>OX392451.1:33261779-33861779 GCA_947623535.1 Coelioxys conoideus
AATATTGGTATGTATGTAAAATAGACCTTGTACATAAATAGTAGATACCCTGTAAACTACAATTTTACAGAATTAAACAATAATAAAAAAAGAACATTTTTTTTATTGTTTTAAATGGGAGTAAATTAAATTTTAATTATACTTGAGAGTTTGGGATCACGCAACTGTGCACGAGATCAAGAATTATACCGCTGATGCAATTTGGGTAATCGTATTATAACACATATCGATTAGTTTCTAATTCGATATGTGCATAGTAGGCACTCTAGTGCTCAATTTCATAAAGGCGCGGGAAAAAGTTTTCCGCGCTTCGGTCATCACCTGTTGCGCGTAATATGTAATGCTTACTGTGTTTTTTTTTTAATGTGTTTATTATAAGTGTTGTGCATTTTTGGTGATAACATGAACAGATGGTTGTCATTATAATTCAGATATTTGCTTCAACTGTAAGTAATCATTTTAATAAAGCTTCTTTCTGATAGTTTTTAAACTCTTAACCTCAAATATTCAGCACGCCGGTAGTGTTCAAAAGTGTCAATACAATCACAATAATTTTATTCTATGATTCCTTCAATTTTGTGACTATTTATTTACTTCTGTATGTTCACAGTGTTTTATTTTTCATGTTTGATCAATTTTGTGAATTTTTATAGTCGGAATTATCACGTTGACAGTTATGTATAATATATTATAAAATAATAGTATTGTTGAAAGTGTTCGACATTTTATGAAACATTTGTAATTATTTGTATACTAGTTGATTTGGATAACTATATTCATTTTATTTATCTAATAATGTTATATTATTTTAATGGGGTTGATTGTTTTTAATTACAGGTATAATAAAAAATCCAAATATTATTCAGAATTCTTATAAAGAAATTCCATATTGATTAGTTCATTACATAAGCAGGATTACAATGCCTGATTACCTTTCTACTGAGCTTGCAGCAACTTGTGCTGCGCTTGGTTATTATGATGGAGCTAAATATCATTTAGACAAACATTGCTTAGGTATGAATACACACTAGTTGTAAATGCAGATGTTAAATTAAAATATTTAATTATATTGATTGTGTGACATTACAATTCCTTCATAGATGTTATAAAGGATTTAATTAAATATCTAAGAAGGGATAATGAGAATCATGTGGTACGTCAGTTTCTTGGACAAGCAAAACTACTTCAAACTGATCTTATAAAAATTTTTATCGATCATTCTAGTAAATTAGAAATTTGGGATGTATTGTTAAGGCAAGTAATAAATGATGTAAAATATATTTTATATTCAGAGTCTTCTATGTTATTGACAATAATTTATTACATAACTAGGTTAATTATCAATTTAACAAGTCCAGTCTTCTTAGTTTATAATGAACAAGTACCTACCGATAAAGTTCAGCATGCAACATATCAAAAGCTCATTTCTTATACACAAGATTACAAAGTAGCACTAACGGATGATCGCATATGGACTGCATTAAGCAATCGTTTAAGTGAACTTCTTAAATTAGTGAGTTGTCAAATTTCATCTCTTCACATTATAGTAATATTTAAACTTAGAAGCACATATAATTGCTCTTTTTGTTTCTCCAGGATAGTACAGAAAGGGGGGAAGAGAAAGAAATGATTATTGAAAGAATTCTTATTTTTGTTAGAAATGTGTTACAAATTCCTCCAGATGAAAATGAAAAACGTGTTGACAATGATGTTACAATTCATGATGAGGTAGGGCACTGAATATTATCTTCTTTTAATTTATAATGCTAGTTAGTCTTCCATATTACTTGTTTTATAGGTTTTATTTGCATTCAATGCATCAGGACTCGTAGACATGTTATTGTTTATTGCTAGTAATAGAAGCGAGGAACAATACCATTTGCAAGTCTTAGAGGTATGTAAAAAGTAATAATATGTTTATAATAATAGTTCCTACATATTAGTATTTTAAGTAGACTACATCTCAACTGGGAGATCTGTGACAAAAGAGAGTTATGCCACAACATTGTGAAATATTAAAGTTTTTATGAAAAGTAGTTTTCCTATAGCAGTATTTGTGTATTTTTTATTTATAAAATGTGTTTTTATTATAAAATATTTTAGTTATATGAAGCTGTAAATAAAGAAAAAATTAATAGGTACCAATAATTTAATTCTTCTTAATGAGCTTTGTCTTAAATTTCATTTGGAATAGAAGTGGATAAGTTTTAACAAGTACCAAAAAATTTCTTTTCAAGAGAAATGGAAAATAAGAATTTAAAACTACTGAATTCAATAGAAGCGCTTTATACTAAAATTAAATGTCCAGTGGTAGAAACACGCGAAAATGTATAGAAAAAATTTCTTATTAGATTATATCGTTGATGTTGCGCGATCAAAATGCGAGTCAGTTAGCAAGGTCTGGACAGCAACGTAGTACGACTGAAAAAGAAAAAGATGAAGCAGTACTTTTAGCAGCACGTCTCAAAGAAAAACAAGAGAAAATGGACAAAATTCGAAAATATGCAGGTAGCAGGTAAGTTTTCTCCACTTTTATCTACACATCTTTATATATATTTCGCTTGAATTAATTTAATCAACATTTTTTTGCTCGAAATATTTTTTTTAATAACTCCCTAAGAAAGAAAATCATTAATATTTTTGCAGTGCCTTTTTAAATAATAATATACCACCGATAACAAAATATATCCATTTAAATGCGATTGGTAAATAAAATAAACTTATTAATTCAAAATTTAGTTTTAATTTACTAAATTAAATTTAGTTGTAATAATTTTATTTTCTTTATTGCGTTTGATACATATCCTTTTGGTCTTCGTTCTGATATTCACAGTGACGTGTTTAAAATTTTATAAATTTTGTAAACGATTAATCAATTATATAAAGGTCTAACAAAATGATTCAAATTGTTACTATATTCGTAAGTAGTATTTACCAATTACACATGCGTACCCATGTGTTTGGTCAAAAATCTATGTATTAATTTACATAGTAATTACAGTAAATTTGTCGTTGTACCGTACATCTCAAACGCAGGAGGGGTTGAAATATAGCGTGTTCGTAAACCTTATATATCATTAAGTATTATTCTTTATACTCGAACATGTTTCTAGCACCAAAAGACGCCTATATATTGTTTATTCAATATTGTCAATACTGTTAATATTTATTGACAAACTACGTTTATATTACCACTGCGACGTTGATTGGCAGTTAGTTTGTAGATAGCTTCCAATGATGTCTGAAAATAACTATTTTGGTTTTCATGAAACCATCTTGTCAATGCTTACATATTGACAGAACGTCAATATCGTTTTTTACAGGTTCAATAATATCGACAATACAAACATATTGCCCGTGGGAGGTTTCCCTAATACATTTTTGATTGCTCGAAACTTTCGAGTAACGAAAAATTAAATTTTCTGTCTTCAGCTAATATTATAACATATGTACATATATCCGTAGCGATAGGTAACAGAAAAAAGGTGCGTGTTTAACATTTTGGTAGCCCGCATCCACTTAAATTCAATCATGTATTCAATATGTACGTGCGTGAGTTTTACATGTTCCATATCAAAAACTTGTACACGGTGGGATAGCAAGTAATTCGCGGTTAAACATACGATAAAATTTAAATACAAATACGACTCCTGCGGGATAAACAAGCGATTTTACCCCCGAGGGTTTCACCCTTAGCGGCGAAGTGTAATATATTCAAATGATGGCGGCGGTTAGATACGCAATGATATGACCCAGTTTTTGCAGAGAGCCTATGTGCCGCCGGACTAAAAGCTTTTATCCACTTGTTGAAAAGTACACGTTTTATTCTTGTATCGTGCATTATTCGCATCTTTGTACTACGTGCCACCATTTCCTGTAGAAAGCTTTTTGCAGCTTGAAAAAGAATCAAAGGCAGTAAAGAGTTCGACCTTTTTTTCTCACCCGACGAATTGGTCGACGAAGAACACAATCGGAAGCGACAAATGACGCTATTCGGAAAATGATTTTATGTTCGAGGCTTCGGGGATGATATAAAATTTGTAACAAAGTCCAAGATTTCATTTTTGCGGCGAAAATCCTGAGTCGAAGAAATTCGGCGATTTTTCAAGCTGCGAATTTTTCAGCTATTTATCGGAATCTCATTTACACGAAAAGCTTTCACGTTCTTAGTATTTGCCAACTGGAATAAATTTATGTTTGGAAAGATTGGTTTCTGACTTCATTAATCGCTTTACAATTATTAGATTATTTTGTCTACTTATCGAAAATACTATATATGTATTCGTCTTCAGATAAACTATAAGATATCTTGATAGCATAAATTTGCGTAAATCTGACATTTTATTATCAATACATTATTACTCAAACATTTTTTATGGCTCGTTTTTTCTTTTTTTTTCCGACTCAGTTTTACAAATTATAAAATTCGTATTACTTCACTGCTTCGTTCTGAATATGTCGGAAATAATACATATTCGGCGATAAAAATATATTTCTCACGAAAAATATGACTGCCAGTAACTGCTTCTTCATCGTTTAATGAAACTATCTGCCAGTGACAGCTACTTTTTATTCCACTGATTGAATTTTCAGAAGTCATAGACGAAATTGAATTTGAATGATCAGTTTTTTCCTACTCCTGGCAAATACGTTCTTTATGCATACTGATTCGCACATTCGTTCCTTCTCGTCGTTTTTACTTCGAACCTTCATCCCAGAATTGGAAAATCATATTCCGAAATCCTTACATTATACAAAATGATCTCTTTCTTCCAACAGGAATTTATAAACGTTTTTCGTCCTTCAACTTTCGTTATCTAGCAAATAGTAATCTACGTAACGATCACCATAAGTATCTTCGTCGTTTCTGATAATACTGTAAAAGTTTTACGTTATTTGTTTAAAAGGATAACCATGCCTGTAAAAAGTCTTAGAATAAGCTAGCATATTTTATACATTTCTGGATGATCGTTATTTTTGAAAATGGAATTGTATATTTCCTGCAATATTGTGTTAAGAAATATTGAACTACGTGTAGAAAATTATAAAAATTTTACTTGAAACTGTTTTGTATTATTAAAACAGTCCAGAATATAGACATGGTGTGATCATGTTAAATAGGACACCTAAAACTTACATGAAAAACATTATTTCTGTATAATAATGTTCTTATACTTAATATGTATATTATGTCGATATAAATAAAGACAGTTGTGATATTTTTTATAAATAGCCGTAGAAATGATAATTTTGATTAAACAATGTCTGTTATATCCTTCAGCTATATCCTTGTGTTGTCGAATAAGTTTTAAACTTTTTTGATGTACGTCTATTGTGCGAAAGAACAGAAATGCAGCATGGATGGTTTAATGACTCTACCCCCTGAATGGCGAATAATTGTCGAACAGAATGTATATGATTCAATTATATTATCACAACAAAATTTATAACTCACAGAAAAGGTTTAAAACTCGTTCGAAAATCTACTGCATTATATGTTTGTCCATTATTTAATAATGTGTTTAGGCATTTTGGCGGCACGTACGTCGTCCAGAATATGAAAGCTATCGGGGACAATCAGCTGTTATGTCACAAACCTTACCAGAAGATCGAGGCGCTGAATTTCGGCAGAGACAAGGTAATGGTTGTTTATCAGTGACAAGAAGTAAGCAACAGTTACGCTGTAATTTGAATTCGTTTTAATTCGTAAAAACCAATGAAACGTCAGGCCGGAAAACGGCTCGTTCAATTAATCTTTGACTTCTGCCGGTGCTTCTCGTTAATGAGTAAGTGGGAAAGAGGCTGGGTGGATTTGAATGAAAATACGACTGTTAATTAGGGCTATCCTCGCGTAATTAGAACTGGCTCCTTGCTTAATGGCGTTGAAACATTTAAAAGTAGGTCACCGCTCTTTTCGCGGACGTTCTCCTCTTTTTCTTCTGTCTCTTATGTTCCAGCCAGCAACAAGCGTACCCTCTCTCTCTTGTACCGTTAATACCGTTTTCTTCGCGTAACATCCGTATCCGGGGAGAGACAAACTTTTCTCAGCTTAGTTCTTTGTAGCTCCTTTCATTATGGACTGTCATAAATCTACCGGGTCACACGACTGTCGGCTATCCGAATTGAAGTGATCACTGACTCTCCTTGTCTCTTTTATGGAATTCCGCCATCATTTTATTCTGTTGATCTTTTTCGTCGGCCCTTTCTGTCCTTTTTATGGGCCTTTACATAAAAGATGGGAGACCATTACGACGAGGGATTCGGTTTTCTGGCGAAATTGTGGTGCGCGATGCTTTACAATGTTTATCAGGAAGAGGTCAGGAAATGTTATCGCAGCTTCATTGTACCGAACTTTTCTAATTACTAAAGGAAATCGCTATAAATTTATCTTGATACTTTCGCAGTTTCTGCTTTTTAATTCTTTCTCTCGACCGGATACTGGGTACGTAAATAAATTTGAACTCGGAACTTGTTGCACAATTTTGTCGTTCGCTTTAAAATACTGCGTTCGTAATAGTTTATTGTTCGAAATTGAAAGGAATTTATATCACTCGTCCAAATGGAAGCGATGTTAAATTATAAATATAAGGATAGTTAAACTCAAAGAAGCGTAAATTTCGTTTCTCACATTTTTACGTAAATTAACTTAAAATAAAATATGTTTTTGATAATAATATTTCGACTATGCACATGTGTTAAAATATCTGCAAACGAGAAATATTAAATTTTTTAAGAATTTTTGGTCATGTTTGATATTATATTATTCTGATGTAGAAAAAAATGGCTGTACCGAAAAACAAACGACCTATGAGAGACCCTAGAGGCGAACGTTCATCTGCGCTCAGTGTGAGGCTGTTTTTGAAGGAGTTTTGCGTAGAATTCTTGAACGCTGCTTATAATCCTGTAATGAAGAATGCAAGGTCTAGCATTGTCGGCGCAAGTCATACAGATTCCACTGAATCCGTTTGTTATCTTTGGATTATGCGTTTTTTCATGGAGTTCAATCGATACTATAAGTTTGAAGTAAAATATGTCAGGTAATTTTTTTCTTTTTCAGAAATATACAATTTTTTTCGAATTTCCAAATCTCCAAATTTCTAAGTTTCCAAATTTTCAATGCTGCAAGTTTCTACGTTTTCGTATCTCTAAACTTATAAATAATTAAAATTCCAATTTTTCGAATTTCTGTATCCATGTATTGAAGTTTCTAAATTTCGATATTTTCATGTTTCTGTATTTTCTCGACAGCGAAACAATATCCACGGAAACGTTTTACCTAGTACAAAAACAGATGGACCTTTACTACGAGATGATGACCGTCGATAAAAAGAAAATTCCCGTTTGGTCCCGTAGGTTACATATCGCATTAAAAGCTTATCAGGTGAGAAACTGATGATCGATGCCTCGATTTATTTCACCAATAAAATGAAACAAGTTTTTCTTCTAAAACTTCATTGTAGGAACTTTTGCACACTCTGATAGCGATGGATCAAAGCAAGGACCGTGGTGTTCGCGAATCTAGCAAAGTTATCAAAAGTAATGTGTTTTATGTCCAAGAATATCGAGAAACGGTGCTTTCACAGATGCTTTGTTTTGACGAGATCAAAATGTCACGGTTTGTATGAAAGAATTTTTTTATATACAATACAACATAAATTTTAAATAGAATAGTTGTATACAAAATTTTAATAACTGGTAGCTGTTTATCGAGATGCTATGCATTCTAGATATTTCACAACAAACCTTTTTTTTCGAATAACACAAAGGTGTGAAATAGATTTTCACATTATTTTTTCACGAATTTTCGACACTGAAGTTCATACAATTTTTTTACATATTTCATCGCTTATGGCAAGATGAATATTTAAGAGTCAAAGACCCGTTGGAGATTAATACACAAATATTTCTATATTATCGAATGTAAACATTTGTAATAATATAGAATAATCTACAGGTGAAGTATTCCTTGTCTAGCCTCGTGTTTCAAGCATCTGTTTATCAAACGGACAGAAGTGGAAAATGAGAAGCAGTTTGTTAAAAGTTCTATCTGTTGTGGGCAGATTGATTCGCTTTCAAATCAATCGGCTCGAACAACGAGGGAGCCACTCTTGTTTCTACTTCTTCGATTCTTTCCACTGCTTCTCTCCCCATTGCATTCACTCGTTACCCATGTCTGGTCTTTCTCTCTTCTTTCGCGTTTCCTACTGGAATAAACAACTTTTATCGACCTTCTGGCCGGTGAAATGGGAAAAGGTGGCGGCTGTTCAACTTTCCGCGAGTTTGACGGGTTTTGCAAGGATTTCCACCGTGAAAATACAATGCCCTTCGTCAGATCGCGATGTCGTCGCTGCTCTGACATATTTGTGACGGTGACGAGAATAAAACTTGACGGGTATACCGTAGCTTATTGTTACCTTTAAATGTTGCTATCTCGATGGTGTACCCGCAATGCGACTGTTGAAATTTTGTAACAAACGCTACGACGAAATTACGCCTCCGTAAAATCCTGCGAACACACTGAGTTTAGAAAATTTGAGATCTTGAGCGAACATAGAAGTTTAGAACAGAGAAAATTAAAGTTAAAAGAAAGACTGTGGTTTGAAATAATTTTGTTATAGACGGAAAAAATTACTTACAGACGAGGAAAAATGATGCGTTATAAATAAATAATTAAATAAATGGAGAATATTTATATTTTTTTAGACAATATTTGATTGATCTGCTAACGACAGCGCATATCTTTCTGAAAATGCTCGGACATCATTGTGGACAGAGTCGTAGTTTAATAGTTCAACAAGTGAAACACAAACGTCACAAGAGCGGACATAAGAAAAGTGAGTGTCGCTTAATTTTTATTTTTAAACGAGCATAAGAATAATTTTTTAACTAAAAATGTATAATAGAAACTGTGCAGAAAGAGCAACCTCCACCTCGAAGTTTAGAGGAACGTTGGGACGAGATTAGCCCACAGTTATCAATCGTAATGCGAGATGGCACAATACCTGAAGTTATTCCATTTGATGCGACCTTGGATATACCTATCGAAGACCAAAAGTACGTTTAAGGTCCTTTTGTTAAACTTAAATAATATTGACAAATGATTTTGTTATTTTAGAAGACTTAAGTTGAGTCAGTGAACGATATAAGTAATACATATGTTCGATGGTTTATCATTTTCAGAATCGATGCTATGAAGAAGATACAAAAATTATTACGATCGAAATTTTTGGAACAAGCAGTTGGTCTACTTCGAGCAGCAAGGTAAGAATGTTGTTTATTTAAAAAGAAAGAAGGAAATAATTTTATACAAAAGCTATTCGTGTTAATATTTATGGGCAATCAATATAGCATTCCATATCAATTTGAAACACTTATAATGTATTAAAATATATACAAATGGAACTACTTGCTTAAATACCAAAACGTAATATGTTGACTGGGTTCTGAACTGCGTGTACTTGCACTAATTATAGCACGTCTTTAGCGTGTAACCAGTGTGAATAAAAGGTGAATTTTTTCACACCGGTTAACGGTGTGAATGATGCTTGGGGATAAAAGTGCCATTTAGGCGGAGATATGAATACGACCCCTGGAGCTGAAAATAGTACTCAAGTTGACGACAGGTCATGTGAAAAAGAATACCTTCGCATTTGATTCAGAAAGACTCCGTAAGCGTCCATTCGTTGACTTATGCTTCGTAAGTCACTGATAAGAATCTCTGAATTCTTCTTTTTACTTTATTATTGATTTCTACTTTCCTTTGTTATCGATTATGTCACGTCGTGACAGGTTAATGATTGATATCATATCTACAATTCTTATATTTTTTTAAAGGAAAAATCGAAAAATTGATAGTATGTTCCGTTCATGCGAATCCATGTTTTTATAACAAATTTTTGAATCAACCACCTGTTTTTGTTAGTTATGAATACATTTAAAATGATGCAGTATTTTTGAATTGATTTACGTAGTACCTCAAATATACATATATTATATGTCCATATTTCGAAAGTGTGTATTAGCGCACTTAATACTTGATTTTATGTTTGTGAAAGTATTATTTCACACCTGAAAGAGTTAAGTAATGATAATGAACAGAAAGTATTGCTGTATGCTAAATGCGTAATTAGTTATTTTTACGTTAATTTATTTATTTGAATATTTTATAGATACATAATACTCAATATTTCATATGTTTTTACAATAATGTAGAAATCCAATCTTATAATTCACTCGTCATGTTCCCCCATTCCTGTTTACATAAAAATTTTATATATCAAATAAGAGTACAAGGTCGAACATCGCGTTTCATCTTCAATAAAACATTAATGGCGATTTTACGTGTCAGAAGAGTTGAATGCTTAAAAGCGAAAGTGCTCGTTAGCGATGGTCGTTCATTCGGTTAAACTGTTGGGACCAAACTACTGTAGGAACCTCTGTTTCGTGTAAACATTCGATATTTTCCAGCCTTCGTTTTATTTGAAACCCCGGGCTAATTAATTGGCCAAGTGTTTGCGCTTCCGTCGATGTTTACATTGCATTAAATACAGAAAAGGGATGACTCGTTCTTATGTGTACATGAACGTCGGTTCATCCGAATGAGTTTTAACCGACGCAGAACGTTGTTCCTTTGAAGTATTCTGCCTCTAAATATACCCATGAGTCTTGTCCCTCCGTGAAGTTGTTTCTCCATTCCACCCCATCGATCCTTTTGGCTGGTAGCCTTAATCGTCGCTTCGATGGTTTCGCGGGGCGTACTATACCGTACAGATGAACCCATTGATACGAAAACGAGTTACTTATATTCGCTTTACTTCAAAAGCCCTTTATTTTTGTAACGGTGGCTCAGTAATATCGACCATTATCTCTAAAAACTTCTCAAATTGTCTTCCGATTGTTAGATTTACACTCAGAATAACTTCTATCCGTTCTCTTACTTGGCAGAATAAACGAATAAAATCGTGTAGATCTTTTCGAACCTTCCTTCAAATATATCTTCATATATATTCTCTATACGATTGAATTATCTTATGATTGCAATAGCTAATATTATTTGTGAAGAATGATCGGAGTAACTAATTTTTTATGACACTACTTTTTTATTGCCAAGTATCATACAATAGAACCATTCCTTAAATTCTAAATGTAGAAATGATGCACTCTAGTTCATAATTTCCTGAGCGAGTGAGTGCTTTAAAAAAAGATGAATGCAAGGAACAAATTAAAAGTTCAGATATACCTCACTGCACTTTCTACCTGTTACACTATTCTTTCCATTTTTAATCAAACGAAATATATCGGATTAAGGAAGAAATGCGGCATCATTAATGCAAAATAATGGTTCGAACACCGAGTTGAACAAGTGACTACTAGTTTGTATCTTCGCCGGTATCAAAGATACATATTGATAGCTCAAAATCGAGAAAATGTCTTGATTTCATCGCGTAAAGTTTTCACTGAAGTTGAATAGTTCGCATTGTTGTTATCCCTCGTTACAGAGGCACCAGGGTAAATTGTTGAAACGAGACAGTGTTTTATCATGGCTACCCTTTGTCGCGAAGCCAAATGGTTATAGCCCTTCCTGCAAATTTTTCTTTAGGCAGTATCATCATCAGGGTACTTCTACGGGTTACTTTAGGAGATTGTTCGTAATATTCCGTCGTCCATTTTATGGGGTAAGCTTTGCCATGGCCGGTACACAATGGAAGCTTTTGGTACATGCCGACCTTGTGCATACAACAGGATAAAAGGAAGTAGCAGACTGTTGACTGGGGAGCGTATATAGGCGCAGTCTCCCCGGTAGATATTAATAACACATTTATGATAATCCGTCCGTATTACAGTAAACAATATAATGCCCTGAACTTCCTTTACTTATATGCTCGTATCATGTACGGTTTGCCCTTGTGGCTGAGTGACAGAGCTTTTAGCGAGTTACCAAATACTCCTATCGTTTGGATACCGACTTCAAACTCTCTAATTTTACACCGTCTGCATCGGTGCCATCGGCAAAGTGTGTCTACTGCTTTTACTACAGGCTTGGGTAACTCAAAGTCGCAGGATAATTAAGGAGAAGAAGCGCAACTCAACCCCTTTTTGTGCTAAACGAAGTAGTATAGCGAATGACCATCGAAGTCTTGTTTGCGTTCGAAAAGTTGTAATTTCCGCTGGTTTAAAGAACGGGATTCAACCCCTTTAATTAAAAGCAAATGAAAATTGCTGATCGAAGGGAAATTAACTACCAGATTAAATTATAGCTTATCGTCAGTTTATTTTAAATAATTACAACATTTAAAATTCGTACTGGTACTTCTTCTTCACAAATAAAATTTGGATTTTTATGCTTCAAAATAATAACACCTCGTGTAAAATAAAAATAATGTAACATCTCGCAAACTGACAACGGACTTGTTCTCTCCAAAAAAAAAGTATGTAGTGGGGATTGGTGTGTTTTTGAGGGTGAACAAACGAGTAAGTTAAAATTAAACTATTTCATTGGTTGTGGACAATTTAAGGAAAATGGGCAAGAACCGCCCTCACCAAATGCTCGTCGCGAGGTCAAAATGACCTCGGGTAAAAAGTCGTTTGTCACCTAACTGTTGTACACACATAAAATAATAAAGCGTGCTGGCTGTCGAAAATCATGCTAAATTAAAAAAAGTTTAAGAACATAAATTGCACGTGGTAAAGAGCTGCAAAAGGCAGTTGTTGATTATTGACGAAGTTTCTAAAGTTGAATCGCTTTCGAAGCGATCGCGTTTGGAAGAAACACGTAGAAGACGCGCACGATCGTCGATATGGTGTCGTGTGTTCGATACAATTCGGATTCGGTAAAGTTTAGGAGATGAACCCGGTGGTTGGGTGTCTTTCGAATGTCAAGGGCGAAAATCGACGCGTCGAAATTATTCGTTCCGTGTCTGGCAAAGGAGCTAGTTCGAGCGACTGGATTGGAGGGTTGGTTGAGGCGCGTCTGAGAGATTCCATTGTCGCGAGACTTCAAATCGGGGGATAATGGGGATTGTATGGTACTGGATTTCTATTCAGACAGCCACCAGCAGCGGCCCGGACGAGCCACTTCTTCTGCCCTGGGGACAGCACGTATCCTCCCTTTACACTTCGGCCCCCTCGTCCGCATCTCCGCCCTTCTGCCGCCCGCTTATTGGATACTCCCTCCAACTCGGGGATTTTGCACTTTCGAAAGTAGCTAGACTTTTCGAATCCGTAGTTCGACGAATTAGGTGTATGTCTTTCCTGTAGTAGCTACTATAAATTATGGATAAATATTTACGGGTGCTGCCACCCCGCTTCTGAACGAATTTTTAACACATTGCGATCGAAATTTTTTGGTTTTTGAATACATTGACTGCCACGCTGTAGCGATTGAAAATCGCATCGGGTACTATTTTCTTTTTCAACAAATCTCACAAAATATTTTTACAATGCTTTGTTATATTTATTTTCCATACTCCCGAGTAACTAATGCAAATATTTTTAATTAGGAAAGTGATCAAATTCTCAATAATCAGCTGTTGAATATGTAGAGAAATTTTATGTCACCCATATATGGGTGACATGACAGTCAAAGTGTTAAATACTATTGCGCAGAATTAGTATACTCTCGGGGTTATCGTTAGACGATCGTTATTTACGAAAAAGATATTAATAAAAATATTTACTCGAAACGGTTCGTTAATTATTATTCCAATACTGTTTATTGATTATTATTTCCATATTGTTAATTCATTTTTATTTCCATATTGCTTATTTATTTTTATTTCCATATTGTTTATTGATTTCTATTTCCATATTGTTTATTTATTTCTATCTCCGTATTGCTTGTATATATTTATTCTTAGATTCTTTATATAGTGTGTTATTTCAGCTGTATTTGTGATAAATAATTATCGAATTTCGTTTTGATCAGTGAATGAAGTAAATCTTCGGGATGTTGATTCGCGTGAAATATTATTCGTCCGTATCGACGTATGAATTATTCGAGGTTATTGCATATCAAACGGCCGATTTCGGGACATAAAAAGTTTGATACGACTTGATAACATGAAACTATACCGAAGTATTATTAATCGTGCATCAGTTTGAAGCTTGCAGTTTCGTGAAAATGATTACATCAGCGTTTTATCGATGTTTTTAATATAAGATAGCTACGAGTACTTGTCAGTTACGGGTAATGGATTAGAGTGGAATTTATGTATGTTCTTTTATGGATTTCAATGAGAATATTCCGTATCGAGGCTATTTGTAATTTGATATAAAATTTGCGAAATGTGTATATTTCGATCGAAACTGTTGAATATTCAAAGCAGTTCACGGGGTCGACTTAAATGAACAGTTACGTATTTAATTTTTAGCACTTATAAATATAAAGTATTTTAGGACGTGTTTCGTTTAATAAATATTATTTCAGCGGCATAAAATCCTTGGTAATGTACGTATATAAATTCCAATTATTTATTGAAAATCATAACACTATACAGTATTGTAGTGCATTATTAAATAGTTGAAAACAAATTAACGTTAACAGTCGAATATAAATTAAAATTCCTGAAATTATAATAACTACAATAACTCAGCGGAACAAGTTTCGCAATAAACCTCTGTTGATAAACGACTTCATTTAACGAAACCTTTTGTTCTCCGTAACCACATTTTTGAATTATTTATAGAAGTACATACGGGGCTTGATTTTATCCTGGTCTACGGTTCTCCACAGATTTCTGCTACGATGGTGGCCTCTTTTAATAATCGCTATACATCATACGAGACATGTTTGTGCGTGCAGTTATCTAAATTGAATTATGAGTTGTGTAAAGAAATTTTTCATAGCAGATTTATTTCAGAATTATCTAACTTAAAAACTATTTTATTATAAAATCTATATACATATGACCCTCGTCGTAAAATCTGATTATTTAACATCTGAATATTTACAGAAAATTTTACGTTCATGTACAGACATTAAAGGAATTTTTTATTTAATATGTTAATACTTTGGATGTTTAGGAACTTTCGTAATCTTTATACTTCAATTTAGGTCAGTTTGTTATTCCAGTTGCACCATACAATAAAACATTAAAATTGTTAGTCGAGGAAAAAGCTGTCATAATGTTGTAAACATCCATTATGTATCAGTTTTAGAAGATGGTTTCCTAAATGTCGATTGCGTTCATTATTTAAATTGTTAGATGTACTTAATTAGCTGTCATTATAGATGCACAATTAAATTAAAAAAATTGAAATATTGTATACTAATTTATACGGTGGATTATTTATTATAAATTACACTTTTTCGATAAAAAAAAAGTTGCCTCTAGTTGCTTCTAGTTGTTTTTTCTTCCATTTCACAGCGTTTGTTTAACTCTAAAAGGCGTCAGGTCGGCTGTAACTGTGAAGTAGGATGAATATAAATTATAAACGGGCGTATGTAGTAAAACACTTTAAACAGAAACACTCTATACAGTCTTAAAATCGCCTTCGTTGTCCAATCACGTTTCGTCGTCTCTAGCGTACCCTTTGAAGCTCTACACCTTTCAGAATATTTCTACGTGCAGCAGTTTTTTAATGAAAATTCAAGGCAGACGAAGACTTCCTGAAAAGCCAGCCACCATCTAGCACAGGGTTAGGAATCTTCCACCATTAACTACGCCCTTTTTCATGAGTGCACCACCAAGGTGAAGGCGTGATTTTACCTTTGTCCTCTGGTCACGTACACCGACTCTCTCCATTCCTTGATGCTTTTGGATTCTCACAGGGAATAGAACTTTTGCGAAACGGCCCGGTTCTTCCTGGCTTTTATGAAATTGCAAAAGGTTTTCCGGAGGACAACGTTCCTACAAAGCAATCAATGTTTCCTTTATTCTCCCCGCTGGATGCGTTACATAGACAGCTTATGAACTTGCATCTAACTACAATTCGTATAATTTGGAGCCATCCTTGTATCTACACCATAAGTGCAAAAATTACGCCAATTTCTGACAACACAGACGAAGAACTTGACGAGAACATGACTCCTGTTTTTCGTATTTTTATTTTTATTCACTTTATTTTCGACTGTTATTTTGTTTTAATATTTTCACACATGCTTAGCACATTAAATTTTTTCAAAAGAAATTTACAATTGTTGGGTACAATCAATAGTACACGAATAGTACAGATAATTGATAGTAATTGAATAGTAGGAAAGAAGGGAATGATTTATCAAATTTACGGTGTAATGCATAAGTATTAAATAATATGTGAACCCAATTTTTTTCGAACCGTGATCAACCGCGGGTACGGGGGCCGTGCGGTATTTGCATAAAGTAGGACATACTTTGCACGGAAGTGTCGATAAGAAGTTGTTCGATCGAAGAAAAGCGTGGAAAACAAATTCGATGAAATTTAAGTGGATCGAGTGGCAGCTGTGTCCTTGCCTCTGTGAATCTTTCTTCTTACACGACTTTTCATCCATTTCTTTCTCCTGAGGATGACCTCACCACTTGCTGCTTGCAGACATTCTAGACCAGTACTACTTTGTAAAGGTGATCTATGTATTAGATACTACAGTATGTTCCTTCGATGTTTGAACCTTGCTATCTCTCTTTTCACAAATATCCGCTGTCACGTTCGATAACTCTTCTCTAA
Source organism: Coelioxys conoideus (assembly GCA_947623535.1). Taxonomy (NCBI): domain Eukaryota; kingdom Metazoa; phylum Arthropoda; class Insecta; order Hymenoptera; family Megachilidae; genus Coelioxys; species Coelioxys conoideus. The sequence goes on from OX392451.1 coordinate 33,278,421, forward strand.
CGCGAAACAAGCGAACACGATTTTTATAAAAACCTTCGGAATCGAAAAATCGTATCACGGTCGGTTTTATATCGCTGTTATTCTAAAAATTTATGCCGCTCTCGAAGGTAAAAATAAATGGTAATCGGATGAAGATTGTATCTCTGTCGGTTTTGCATTAGTGTTTTCATAAAAACTTATATCTGTTAGATATTTTTTCGAAGATAAAAATAAATGGTAATCGGATGTGGATCAGTCGAACGACGGAAAGCAAATTTTTCTTTCGAATTCTGTATATTTTTACGGAGTTGTTACTTTTCAATCCCAAAGGATTCGATCAAAGACCTGCATTTCTTCGGAGTCATATCGAGTGTAGTTTTGCAAAAATGATTCGACATTCGTAAAAATTTGACGATTCAAAATGAACAATTCTTGCTGCTGTCGGCCACTCACGGAGAAAAATTTTCCTTTAATAAAAGTTGTAGCGAATGCCCCGAGCGCCCACCAGAGTAGCGCCTCGGTCGCACCCCCGCCAAACACCAACTACCTGGGTCTTACCCCTACCCTAGCGAACAACCCCAGTACACAGAATAAAAAGCCGATAATTGTCATTTTTTAGTCACTCAGTAACGACTTGACTTATCTGCTTCACTAGCTGCTCCCTTGTGCGGACAGCCACGGACAGATAAGTCAGTCTAAAAAACTCTGCTTCTAAAGCGCTCCCGTGTGGGACCCACCAGGACAGAGTCTGAGTCTAGTAGTTTACACCGTACGCGAACTTATATATTTCACCTCACGACACTGACTATACTAAGTCTCAATTACTTTTAGTCTCCTTTTGTAATTTATTAAAATAAACTTAACTTGTAACAAACCACGGTTACAAATTGGCGCCCAACAGAGAGGCTCGAACAAGTGTCTACGAAGGTTAAGTATAAAGTATTTTGAAGTTGTATCCAGTGATCGCAGCCATTCCACCAGTGACGAGGAAACACGCCAGCAGCATGGCCATCACTGCAGAGCAATTGGAACAGCTGATCCAACGACTCAGCCCGCGAAGTACCGAAAAGCATTTTACACACTGCCCAGCAAGGTTCGACGGTACCCGGACCAAGGAAGCAGTGGACGACTTTCTCGCTTCAGCCGATTTCTTCAAGTCTTCTGAAGGGATCAAGGACGAGAATGCTGTCAAAGGGTTGACACTACTCCTCCAAGGTTCGGCACACACTTGGTGGTTAGGAATTAAGGACTCCATCGTTACATGGAAGGAAGCCCAAGCAGCTATTCGGAACGAGTTCGCGCCGAGTCTACCGGCGTACCAGATTTATCAACAGGTCTTCGCAACGCACCAGGACTCGCAGACCCCTACAGGACTCTTCATCTCGGAGAAGAGAGCACTGTTGGCGCAAGTAAACCCACCGGATACAGAAGCTCGACAATTGGACTTCATCTACGGCCTCCTACATCTCCGAATTCGAGATCGAGTTCCCAGGAGAACGGTCCAGACATTCAAGGCACTGTTGGATGCAGCGCGTGAAGTCGAAGCTACCTTCAGGGAGAAGGAACACATCCGTGGGGAAGCTCAAGGGGAGCGACGTGATCCTGAGACGTCAAGAACGAACAACGGTAAGAACAAAACGCGTGGGAAATGTGCGTTTTGCAGGAATCCCGGGCATGACGTCACAGTGTGTCGTAAGAAAATCAAGGCGGAATATGACACCAAGGAAAACGGACTGAAGGAACTCAGTCAAAACAGCATACAGTGCTACGGTTGTGGTAAGCAAGGGGTTATTCGAAGAAACTGCCCTACATGTGCCCCAGCATCACCAGCGGCGCATACTTCTAGTCAATCCTTCAATGCAGTCGACGTTGAGGCAGCAGAACGTCCTGCTGTGGATATTACCATCGCAGGAGTTCCCGGGACAGCCTTCTTGGATTCTGGAGCTAAAACCAGCTTAGCGAGTCCTCGCCTGTACAAGTTACTTAAGGAATGCAACTTCACCTTCATCAGGAAACGTGCGAGGGTAACGCTTGCTGACGGACGAGCCCAGGAGAAAATGATATACACAACAATGGTTCCCGTGACGCTAAAAGGACGCACCTTCACGACTCTGTTCGTATACACGGATGGAGGCCCGGAAGCTGTCACACTCCTTGGGGTCGACTTTGCAAGAATTGCGGGATTGGTGGTCAATTACCGAACCGACACGTATCACTTCCACGAAGCACCACACGAGGAATATCGTTTTATTAAAAAGGACAAGGCGACCCCGTACCAGACTGGAAGTATACATGCAGCACCTATGGACGTGGTTAGGGAAGCAGTTCACGATGACACAACGATGGATATCAGCGACATTATGAAAAGTGACGACTGGTCAAACCTGACGTCCAACTATGGACCAGTCATCAGCCCACTTCCGAAAACTCCGCAACAACCATCGACATCCCCTGGATTATTTAACCCCGTGACCACGTCTCGCTCAAAATTCCAGTGGTACGATGCTATACAAGCCATTTCCGAGGCTTACGAGGGTGGACTACACCACGACGCCGATCTGTTCCCAAGCATGGATTTTGCTTCTTTCAATCTCCGCGGCACAGATGAAGGAAACGCTCTTACAGTAGAGCAACAGGGGCAAGTGAATCGACTGATCGAAGAATACAAGGACAGATTCTTGGATCATGGACCTCCGACGCCTTTTGCCGAACACAGGATCGACACAGGATCCAATGCAGCTGTAGCGAGTCCCCCGTACTGGATATCCCAAAGCCGACACGAGATTCTCAAAGCTGAGGTACAAAACTTACTAAACCTAAAGATCATTGAAGAGTGCGAGAGTCCGTGGGCCTCGCCGGCAGTATTAGTTCCCAAGCCAGGAGGACAGGCGAGACTTTGTATCGACTACAGGAAGCTGAACGCCATCACCACTCCGTGCGTCTACCCACTGCCGCGCATCGACGATCTGCTGCAAGCCACCGGAGGATGTGCGTTCATCAGCACGCTGGACCTAAAGGCAGGATATTACCAAGTACAGGTGGCAGCCGACGACCAAGACAAGACTGCGTTTATCACGTCCTTCGGTCTCTTTCGATTCAAGAGACTACCCTTCGGACTGCGCAACGCTCCAGCAACTTTCCAGCGCTTGATCAACCACCTTAAAACACGTTTAGGTCATGTGATTATCCTCGCCTATCTAGACGACATAATAATACTTTCGCCCTCAGCAGAAAAACACATCAGTGACCTAAGAGATGTATTCGACCGCCTCCGGCAGTTCAAACTGCGTATGAACCGGACCAAATGCCGTTTTGCGTGCAGAAGTGTGAAGTACCTCGGCCACATAGTGTCACCTCATGGAATTCACACGGACCCCGAGAAGGTACGAGCCATCCAGGAATTGCCGACTCCCAAGAACGTCAAACATGTTCTGACGTTCCTTCAGACGTGCAGTTGGTACCGGAAATTCATCTCGGACTTTGCGAACATTGCTCGCCCACTGAGCAATCTAACGAAGAAGAACGTCGAGTTCATATGGGGAACGGAGCAGTCAACGGCTTTCAAAAAACTGAAAGCAGCCCTAATCTCCGCACCCATACTGCAACAGGCTGATCCGGACAAGGGTTACACTCTCCGTACAGACGCTAGCAATTATGCAATCGGGGCAGCTCTCCTCCAGGGGGAGGGTCATGACGAACGACCCATTGAATACGCTAGTCGGCTACTGGTTCCTGCGGAACGGAACTACTCAACAACGGAACGAGAAGCACTAGCCATAGTGTGGGCAGTCCAGAAATTTCGGGCATATTTAGAAGATGCTCCTACAGTGATCATCACGGATCATCAACCATTGCGTTGGCTGATGACGCTCAAGTCACCTAGTGGACGTCTCGCTAGATGGGCTCTACAACTACAACCCTATAATATCACCATAAGGTATACGCCTGGGAAAAACAACGTCGTAGCTGACACCCTGTCTCGTCCCCCTTGCACTGATGAAACCATGGAAACTTGTCCCATCTGCATTATTTCCGTGGATCTTCCGTCACGGGGTTCTGCCAACATCCGCCAGGAACAACTGCTGGATCCGGAGCTGCGGAAAATAATGGAAACGCTCGAGAAAGGAACCCCCGAAGAAACGACGCAGTGGACATCCCGAGGATACATCATCAGCCAAGGAGTTCTATACCGCTACACACAGGACGATGACAGCAAAGAGGCTCAATTGGTGGTACCCGCGCACGAACGGGTTAAAATTTTGCAGGAATATCATGATGCTCCTACTGCGGGACATTACGGGATCGAGCACACCCTACGGAAGATTCGACACAAGTACTATTGGCCTGGGATGAGGACTTCAATAATGCAGCATATTAAGACGTGTCTTCCTTGCCAACGGTACAAGGCAAGCAATCTAAAACCTGCAGGACTGCTGCAGACGCCTACACTGCAACAACGCTTCGAAGTAGTGGCCATTGATCTCTTCGGACCATTGCCGCCAGGGCCACAGGACGAGAAGTGGATCCTCATTTTAGAAGACTACGCATCCCGTTGGGTTGAACTCTTCGCTTTAAAAAACGCCTCCGCTGAAACTTGCGCTTGGACATTGGTAAACGAAGTCTTCCTAAGATACGGTGTTCCGCGCCGAATAATTAGTGACAACGGCACCCAATTCGTTAGCAGTGTACTGCAACAAATTACGTATTGCTTAGACATAGACCACAAGTTTACTCCTGTATATCATCCCAGCGCCAATCCAGTGGAACGAAAAAACAGGGATTTGAAAACTCATCTCGCTATGCTGCTTGCCAACGATCATGGACAATGGCCCTCCAAGCTTCCCGTGGTCCGCTTCGCTATGAACACCACGCAGTGCCAAGGAACTGGATATACCCCTGCATTCCTGACTTTTGCTCGAGAGTTGCGAGCACCCACAGACGTTTCCCGCGATCTAAGGCAGATCATCACCCACGAGAACTTCATACCGGAAGTCACACCAAAATTACTCCAAATGGTGGAAGTCATGACTCAAGTGCGTGAGACACATGAGCATGAACAAGACCAACGAAAAAACTACGCTGATAGCAGTCGACGGCCGGCCGAGACCTTCTCGCCAGGGGACAAGGTATGGGTCACCACCCACACTCTCAGCCAAGCGAAAAAGGGACGAACAAGCAAATTCGCCCCCAAGAGAGACGGACCGTACGTGGTGCTCAACGCTCAGGGACCCTGCAGTTATGAAGTGGCCAACCCAGCGAACCCCACTACGCCACTCGGAAAGTACCACGTCTCTGCGCTGTTCCGGTTCCAGGAGTCTGCCACATCCACGGAAGCTGCGCCGATCCAACCCCTTCGGAGAAGAGGACGCCCCAGAAAAAACAACCCATAAAATTTTTTTTTTTGCAAAACCCTGCGTCTTCGACCCATGATTTTGAGGGGGAGATTGTAGCGAATGCCCCGAGCGCCCACCAGAGTAGCGCCTCGGTCGCACCCCCGCCAAACACCAACTACCTGGGTCTTACCCCTACCCTAGCGAACAACCCCAGTACACAGAATAAAAAGCCGATAATTGTCATTTTTTAGTCACTCAGTAACGACTTGACTTATCTGCTTCACTAGCTGCTCCCTTGTGCGGACAGCCACGGACAGATAAGTCAGTCTAAAAAACTCTGCTTCTAAAGCGCTCCCGTGTGGGACCCACCAGGACAGAGTCTGAGTCTAGTAGTTTACACCGTACGCGAACTTATATATTTCACCTCACGACACTGACTATACTAAGTCTCAATTACTTTTAGTCTCCTTTTGTAATTTATTAAAATAAACTTAACTTGTAACAAACCACGGTTACAAAGTCCAATTTAGACATTGCTCGAGCTGGTCTCGGGTGATAACCAATAACGTGGTCGGTTTTTGTACAGGTTGTATCACAGTATATGGACATCACTTCAATGATGAATTTCATATTTATACGTAATAACCCTGTGTACTATTGATAGCACCGTGCTATATAAAATATTCGGATATCTTATGAAAAATAAAGAATTTATATATAAAATGTATGGTAAACTACAATTTCAATATTTTGTTGCAAACCCATTTGTTTGATAACCTCGTGTAATCGTTTCTGACATCTTAAAAATAAGATTGTTCAAATATTCTAGAGAATTGAGACGAATCACAATACCATTCTTTTCTCAGTTTGTAATTCAGCTTATGGATTTATTGGTGCTTTTCTAATTCGGTCAAATTAATCTCACAGCTTCTTTACAGGATTTCTGTCAGGGGATATAATATTATGAAGATATATGTAAACATTTTGCACAATTGCGTAATAAATATTCCTGTACTCTTGTATTTAACATAGAGAAAGAATATTAAAACATTTAAAGAGAACCTTAAGTGTCCAATAATAGGAAACTTCCCCCGTTTCTTGAAAGGGTTAAATGTCTGAGAAATGTTGCATTTTCGTTATCGATATCACAGAGTGACACTTGTGGTCCGTCCAGAAGAGAAGTGATTCCATATGAAATAAAAAGTGAAGTTTCATCTTTCAACGCTTTGTTTTTGACAAAGACAATACCTTGGATCCGTTTGTCCCAGTTTGATCGGAGGATACGAATCGTCGCGACAAAAAATAATGATATGAAAATATGTGCACATCAAACGGTAAAGTGAACGCGGTAAAAATGCTGGAGGACCTTTTTGAAACACCTGATACGTCAACGGAGACGTTGGCCGAAGGTAGACAGAAGAATGGAGGGTTAGGGTGCGGGCACTTGACGCAAGCAACCGGATGTTGGTGTAGATCGCGGTGAAGCTCTTATACTCAAGGGAGACTTCTACGAGACCCATTGAGATTGCCTCTCGGACCTCTTTCCCTGTCTCTCCTCTTATCTTTTTGTTGCCGTTCGTCTGGTCTTATGTGTCTTGGCTATATACGCTACTCAAGATAATGAAACACGTCATTAAGGGCGTCGCTTTGTTTAATCACTCTGATTTTGTTCCGGGATATGTGCTCCACTTTACCGAGTAAGTTCATACAGGATTTTCGAGAGATTGTCAGCGGAATTCTGCGAACGATGAATATTGTCTAACCCGTACGTTGAATCGGGTTAGAAATGAATTCCGCCGCTCGTGAAATTATTCATGATGTATGGAAATTATGACGGTGAAATTATTTCTGTGTATCGTTCGGAAGCTGTCTTTGTGTTGGACAGAACGATAGAATACGCGGGTATATGTGTATAAGTCGTTTCACTTAATCAGCGTGCTGTTACAACTTCAGCCTTTTGACCTCATTCTGATCTTACCTTGCACGCTACAGTATCATGTTAGGGAAGATGGAGTTATTCGTTTCTCAGTTTTCTGATGTTACTTTGAGCAAGCTCTAGATATCTCACATAATGGAAAGAGGGTGTTCGTGCTCTTCGTAAATATGCATATTTCATTCGTTAGTGTGCTTTGTAAATCAGAATTTTTTTATTCCTATTTTTCGTTAGAAACGAGAATGAAATTCAATGAAATATTCTATCTTATTTAATACATGGACTCAATTAATTGTCTTAATCATTTTACAGAGAAGTTTGGACCGAAAATGACTGCTTCGGAAAAGCCGATATTACGCAGGAGGAGGAGTTTTTGGCGCTGCGAGACATTTTCATTGCAGACCTGGGCGGTAAGTGATAATTTCGTATTTAATATTCTGGTGTATAGTAAATATTTTCATTTCTATTTTTATTGAGTCTTATATACATTGATTTCTTTAATTGTATACGCGGTATATCATTAACTCTTTTTTTTACAAATTTTGTGGCTATAAAGTATGTGTCTTTTATATGTCAGTTTAATTACCACACATGAAATTTTGCAATACCCGTTCAACATGCTCGCAGGAAACATTATTCAGAATAAGTATTTAATTTTTCATCATCGAAATCGATGGTAAAATATCAAGAAATTCGAAAACTGTCGTGCGTTCGAATAAAAATTTGTTCAACGCAGCAGTATAAATTTGTAAGATATATCTGTTCGTGTGAACCGTAAAACTCGAAGAAGCAAAACCCGAAGAACGTTCGTTAATTGCATCAATATCCACATTGAAGTTCGAAACAAATTCGATTTCATTGCATTGCATAAATTTCGACTACACTTACTAACGCAATTTCAGTCACGTTAAATCGATTATTCGAAAGGAAACTTAATCCTGAGCTAATACCATGCCGCCTCGGTGATCGTTTAAATTAAATGCCGGAAAATATCTCGCTAACGTGATCGCAGGAAACGAGACGACATGTATTTGCAATCTCCGGTAGGCAGTTTCAGGTGAAGTTAGTGGCCGACACTACGAAAGCACTGACCCCACCGTAGTTTTTCCCTTTCCGCTGTCTAATCCCCGGCGGGAATTGCCTATATAACTTGAATTTATCGAGAAAATTATATTCACTGCGCACACAGCCCCGTGAGAATCCCGGGGATGCTACTTTTGGCGGCGCGTGATTATAAAGCGGAGAAAGTCCCCTATTACATCCGAGGCCGAAAGTAATAAGCCGTTCGGTTTAATTCCCGAAAAAAAAAATTCGTGACTAACCACCGAATATATTGGATTAAAAGTTTAATTCCCTTTGCGCCGTTCGTGAAATTTTCCAGCGAATAAAATCTTTTTATTCTTTTTTTTTCCGCCGTCGCGGTCCGGGCGCGTTGTTATCGTCACAGGAAACGTCGAATCGCGGGATCGCGTCGTTTTATAGTCATTGCAAATTTTTCGTGTGTCTGCGTGCGCGCTTTCCACCGTCGACGCGTTGCTTCTCGATGAATAGATGCGCGAGATTAACGGACACGCTTCAAATACAAAAATTTCCCACGATATAGAGTACATTTACGACCGGTTCATTCATTTACCGGAGCGTTTGAAATTTCAGCGTAATCGCCGCAAGCCGGCGATAAAAGCTCTACCCATGGTCCGCGGACTCGAATACACGTTTCGCGTTTTTATCCAGTTTCAGTTCCTCCTTCTTTTTCCTTATGCCTTTGCTCGAATTTTCGTAACGACAAATTAACGCGTTGCGAGATACGCTCGCTAAACAGATATTAATACGGTAAAAACTTATAAACATGTATTCTCAGTGAAGGGAAGCTCCTGAGGGAGCGGTTCGTGATAACTGCCACGTACATCATGACACGAATTTAATTAAACACACCCTCGGTATTCATTTCGCGTTTCTAATTTATGTATGAGTAACTGCGATGTATAGTGACCGAGATTTCCCGACGTTTCGCTTTCTGAAACGTGTTTATCTATGTTTATTAATGGCGAGACAACGACTACGGTGGCAGCGAACGATTCAATAACGTTAGGGCTTTTCGTGTCCTGTGCTTTATGCTTCTCTCATTATAGTCGCATTCAATCCTCTCCCTCGAATATGAGCAATATACTTCTTTTAAAGTAGTACTACTTATGAGTTTAATTATATTTCGTGGGATGAAATATATTTCGAATTGTGAAATAATAATATCATACGTTGTTTCTCATTTATGGATATAAGTCTCTTCACGGCTCGTATAAATGGTGAATCGTAAACTTTTATATGCATTTATCACTAAAACAGCGATAGAATAAATTATTAATTTTTTTGTTTCTTTTGTGAACAATGTCATGAGACATGAATAGTTTTGTCGTAGATGTGTAAGAAAAATTTGATAATGTTAAGCTTTTTTTTTGGTTACACTTAAATGTAGAATATATGAAATAACGTAATGTCTATGCCGTAAATGTATAAATGAATATTACATTTCTGCTAAAAAAAATTTTTAAAGAAGTAAAACTTCATTATTAATAATTCTCTCACTACTAATACTTTAGAAATAAATAAATATTCATTCATTTTTACTTGAATATCGTTAATATGTGCACTCTGTTACGCTCGCCTAATTTCGAGTTACAAGTTGAGGGTTTAGCGTTTGCCGAAATTGATTGACATTAATTGCAGAACCCATCGACTACGCTTTGCATGTCAAATATTTTTGATATGAATATGACGTTCGATTACGCATAGATTAAATTGCAATTGCGTATTAGAAGATTATATAAATTATTATGGAACTGTTTATACATTATAATATGAAAAAGTATAAAAACTAAAACTAGCACATACCATTCATTTAAGAAGACATGTTTGTCTCCGCTGTAATGAAAAATCTTGCATTTCGTTTTTCGCCGTGAAAAATATCATATTTTTCTGCTTGGAAAATAACATGTTTTGTCTGTCCCTGTGGAAACTTGCTGTCTATAGTGATTGCAAAAACTATCTGAATATTGGACTCCGAGAAAAAGCATGCGTTGTCATTCGCTGTGATATTGTATTTGTTTAATGTATTTATTTCTGTTCAAAGTTCAAATTGTTCTTATTTCTATTAAATGTATATTCTTTTCACCACATCAAATTCAAGTCATCGTCGTAAAATAGTTTTTTTTTAATTTTATGAGTATACTATTTGTTTGCATCCTAATTTCAATTTTAATTTTTGACCGGGGTTGTCTAACAAATATTCGTCTTCGCAACTATATAGTGCGAGGGGATATAACGTTTTGAGGTGTAGTACGCGACTATTTAATTGGTAATGATAAAATGTGCAACAATTCAACTTTTAAAGGTTCAGCGTGTAGCTATATAAAGCATGGCAATTTAACATGTGGTAATGTAACGTGTGGTGATATATCGCGTGGTGATTTAATGCGTTGCTGCATAACGTTTGGGAATTTAACGCGCAGTGACATAATGAGTGGCAATTTAACTCGCTGGGATCTACGCGTGGGAATTCAACGCGTGACAATATTAATGCATAGTGATATATCTTATGGCAGTTTAACGGGTTGTTACTCAACGCGTGGAAATGTAACGCGTACTTTACAACGCATGGCGATTTAACGCGCTGAGATCTAACACATGGAAATTTCACACGTGGCAATGTAACAAAAAAGCGATATATCTTGTAGCAGTTTAACGGGTTGGTATTCAACGCGAGGGACTTTAATGTGTTGCTACATGATGCGTGGGAATTTTTCGCGCTCACATCCAACACATGGCAATTTAATGCGTGGCAATGTAACGCGTGGCAATGTAACGCGTGGCGATATATCTTGTGGCAGCTTAACGGGTTATTATTTAACGCGTGGCGACTTAACATTTTGCTGTGCAATGCATGGAATGTTCGCTTGTGAGGATGTAACTCATGGCTATATAATGCGTGCTAACTTAACTCTTTGAGAACTGACCCACGGCTATACACCGCGAGGTGCTCTAACATGTCACACTATGTAACACATTGCTGTATATCGCGTCTACAACGATTCTATAACGATTTGATAACGTGGCAATATAACATGCGGTGCCCTAACGTGAACCCTTCAACAAAAAGTCCTCGCTACGTTACTGTTCCTCGTCGATACACACTCGATAAATAGCATTAAATCGCAGTCTCGTTAAAATACACTTTTCGTACGTGAATTCCGTATCATTCACAAGGTCATAAATATTTGATACAATCAGAGTTATTGTTTCCTTATTATCTAAACGTATATATCAAAGGAGCTCGGTGTTTCCGACGCTTTGAAGATAAAAAGCAGAAAAATGGATCAAGTGTGCGGAACAGGAAGAGAAATAGCAACAGGATACGTTTAAGCTACAACCGTATATTTGAGTCGTAAAGTGGTGCTCCACGCGTTCAACAGACTGAAACGAAATCAGCTGAATTCGCCTGATTCGATCTCTCGGTTTTTTTTTTTTCGTCCTTGCACTTTATGCACGCCGCCAGCCGTATTTTGCAACTTGGCTGCATTTCGATGCTTCTGCATCTGCTGCGCATAATACCGGGTCTGTTTTGCGTTGATAAAACGTGTCGCAAAAATCGCGGACTATTTCACGAGGTGTATCTTGCTGCCATTTTGTTCGCCGCTGAGACAAATGTTCTGCAGAGAACAAATATTCTTTCCGAGGGAAATTAGTTGCCAGGTAAATTCGAATTTCGCCAGTGTAACTGCGAGCTGTTTAAGTTCTTTTTACTTCCGATTCGAGAACGTATCGCTCGTTTATTGAAAATCGAAATCGACAGCTCTAACCTGCTTTCGAATCCGAGTTAGCGAAAATCGAGTTTGGATTCAATAGGATAAAGAATCTAAGGAATTTATTTTGTAATTTCACTTCCCAAGAGTAATGGAAGTAAACATTAAAAAGACATATTTATTCGATAGTAAGGATATTATAATAGATTGAAATAAGGATATTAATTAATTGGTTTTCTTTTGTTTGTGTCAGACTCGTTCACATAAAACGTAACGTTTTGTCCAGAGATCGTTGCAGATAAGTGGCATGGAGTGAGGGTGTTAAAAAGAATCGCTCGATCGAATTTTTAAAGGGATGTTCTTGTTGCAATGTTACAATGTCACAATGCGAAGTACAAGTAGCTATTGACACATTCTGCACGGTGTGCTGTCGTATGCATAATATATGTAGTTTCTGTTCATGCAGAGTATTGGAAGCTGCATTGGCTACCTTTTATTCCAATTGAAAATAAACAAATAATACAAACAATTGCTTTATACGAACAGGTTTATTTGAAAACGGAAATGTTATTTGCATTCGATATTGAATTACAGAAGTATTTGTGTTAAATTAGTTTTAACAATTTGAAGTTATTTCCAAATTATTTTTTGGTCTAATATTCAGTTATTTAGAATCACGATACAAAATAACAAATCACGTTATCCCGTATATGATAAACATATTTGTTATTGCGAAATATTTGCTCAAGGTACGACCCTACATTCAAATTTTTCAGAACTTATTTTGCATAAGAAAAATAATTTGTTCTATCATGAAAAGAAAAGTAATGTATGTTATCGGCGTAACTAAAATAATTTATTTCACATGCATAGAAAAAATATTTTATTTCATCCGCAACATCGAAATAATTTATTTTAGAAGCATGGGATAAATAATTTATTCCATCAATATAAGAAAAATAATTTATTTTTCAAGCATTAAAAAAATAATTTCCTTTACAACCATAAGAACAATAATTTATTTTACAAGCATAAGAAAAACAAGGATAGGAGAAATAATTTATTCTATCAGCATAAGAACAATAATTTATTTTAACAGCACAATAATTAGAATTCATAGAAGTTATCTGTGAATACAGTAATAAAGAGAAAAGGTATTTACAAATTTTATTGAAAAATTCGCTCGGAGCGTTTATGGCGAAAGAACAACAAACTGGCTAAATTCATCAGGGTGCGTTTATAAATAATTGGTGATCGATAACGTTCGATGTTTTCGAACTGCTCGAAAGCGTTTTATTTATACATGTCCTCGTGCAACTGTTGGGAAACTCGGTTACCCATACGATCTGCAGTGTACGTTTCATCGACTGCTACTTTCGCGTGAAGTATTGCAGTACAAAAGAACAAGATGCACCGTTCTGCAGTGCAATTTTTCTGCCGGCCCCCTCGTATGATTCTAACATGTTCGACCGAATACTTGATGCATGTATCAAACTGGAGAATCTATCGCATCCTCGCGCGAGGTCGAAGGTTTGATGAATGAACAACGGATCGAAAGTCTCGTTCGAGTGTCTTAGAACACTGCGGCAACGAATTTGTATCCAACTCCTAGAAACCATTTTCCAGCATACGTCTGTCGTTCCTGTTCATCCCGTTTTCGTTCTTACGGGGTGTTATGGCTCATAACTTGTTTTACTCCGTGGTAACGTTTGATCTCTTTATGCGCATCTCCGTTGCAGCGAGCTCGTGTAATGTTTTACTGATTTGCTCGAGCGTTTCCTTAGAAATGGAGGCGGAAAAGATCATGACGTTTTATATACGGCATCTTTATTAACATCTGACATTTCTACTATTCTTGGAAATGTTATTTCTATGATCATCTGCCATGATGCTGAGCGATATGGAATTTTCGTGCATTATTTTAGGGGATGGAAAGGTCAAGTTCGGTATTTTAGTCGGGGTTATATCAGTGATGGGTAATTGCTGCAAGAATGAGGCATACGGGCGCGCATAGTTAAGGAATAGTTCGATTTTTACTTTAGGAGTTTGCAAATTTTTATATTTCAAAATTTGAAACTTAAAAATTGGCATTTACAAAATTTGGAAGAAATTCTTAGCGTTTTACGTCTGGCAGATTTTTATCCGATTGATTCGATGTTATTTTTTTTTCCAAATTCGAGGATCCGACAATTTTGATTATATTTGAATTTTTTGGGTTTCTACAGTTATACATTTTTTAATTTCTAATTTTCTATGTTTTTAATTCCCAGTTTCTAATTTTCTAATTTTTAAATTTCCCAATTTCTATATCTCCCACTTCCTACGATACCCAATTTCTGAATTTCCCCCACTCCAAATTTAAGAAAAAGAAAATAATCTTGGCTTTTGTATTACCATCATGGTATTGTATACATGTAAAGTTGAACAATTTAACCTTTCGATCATTTATCGTAATTATCCCGTGAATTAAACATCACTTCCTTTATCGGTTAGTTGCTCATTTATCGTTTAATTAATAATTAACATTTCGATTAACTCCTGATTTTGGTCAGCGCTCGTACTGGTATTTTATGGATCATAAAATGTGGACATTACATAGTATACAGGATACTTAGTTGCAATTGTTACTCAAGAAAATGCACCGATAATGTTATTACAATGAAATGTAAATTGAAATTGCAGGTATTTAGGAATTATGTAAAACACAACATATTATTGGTCAAGAGATAGATTAAGCTAATTAAGATACGCTAATTACTCTGATTAAGGGATTACCGAGCAGTATACATTTTCACAAAACATTTTCAATATAAGTAAACAAATTATTACTAATTCTCGAAAAAAAATAATTAGAATTATTATTAAAAAAGAACATAGTTATAACCAACTTTATAATTTTCTCTTGTTTTAAACAAATTCTACTGCAATATAAATACTTGAGTCCTGGGTCACAGTTGACCCTGCACGATTAGCCGAAGGTTAACAGCTTTCAAATAATAAATGTTATTAAAAATTCATTGTGTACATAAAATTTCAGAGCATTGTTAAATATACAAAATGTGCTGGGAATTTTGAGCAGCGTTGTACTCAGCAAACAACTGGTGTCCAACTGGCATTCACCCAATACTAAATTTTCCTTCCCTGTAATTTACAAATCTTCGACAAGAACATTATTTACATATCGTGTGAAAAATATCCAGCAATATTTCATGTAATTGTTCGTATTGTTTTTTATGTCATAATGTTATTTATTATCGTAGTTCACGACGCTTTATATATTATACCGTTATTTATACCATTGCCTCGGTGCCATTAATTTAATTCATTTTTCACCTTGAACATCACTATCGACGAACTGTCATATTTTCAGTAAAATACGAGCTATCATCCACACCCGTTGCAGTTTGTTTGTCGTCGAACGTAAACGAAACAGGAAAATCAATATCTTGTGCAGACTATCTGATTTTCTCTTCGAAGATAATTGCAAATAAAATTATACTACGTCAATTTTCGCCTGCGAAGTATCTTTAGACAATAACAACACCAGCATTCGTAGTTTAAACATTTTAGTAAAAATATTTCTATACCGTAGGATACTTATTGTTTCTGTCAATCGTTTATTGAATTATAATGTACATTATTATACACTGCTGTATACACGGATATATAATATTGAATCAAATGGAGAATGTTTAAATGTCAGATACAGGTTTTTGCAATTTATAGATTCTTGATTGATTCTTTTCTGAAAGTTATTCCAGTTAAAAGTTCCTGCTACTTATTGCATATCGGATCGAAGGATTAATAAACCGCTAAT
This sequence comes from Coelioxys conoideus, assembly GCA_947623535.1. Classification (NCBI taxonomy): domain Eukaryota; kingdom Metazoa; phylum Arthropoda; class Insecta; order Hymenoptera; family Megachilidae; genus Coelioxys; species Coelioxys conoideus. The sequence continues at coordinate 33,294,276 of OX392451.1, forward strand.
CTTATTAGCAAAGTTTGTTTATCGCGTATATGCGAATCATAGTTTTAATCCTTTCGCTACACTCACCGAAAGTAGTTACCGTAGCAGCTAACAACTCCATAAAAATTATGTTCGAGAATTGTTGAAATCGAGATTATAAGTCAGAATGACCTACTTTCAAACACGTTCTCCATATACAGTCCACTTCTCAAAATCCTGACACCTTATACTTTCCAGTAGAACGAAAAGAAAGTAGAACAAGAAAATGCATACCGTTTCCAAGAAGTATCGAATTTGGATAAAATCGATCGTCATAATTTTCCGAAGAAACGAGTCACATGTTAGGCGACGTAACCTTATGCCGTGGATAACAAGATGATTTAAAGCATACGGTAGTCGCATTTTCCCCGATAACCCATATACCCTGTCCCATAAAGCACAGTTAACACATTTAGAAAATTTTTCGAGTCACACCTATCGTCGTTCAAGCGTTAACAAGGTAGTATCGATGTTCGCGTTTTCTTAGCCAATTTCTCTCGCGTGAACGGCGGAACAACACTTTCGTGGATGATCGATGACCATTAGCTCGTCTGAAAACCGTTTCGTTGATTCCCTGTCGCTCGTGTTCCTCTTATACACGAACTCTCAATGTTCACCCATTAACTGCCAAATTTTATTTCAACTCCGCCGAGTGGGTTGTCAATTCATATACCAAGTGCTTTTACAAGTTGGGCGACATTGAAGCAAAAAATAATTTTAACAACCCTCGTGTACCGAATACACATTTTATTTAATATAACGTTGTTGCAAGTGATAAATGAAAAATGTGTATTCAAATCCACATGTGGGGGTCGTGACAGCAAATGGGTTAAATACCCGAGGTTACCCAAAAATGGAGTTCGAGCTTTGCAGGTGTTTCGCACGCTCGTGTGCACAAATTACAATAATCTAAACTCGAAGAACTACCCGAATACTTCGGGAAGTAATAATGCTCTTTGCGTTTAATAACTATTTCTATACGCGAGGTAGAGCTTGTCTGTCTAACTATACTATCTAGCTATGTTCTAGGTGCTCAAGTCTAATCTGTTTAACTATTCAATTTGTTCTGTTCCGTCAACTATTTTTTGTCTTCGTGTTACCTCGGTCGGGTAGTCTGAACAGGGGTGAAATATTCTGATGGGCTACGCAAAATATACAGAATTGTGGAAGTGAATCATAGTTCTCGCCCTTCTCGGGCCCTTCCACTCGCGAATATTACAAATTTTGCTCTTTGATCGTGGCAGATAATAAAGTGAGGAAACGCGCTGACCTTGACTAAGCATGCTAGAAATAACGGGCTCGAAAGGCAAAAATACTAATGTGGCGACCAAATGCGAACAATGACTAGAAAAAACTGCAGGGAAATTCGCGGGACTTTATGGCTTTGCTGAGTTTGTGGCTGACGGTCTTATGGCTAGTTACTACCTAGAAATATGAAATATCTATTCGAACTCTAAAGGCATTGTAAGCCTTAACACTCAACTTTTTACACTTCATGTAGATTCCAGTTGCAGGTTGCACGCGAAGAAAGTCTCGCAGTACATGCTTTAAAAGCGGCGACGATTTATCTCGCTTCCCCTTTCTTACGCTCTCGTTTTAAGCTTGTTGGGGGCAAATCAGCCACTTAGAAAACGAGCGACAAGGGGTAGAGGAACATTGAACGCTTCAGTGAGCGCATTCGTTGCTATCTGAACCTGTTATAAGCTATACAAATGGTATGCAAGGGGGGTATCGAGAGTGCTTCACCCCCTGCGTAAACTGCAATGCGACTTGCTACCCCTACCATCCTTTTTTTCCCCCTCCTCGGCTAATGAAGTTATGATTGAAGGTTAAATTCCATGAAATTGGCTGGCTTAATGGGTTCGTGTCTCGCCATGAATGCAAATCAATGTTAAAAATTTGGCGACGCGGAGTTATACAGAATGTAACGATTTTTTTAACGCACCACCGGGAACGTTAGCTGCAATTAGCCAGCGAGAATTATTGTTGTATCTGCCAAAGTGCTCCGTGCTAATTAACTACCGTTCCGGATGATTTAGGGATGTGGGTTAAACACAGCTTATGTGCAACCCATATGGAACAGTGCAACGTCTTAGTTTATAAGTAGTAAATTTGTAGCCGTGCAGAAACAAGAAATTTTTACGCTGTAGCTAAAAGTGTCTTAAAATGTACAAGTGAAAAAATATAAAAATCAGGTAATTGAATATAAAATATGGGAATATACATATGGGAAAAATGGTACTATACATAAAATAAATTTGAATAAAGTGGATACAGTAGATATCACTTAAGTCGAACACGAATTATTTTCTTATTGCCAAAAGTGGAACAAATAACCAGTTGTAGTTTATATAAAAATGTAAATGTGAATCACATTTTAAACAGAACGCTGTTGTTTGTAGACTCTACCGCGGTTGATAATGAAAACCCGTTTAGTGCAAGAAGAATATAGTGAATCCGAAATAGATAATTCAGAAGAACTCGATGTCTTTTGGTTGCAAACGTCACCTAATTAAACAGGCCGCCTGGGGATATTCAATTTTTAATTGGACACGTTTCGAAAACAGTTCCGAAATGAAGAGAACATTCAAACCCATTTAAAACAGAAAATTAGTATTTATACCGAGGTATATTTTTGTGGAAATGTGTATACGGTAAGTTCTATACAAGAAAACCAAACGGAATTAAAATACAAATTTTAGCTATTAAATTTTCGACACTCAGAATATCTTATTAAAGTATTTTTTACAAGTAAACTTTTTGCGGATTTTTTTTGTGCAAATGATAATTACAAATATATTCAAATTTGAATAGTATTGCAAGTACGATACAATTTGATCCAACTCGAACTACAGCTGGGATACAAATGTAACTCGATGTTGTAAATTAATTAGTTAATCTCGGGGACTTTAATTACTGTCTAACTTAGTTAAAAACTTGGTTGAGCCTCTTTAGAATATGGAAATTCCTAATAAGCAGAAAGCTACATTCTCGATGAGTTTCAAACAGCAGGTGAACCAACCAGCTTAAAATCAGGCTAATAATGATAAACTGAATTCTGGCTGAATTTCGTACTAGGTAATTTGTATAATTAATCTCATTTTTGATATCCGACATGGTATGATCAACTGCGACTTTCATTTTTAATATAAAAGTTTAAAATAGAGAATAATGCTAACAAGGGAACATATCCAACCTCAACACTCAGATTTTAATGAAACTTATGTGGAAGATAGTTCTGAAGAAGATATTTGACACGTATTTTTTTTATATTGGCCATCGTTCACATTGAAGGGATGATAACAGCCCCCGAAGTTGAGGGCTGAAAATATGTTTTTGGGAATATCTCTGGAACTAACGGAGATAATGGAAAGCTTTTTCTTTTAAAATCTTTTAAAGAGTTCATGTTGGATATGTTCCCTTGTAAGTCTGATCCGTTCATTTCGATACAGTCTTTCGATACAGTACTGTTTCTACGCGTTGTTTAATCGTCACTTAATATTGCCGACGCTATGACGCACATACAAAATGGCTGAGAGCGACGGGGGAACAAGGTGTTGAATTCATCTCGGCATTAAAGCGTGTTTCAAGGGCGATGCAATTGCACAGCTAGAGCCGTAGGTTCCAAGCAAAAGAGGCGAGAAAAGAGAGCCTCGAGTCGCTCGTGTAAATAACGGAAATCTTCCGGGGTCCAAGGTCAAGTGCCCTCTATAGCACTTCAATCCAGTTGTTCCTGTTTCTGCTCCGTTTTACACCTTTCCCGTTATTTTAGCCGCGCGCCGAACGCTGAAGGTGGCGCTCGTCTTTGCTTGGCAGCCATGTGCCGGCTAAAATAATAATGCATTTGCAAGTTGCGTAGAAATTGAATAACAGTCGTGCTTGAATAATACAGATATGTAAATGGAGGTTAGCCCGGGTTAGCTGCCGAGCTGGTGGAAACGCAGTCGGGATCATTTATATTGTATTCGAGTCATCGTCTTCATCCTATCTTCACCGGCAGTGTTTTCGAATCTGCTTGCACGTTTCCTTCCTTTATTGTTGCTCTTCGTCATTTTCTCTTAATCCCTCTGTTCATTTGTCCAGATCTTACTTTATTAATGGCGCTTTCCCATGTTGTTTTGCGGGTTGTTAATTCTAGAATTTAGCCTCGGTGATATAAGATTTTATATGTTTCTTTCGTATAAATAAAAGACTTCATCGAGAACCTTGAAACATTAGATACGCTTGAAAAAATTGTACGAACTCAGGAAGTCAAATAACGCAGCTTTATACCGAGGAGGACACCATGACAAAGCAGCTAATTTGCTTCAATTATTGCTTGTTGCTTAATTAATGCAACAGTCGTTTCTTTCGTTCAGCACAGTCCGAGCTTTTTTCTTTCGCTGCTCTCTTCTTAATGAAAATGAAAATCAATAGAACTGTTTCGTTTTAACTGTTTCTACTGCATTCTACCTTTCGATTTTATTTGTACTCTTTCGCGCCTTTTTTACACCAACTTCTTTTCTTTTATCAGGCAATCCACGTTTTCCTTTATTGGCACTCATCGTAACCTACTTATTTCCCTTTTCCACTTTATATTCTGCTTTGGTACTTATTTCGTCGTTTTTCATTCGCTTCTCAGTTTATTTGCAATTCTATTCCATTATTTCTACAATTGAATCTATTAATTTGAATTATCAGTAATTTCAAGATTTGTGAATGTTTAAATTTTTTGATCTTTTAGAAACTGGAATTTTTTAAATTTTTCGAATCTAAAAATTGTTGAAGTATATAAATATACATATTTATACATATATGCACATCCCATATTTATATCTTCACATATGCATATTTATATATGTACAAGTATTTATAAGGCTATATTTTTTATCGGTAATATACTACAGATGCTTCGTAATTAGGACAGGTTCTTATCCGAACATTCGCTGTAGGTTTTACGACACAGAAAACGTTTATCTGCGGATGAGTATATCTGCAGCAACGGAAGAGTTTAACGATAGTTCGTACCATTCGAATGTATAGAAGAAGGACAATATACTTCTTTGTATCCTTTTTCCCTGTGTTGATCGGAATTGTAACGGGAACAGTTCGCAAGGCGGACACGTTTCTTCAAATTAGGAGTCGCAGGTGTAATGTTCCGCGAAACAGAGTTAGTGCGGTGAAGCCGGGACGAATGAGATACAGTACGTCGTTCGAGCACTACGTGCCTTCGAGACGGAATAAAATAACGAAACTGTCCGATACATTTCACTCGGTGTAAACTGCACTTAACACATCTTACTCGCAAACATTCGACCGTGTCATTTCCCGTTACTATCTTTCCAGGGCGAAATGAAAATGTTTCGTTGGAACAATACAAACTTTATCTAATCAAATTGTGCATCTTTGGCATTCTTTTTTATCTACAAATTGATGTATTATAATTTATAATAAAAATTTAAAAGATTTGGAAGTTCAACATTTGAAGGAAATTTGTTAATTCGTAAATTTGGAAATCTCTCGACTGAAAATCAAATCTTTCTCGTACGTCACCATGTAATTCTAACAATTAATGAAACCAATAACTGAAACATTTAAGTCGAATTTCCGCGGATACAGAGGTCCTATAGGATACTACAAATTTTATCAACACGTTCTATAAAAACAAGAAAACAAAATTTATATGTTTCCAATGCTATAACAAAAATATTTAATAAGTTGCTAGTATCACCTTTTATATCATCTCCTACTTTCAATAAATTAAATAACGCAGGAACAACAAAAAATATATACTGCGTGTTGCTGCGTGGGCAGAAATTTAATTCCAGTAATTTGCGTTATTTAGCGTAATTGTAGTAATTTATAGTAATTAGCTAAGCGAATTACTGTAGTTGAGGATCGCTAAGTGCAACAGTCTTGACATGCGAATTTTCTTTAGCCACCTTAACGTTGTAGCAGTGAATAGTTAATAATGTCTGACTCATTTGCCAAATAAATTGTAGTGCAAGGGGTTACTTGACCTTTTTATTAATCGCGTAGCTATCATAAACCAATTCGGTATCAGTACGGTTTATCACAGATCAGCGCGTTTAAACGTTTCCATAAACTCTTTTGAATATGTCATTACGCCGTAACACTGCTGAAAGCCATGTTACTGCAATAGAGCAGACGGATGGTACGGTTTAGCGAATTTCCGATGCAAATTATCGAATCATCGATAACAGTGAAACTCGAATTGAGTCGGTGGCCGAGAATATTTCGGTTTAGGTGGTTCCCCCTTGCGCAAGCATCAGTTCTTTCGCAATGTTCACGGAACGGAGGCAATCTTCTTGGTATTTCGATCAGCCCGTTCCTCTCGTTCGGCAACTCTGCATGAAACTTTCGATAGAAAATTGAATTCGAGTCGATGCCCCGCCGAATCGAATGCGCCTTTGGTTATTTATTTCGTAGCCAGCGTACGTGCGGATGAAGGGATGTTACGATTGAGAGCGCAAGGGCGAGGAGGATTTCATTCTACGGAGTCGATGACTCAATAACCAATTACTGTTTTTTACGACCCTAAGAAGGTGGCGTTTTATCGCAGCCTTCGAGATGCGTTGCTATATTTATGCAAATTGCTAGCCGGCTTTCTGGAAGGCGGTGAACTGTAAAATACGGCTGGGAATTTGGTTACATCTTCTCGTTACGAGCTCCCTTCCTGCTCTCCGCCATGCTTCACCGTTGAGATTCCTCTTTGATTCGCTTATATATTTCACCGTGTGCAGTGTAAATTCTCGATTTTGTTGATTTTGGCTCGATAAAGGGGAACTTGAAAGAAACTATCGAACAACCTGAACACTTATCCGGCCTCCGATACGAGAGAATTTTGGACGGTGTTTTGTTGGTTCGCAGAAAGATGAATTCTATTCTATTAAAATTTTTCCTTAATACTTTTGCTTTTGATAAACTGAACTTTTATTAAACATTTTGAATCGATATTTCTTAAATTTAAATTTTATTTCAATTTTAAATTTTACGGGTTGTTTTTTTATGTCTTTTTAATGTCATATTTTCGTGTTGATATGACATTATCACATATGTATATTACTCATATGTATTATAAATATGTCTTGTAGTTTACATTCTCTGTGAATGTACTGATCCTTCTTTCATTAAAATTCTAATTTTAGTCTTGTTTGTTTCGAGCGATTGGAAAACTGCGCAACGTGCAATTTTCTCGCATTTAATTTATTTTTATATTAAATGGTTTGCCCCGTAAACAAATAAGTCAGCGGCGCCGTTAGTAATACCGGGTGGAAATGAGTACAGGCGACGACCACGCCTTAGTGACTACTCGAGGACACAATTAAGTTCTCATGAAACGACGCGAGATAAATTTAAAGGTGTAACCGCGAAACCGTGGCAAGGCTATGTTGAACGGCACCGGAAACCAAGGACTGGAAGAAGTTCCCTTGATACGAGAACGAAATAGCTCTTCACTTTCTTCTTTTTTATCACGATCCACTGTCTCGTAATAAAAGCAAAGGGTAAGGGTAGATAGGCGGCCGAGGTGAATGGCGCCGAGGTATATAGCCGGCGTCCTCGATGATCTACATTGAAACGAAATTACGTTGCAGAAAGATAATGCACGCCTCTCGAGCACGGAGGGCTACTAACGCCACTTTCAAAAGACATTTGCCCAGATAATGACATCCCCCGAGAATATCATTCAAGGCGACAAACCTGTTTTTTATTGCCCCTCCTCTCTAACCAGTTGTGCCTTACATCGAATATCTTATCTAGAAAATAGAATAATCTTCGATCCGATCCGGGAATCAGCAATTTCATTCTTTCTCGTAATCTATTCTTTCATTAAATCAAGATGAAAATTTGTTACATTATATGTATGTTTTTTTACATTACATGTTCTCGTTTTTTTAATACAAAATAAGACTAATTTTTATAATAATGCTTAATAAACTTTTATGAGGATTCTTATAGATTTGTTTAACGATAATTGAATCACCAATCCTCCCCATCAAGGGGAGGCTAAGTCATGTCTAAGTAACGTAAGTCAGAATAACAGAAACTGATCTTAAACTACAGAAAAACTTATCGAGGAACCGTTCGATTATTTGTTCGATTTATCGTCACCGATGATCCGATTTTTAAGGGAATATTATCCGATGTATATAAGTGACCACCGATGTTAATTTATGGGCTGAATAACGACTTTCCGATCTTGGATACTTGCCATACTGCGGCTTAGTTAAAGGCGGGGGGCGGTGGGGGTTGGTTTTACTGCCTCGAATAAATTTCCTCAAAGGACACGGTCTGATCCATAAAGTAAGAAATCCCTGATAGGCTTTCGCTTTCTCTTCCCTTCCCACATTTCATTCGTCGGGGCGATATTTTTATCGCTTTGATTAAATGCGTTCGATGTCGGAAGAAGTTCCGCAGAGAAATTGCCTGGCCTGTTATCGCTGGACTTGTAGCCGCTTATAACGCGAAGCATAAATTTCTGCTTGGATTCGAAGCATAACGAGTAGCAGAAAATAGCGTCGACAAAGCTAATAGTTATGGTGAATAAGTCGCTGTCGATAGCATAGAACGAAAGTTGCCAGAGTCGCTGGTTATTTCTCTAACCGATGATTCCGAATTGACAGGAAATCAATAACGATCTGTCGGCGAACGGATATCCATTTTTCGTTTTCGGGGCCGTAATCTTTGCACGACGCGATGATTCGGAGGATCATCCTTCGGATTTCTTTCGCACGCCAGAAATTTGACACTCGGCTCGTTGAAATGCCATTTCAACATTTACTTTTGTTTAGTCGAACGAATCTGAAAGCGTTCTTGGTACAAGTATCTTGTTTACCGAGTGCCCGTGCATCATCTGTTCAACATCCACTTTTCCTGTATCAAATTCTTATATTGCTTTATGATGCTTCCGTAACGAAAGCATTTTCTTTGGAAAAGATTTATTGGCCACATTTCCTGCGACAAAACATTCTAGAAGATGCACTTCTCTTTCTTCTGACAAGTACTTTCTCGATATTGATATTCTTTCAGCGACAAACGCGTCCCGTTGTTCGTTGCAACTTCCATATTTCACCATTTTACTTTTAAGAAACGTGGCGCAAAATGTAGAATATTCGAAAGACACGAGTTTGCATGTTTTATAATGCCGTTGTCTTAACAGACTTTTCGTTAAACGCTCTCATAAAGTAATTCTTGACTACATATTGTTACACTTTATTATTCGTTTACAAATTGTTTGGAGTTTCATGTTCATGAAAGTATGTTTATGAAATTATCAGTTTCTGTCGAATGTTCATGAGATTATGCGTAAAGTATACAGGATGATACATTTAATAGCGTCATATGTTAGCAGATTTAGCTGCATTAAACTTCCAAGTACTCGAGTCACATCATCGTACGCCGTTTGCAAATTTCTTCCGGTTTCGCGAGAATACGAAATAGGAAATATTTAACTATAAATGTATCTTTTGCATAAACACGGTTCGTTTCCGCGTTCATGAGTTATTACTTTGCCCCATTTATTCGAACGACCCCATTAGTACAAAGGGTACGTAGGGTCGACTGTCACTTTCGTAGAAAGTTACTTATCATAATTGCCGATCGTGTTTCTCGCTGGCGGTGTATGCAAATTGAAACGAAAGAAGGATATTTCGTCGCTGGAGAAATGTTAGCATGATTTCTACGGCGGAGGCTGGACGGAATTGACGACGGATTCTCGAGATTGAACGAACGACTTAGGGAGGTCTGTTAGGAGTCAAGGGGACGCTGGGGCGGGGAAGGCGAGGGGAAGAAAAAAGAACTCGTTTCAGCTAGATTTGGTTAGATAATCCCTCCTTGTTGGTCGGGGATTCGGTGACGACGAAGAATTGTCGGGAATAATAATTTCAGACTTGTACCGGGGCTTTCGATAAAACCACCCAATTTCGCAGCTCGCCAGGGAAATAATCGAATTTTTCGATAAAAAGGTGCCCCGACATTGATTTCATTTGAATAATTCTGTTCGAAATCGTGACCCAACTCACGAAATTTTCGTTTCGACCTTACTCGCGAATGATGCTGGTAAGCGGTGTTCAACATTTTTAGCGTACTCCACACATGAAACGATAGAACGTCTTCGACATACGCCTTCCACTTTGGGACATATATGTTAGATTCATGTACACTAATATAGGACTAAATTGATCGAGGTTACATTGAATCAATAGTTTGTCATAAAAAAATGGTAGTTCATTTGAACCTTGTCAGAATAGTATCGCTTTTGTGAACTGAGGATGTGTGCAAATGTTTGTTCTTTATTATGAACATTTTTCTGCAGGTCTAGCATAATCAGGTATCGAGAATGTACACGATTCTTATAAGATTGGAAATAAACGATCACAGGCAATATCAATATCCAGATGAAAATTTGGCTATACTTGTCGGAGTATTAAGTTTTTTAATACTTTTTTCATCGAAGATATCGGCAAACTTTCGCAGCATTGTTTCGCAGCACGATAGGCGAGCGTAATTGAATTTTCATCTCCGCTTTCATGTATTCCCGGTAATTGCTGCACGCTTCGCCTAAATCCAGGTAGATCCGGCTGTTGCGAACGTTAAGACATTCACGTTATACGCGTGCACACACGACGTCATGATTTCGCGCTATGAAATACCTGCTCTTGATTACATTTACCTGCGCTGCCTATATAATCTTACAATCTTCGGCTGTCGCTCGGCGCAGTTCCGATATCGCTTCAGTCAATTATCTGCGTTACCTTTGATGTCATCCGCCGTGCATAGGTGTTTACTATAAACAACCCGAAGCCCTTTAACAAAGAATCTTTCGATAAATAGAGAAATACAGCGTTCCTGTGACCCTGCATAACCCGTAGCCTTGCCGTTTTCTTCCGTGACTCGAGAACCATTCACAAAGTCCTCGACAAAGAGTCGCTTTCAAATTGAAATTTTCCCTATCCAAAGAAGTCGGCAAACGCTTCCAATTAAATCGGGGTAATACCCTTTTCGGAGTGTTTCTATAGAAGGATGAAAATGAACGTTCGTGAACCGGGCCGGTGTACAAAATACCATTACCGATGAAACATAAGAAGCGAAGTAGTTATTGGTTCACTTTATACGGAGTTCATTATTTATTCGATGAAATAGACATTCGTGCTTCGGCGATGAAACGCGAAGCAGGTCGTCGAATAAATATTATTCCTGGTTAATGATTGTACACTGGTTAGTAATGGTCAACTGCTTTAGGGAAAAATTATAATGTAACAGAAACGAAACCTGTCGTTTGTTAGTTTTTACAGTGGGCAAATTTTAGCGTTACAGTCTTAATTGTCAATTACAACCAAAAAATTAAGCGAAACGGTAAAAGCTGTATGACCTTTCGAGATGACTTAATATGTTAGTATGTCTTCTCTGTTTTGTATTCGAGTTACTTGAAATGAATGTGCAAACTCCTTCGTAAATTTATCGAAGCTCTTTTAACGACTTAATCCCTCGATCGATTTAATGCTCTATGCCGCGCCGTAGAAAGAAGATAAAAGGGTAAGAAAAGAAAAAAGAAAAATGACGAGAGCCAAGGAAGGGACGAAGCCCGGCAAAATTGTTGCAAGGGTTTACTTTAATCTGATCCATGGTTCTGGAAATCGTAAAGACCGTTCACCACGAAGATGGCTTAAAACATGAACGTGAGAGAGTTACGAAGTCCCCGATGAGACTTTGTGGCTTTCTGTTAGCACCCCATGTACAAAGTTCTTTCTGACAAGATTCCATTTTATATTTCTCAATTTCCCCGGACAATTTATCTCCTCGTCAATTGCAAATTTTGTCGTTTTGTTATTAACTGTAGATAATATTAAGATAATATTAATTATGGACTGTACAGAATAAGTAACGAGACGATTTTCTAGCAACTCAATTCGTACTGAAACATATAATGAAAAGTTTGCAGACTCATTTTCGGCAAATTTAAAATAGATGTATCACAAGTCCAGATTTGTAATACTTTTATGTCGCCAAATTTTGTGAGACATTTAACGTTTCAAATTCGATTATTTCGCGTAATACTTATACAGAGCGTAATACGAGTAAAGAGACGATAATAACACTCGAGCCACGACGAAATGGTTACAAAATAAAATGGAAATAAAATTACGCCGGTGGAAACTCATCGTTCCATGGTGGAAAAGTGTTCTGAAGACGCACTTTCTACATCCCGTAAATTTAATTGACGTCTTCGCCCTCCGTTTCTGCCGTCGTTTCCACGCTCCTTGTTACGCGCTGGATTATTAATAAATCTCTCGTGCCATTTAGAACGTAAGTCTGACAAATAAAAAGCGACGAATAAGAATGATGGGTGGTAATGACGGTGATCCACAGATTTTCGACTCGCAATACCCACGGAAGAACAACGATTTGATATTACATATTCTGTTACCTTAGTTTATTATTGTAGCCCGTAATATTATTATTATGTTTACTACAGTCTGCAGTAAATTAATTATTTACATGTCGGACACCATGCTTTGTAACCGATATCATAAGTTTAGCGAAATTCAATAACTGATAGCAATATTCATGCTACATTGATCCAGTGAAGTTTCAAGTGAGAAATTTTAATTGCAAAATGTATATATTGTGTTTTGAATAATCAGAGGTGCGGTATACCGCGGCACACGTGTTTGTTTGCATTGCTGTATTTTTCGTTTATCCTGTCGGCATTGTGTGCCATCTAATTTGTACTCGCCAGCCTTCATGGATATCGTTGTTTAAATATAATTGCGTATTGGTACTTGTTTTGAAACAAACTATTAATCGTCATTAATATTAATGTATAGTATGAATCGTTAAAAAAAAAGTAGTAAAAAACTAGTCATTTTGACGAGTTGGCAATTCTAGTGTTAATTAATTAATTAAGCATTTTGAATTAGTCTATGGTTTGTCGACAGTTTTTAGGCTTCGGGTTCATTTCTTGTATATTTATCCGAAAATTCAACAAATAAAATATACGACTGCGTTAATTAGGAAACTTCGTTTCATTTATGATCCCATTTTCATGGAGTAACGACCGAAGCTCACCGTGATTAATGTGTCAGAGAAATTTAAATGAGATAATATAAACAAAATTACATAAAATTTATGAAATAGCTAAAGCATCGTTCGCACCGGTCCCCGATGGGCAGTGTCGCAAATTTAATTTGAAACGAAAAAAAGTAAAACCATTTGGAGTGTCGTTAACATTCCGTTAACAACTTAAAACAGCAAGTCGAATAATTGCGGCGAGAAATTATGATGTGGGTTACACGTGAAAAATTTTAATGAGAAAATACGAACGGAATTAAACTTGATGTCTAAAATTGATAATACGTTAAATATGCGAATAACTCGCGGTGACCGACATAAAAATTTTAATTCAATCGAACGATAAAACGATAAAGTGGAAAAAGAGTGAAAGCAATTAATGTTTAAGCGGACCAATGAAATTAAAGAAGTTAACGATTTTTACTTTGGTTATTTTTATCGACGTATCGATTCTAATATGTTCTATGAACGTATTTGGATTAATGTGCAGCAGTAAACATTAATAAATTGGGGTTTGCTGTGGCAGTAAACAAATCAATACTATGTTTTCAATAATTATTGAACAGCTTATAATGGAACTGAAGATGATTTGAAGAATTGAACATTTAAAAGCGTGGGAAGTTGATAATTGGAAAATTTGAACATACAAAAATTTCAAACGCGAACCTTTAAAAATGTGAAGTTTCGAAAACGTACATATTTAAGGAATTTGAAATATTGGAGATTCGATGATTGAGGAATTTAACAATTAGGACTAAAAAGCTTGGAAATCTGAAAATTCAGGAATTCGAAAATATAGTAATTTTCGAAATTCAAAATTCAGAAATTGGGTATTCCAAAAATTAAAAAATTTGTTCAATTAAAAATGAAAAAATTGTAATGTCCGCTCGAAGTTTTCAAATTTACTAATACTAATGTAGTATAACCAGACTTTACAAATTTTGCAAAATCAAACAAATATAATCTATAAAAGTGATATGTACTATATCAGTGAAGCAAGTTGGCAACTACAGAACACCCGAATTAAATACATGCATCGACAAGTCTGCACATAATTATTTCGCGTCATAAATTCATTACAAGTCGTCGATGTCTGCCGTTAAACTGTACGAAACCGATTCGAATAATGACATAAAGCCACGAGACGCGGTCATAATTCATAGGGAGCGGTACGTTCAAGAGGAAAAATGCCTAGGAACAAAAGAAGCACTATTTTCCCGATCGTATATTCGCTGAATGGCAGTCGGCCGAGAAACAGCGGGGGATTTGAATAATCATGCGAGACAATGAGCGCCGGGCGAGCCTGAACAGGGCCTTTGATATACCAACGAACTTATTGTTTAAGAAACGAGCAAATATTAATGCAGCTTATTACTCGAACCAAAGAGTCTCGCCCCCTTGTTTGCTACCCACTTTGCGCCAGGGACCAACGAACAGCGAAAGTGTCTGCGAATCGGACGAAAATTAACTGCCAGCACAATCGGTTCGGCATTGTCGACCGAGACTAAGTGATTAAACGGACATTAATATTTGACGACCAATTAACCGCGGCATTGTCACGGACGAATGTCTTCAGGGCGTTTCAGTTTCGTTGTACAATGACGGTCAGACATTTACAGAAAACCGCGACGCGATGTAGACGATAAATACTGTCGTTCAAATTGCTACAAACGCATGTACATTATTTTACAGAAGTATTAAATTTTTCTGTTTTCGTAAATATGTTATTCACTTGCGCATGCTAATTTTAACGAGTTAACGTTAACGAAATAGTGTAATGTAAAATTGAATTCCGTTATTGTATACATGTTTATTTTTGGAATAAATCAGGGTGATATTTGGAAAATCGGAAATTTAGAGATTTGAGAAATAAATAATTTGGAAAGTTGAAAGTATGGGAGTGAAGAAATTTAATGATTTTGGTATTATGAAACTGAATAATGAAGAAACGAGGAAATTTGATTATTCACAAACGAAGAAATTTAATAATTTACAAGTGAAGTAATTCAATAATTTACAAATTAAGAAAGGAATTTTGTTTACGACAAAAAATAGTGATCTTAATAATTATACATGCACTTTAATTATTAATACACATTGTAGTTAAATTAATTTCTTTATTTATGAAATTTGCTGTCGAACTATACTTCACAACGAATGCAAGCTCAATTTGAATATAACTATTTAATTTAAACATGATTCAATATTGAATGCGATTAAGAGTCAAACATTTTTTGCATTCTTTAATATATTACACAAGTTCGCAGTTTTTGGAAAAAAATCAAGGAGTGCACACCGGGTACTCGCGGCAAATGATATTAATTTAAAAAAAGGAAATAAAACAAGAGAAACAGAAGTAAATGAACCAATTTAAATGTTAGTTCTCGGTTACCAGCGTCCAAGGAAAATTTTAATTAACGGAATTCCGTTCTATCAACTTTATTTCTGCCGCGATTCTTATACATTTTTCCCCCGGCGTAATTTGCATGATCTCTTCCCATTTTACCGGCTGAATAAATGAGAGATTTCCCTAAATGCAAATCCAGGTTCGGTATGCGGTTACGGCTACAATAAAAGTCGTTCG
Source organism: Coelioxys conoideus (assembly GCA_947623535.1). Lineage (NCBI taxonomy): Eukaryota > Metazoa > Arthropoda > Insecta > Hymenoptera > Megachilidae > Coelioxys > Coelioxys conoideus. Next base: position 33,309,949 of record OX392451.1, read on the forward strand.
AGTAATCTCGGACACTTATGGCGGAGAAGTGCTTTTCGTCTGGCGGAGAAAGTCATTCCGTAGCTACGGCGTTACAGCAATAATTGAAACTCCATCGTTCTTAATCGTCTGCCAGTTACATAAAAATGTGGAATCAAGTGGTCTTTCAGGAAATCCTTGCACGCGCATTACCTCTCGTTTCCATTCAGTTCGGATCTTTCAAATTATCATTTTAACGTGCCGAACAATTCCTTTGATATACTTCTATAACAGCAACGTCCCGTTGCATGAATATTCGCAATATTTGTATAAGATTTTCGGGTACTCCATTTTTATGTACTTCTTATGAATATATTTTCTGTTTAAAATTTAGGAAGTCTAGAGATTTGTGGATTTTGCGACCAACGGGTGTGCGAGTTAAAGAATTTCAGAATTTGAGCTTTTAGGAATTTGGTAAATTTATAATAAACAAGTACGAGAAATCGAGAATTTGCGAATTTTGTCGTTTAGAAATTGAATACAAATAGCGATATGTACTTCGAGCGTATAGTTTCTTTTTAAAAGCTATAAGCGATACACCGGTCATATCCACGGTTTCACGATTCATCCGGCCACAATCTTTATTTGCGTTCCAGAGTATTGGTTCGATATTAAAAGAGATCGATTCGTCGGGGTTTTATCATTTGATGTATCGTTCGTCAGGTCGTAAATATTCTTGGAGATTTCGACCTCGGACTTTCGTAATCCTGAAATATACGAGGAAATAAATCGATTGCTCGTGCGTATTTTTGGTGGTTTTCTACGATTTAACAGGAGCAAAGAATTACGGGTTTTACAGAAAAAAAAATGGATATCGAATTGAATCCACGACATAAAAAACATAGTTCTGCCAGAATTTACAGTTCAAATAAACAGAGTACTACATAAGCTGCCTTTAAAGTATATTTATTCTGTTGGTTATCCCGTTTTCTTTAACGGGAGAACAATTTCTACAAACTATTACGTTTGAAGTATTTTCACTGTTACATCGATTTTTGTATATTTATAATTATGTGCCTCCTGTGTCTATTATTGTCTATCGTTCGACGGCTTTTTAAACCTGTAAAGTAAAATTTTGTTTTCAATATTCATAATCTTTTGGAAACAAATACTTCAAAGTAGTTCAATATTATTTTTATTCAGTTTTGCAAAATTGAACAATTCAATTTTTGTATTGTTTATTAATTTAGTAAACTATTTTATATTTTATATTGTTATTAGAATCCATGTAAATTTGTATAACTTTACAAATATTATTTACTTTTGTTGAAATTTGTTAAAATTCAGCTTCAAATTAATATTCTATGATTCTTGTTTTGAAAAACATTTGTGTCAACAAATTAGGTTCGACATTGTAGATTTCACAATTAATTACTTGTCGTAATTAACATCGAATTATTTCATAGTAAAAGCGCTAATTGGAAATTCGTGTTATTATTTGCTTTAAATTGCAGACTAATATAATTTAATATAATTAATTTATGTAAATAATAATCGTAGAATAACATAACGCTGTGTAAATGCAATTTTGCGCTATTTCTACGCGACAAAATTCTGTCAGGTATTCCCTTTCGAAATGTGCCATTTGCTATGAAATTATTTATAATCGATCGTCGACGACAGGCACTTTAAATATGGTTTGTGTAAATGCCTTTCGACATTCGGCCAAACAAATGTAAAGTGTTGCGTGACTGTAAATCTGTGGTCAGTTGAATCACCGATGTAAACGTGGTGGTTACCGTTTGAATGGCTGGTATGCGTGGTTTTGGGAAAATGATCGTAAACTTCTTCAAAATGTTCATTTTTTATACAATACCACGGCACTAATGCATTAACGAGATAATAAATCGAACAATTTTCTTGATTTATTAAATGAATTCCTTCTCGGATTTAGCTCTCTATTCCTGTTTCTCATTTGATACTGTAGCTCTCTATTTCAATGTTTCATTTGATTCTGTAGCTTCTATTTTCATGTCTCATTTGATACTGTAGCTGCTACTTTTATCTCTGATTTGCTACAGTAGCTCTCTATTTTCGTTTCTCATTTGATACACTGTCCTGTATTTTCGTCTGCCGCGATCAGATGCGTGAATGTACGAACGAAGCTACCGTGTATAATGATAACGAACCTCTCTCGCCATCGGCAAACAACGTGAAATTCTTTTTAACGCGCGCATCGCCATCGCGAAATCACTTTCGAGCTTATAGTCGATTCAATTTCCCTGGCATTGGTTAATACAGAGTCGCTCGATGTCGGTGCTCTCCTATAACCCGGGATCGATCTTCGAAGTTCCAGCAGCAAGAGAGTAAAAGCCGAGCAGGAGCATGTCGCGAACGATTTTACGGAGCCATCGGTTTCAATTATTACGGTGGTCAGATAGTCGTGACAGTTTCGCGCGGATACAAACGACTACGCTTCCGCGTTGCTCCTCGGTTCTCAATAATTTTCGCCCGTTAATTTGTCGAAGCCCGGACGTCTGCCGAAAGTATAGCCGCGTAAATAATGAAGTCAATTAGCGAGTCTAATTATTTTTCGAAGGCTGCCGCTTTGGGACGTCAATCATTCGCGGGGCGGGGCTCCGGGGAACGAGCGTCATTGTTGCTCGACAGCAAATTTTCACTGTTCCATATTCACGAAGAAAGAATTTACATTCGCCCGTCACTTGAACCTGTTACACCTGATTTCTCTTTGAACAACCGATACCGCTACTGGAAAAATTCGCATACTCCATCAACGAAACGTGCGAACGCGGCCGTAATGCGCTCGAGATATAGCAAGTTTCACAAAATCGGCGAAAATATTGTAGGATATTTATTCACCGGGCAGAAGGATAGATAATCAATAATCGTATCAAACATCGTGTAACAATAATCGTAACACACGTCGTGCAATAATAATCGTAACACACGTCGTGTAATGATAATCATCACACACGTTATGTCATAATAATCGGAATACACATCGTGTAATAATAATCGTAACACATGCGTCAATTATAATAATTTATAGCATCTATTTCGGTATTTCGATATGTAACACACATCGTATGTATAATAATAATCGTAACACACGTCGCGTAATAATATGTCACACACGTCGTGCAACATAATGCCCGAATAGTTAAATAATTAAAATATTATAATAATTTATAATAATTTATAGCATCTATTTCGGTATATCGCTATTTTTGTTATGAACGTTCGTTTTGCTCCTCGATTGCCTCCCTTATCGCAACCACTATTTTCATTCACCCCGTCTTTCTCGTGCTGTTATCTTCGTTTTCGTTCTTCACATTGATTGATGGATCGATTAACTCTTTAAGCTACGGACGTCGATTCTTCGCATTAACTCTGTCACGTTCGCGATCATCGGTCATACTTGCCAATCACGTTTAAAAATATATCTATTAAGTAAAGACAATAACGAACATTTTTAACGATATTCCTTAATTTTAATGTAAATTACAGGCTGGCTAACTACACTTAATTTGAATCGAATTAATCTTGATTGTAATCAAGATAAAGAATCTGTAAGTGTAATCATTTATGTTTCATAGTTTGTTCATTTATTTTTCAACTTCATTTTTAACATCAAAATAATTGTGCATTATACGTCGGTAGTTTCAGTGTTAATAGAAACATTGAAAAATAAACAAAGACTACGTAAATTAACATTCACGTATTAATTCCTTATGTTGATTTAAATCAACGTAGATTAGGCTGGTATATTACCAACTTATAATTTCCGCATAATTAGAAATTAATAGTGAAACTCAAAAATAAATAACACAATAACTACGTAAATTAACATTCACGCGTTAAATCTTTACTTAGAGGAAAATCAACGTAGATTTCAAGAAAAATTGTCTTGACAAATTGTGTATCTTGTAATAAAAAACTCGTGACTCGGTTGTTTGACCGTTTGGTAGTTTTACTGCCGAAGAAATACTTTCGTGCGTATTTTTGCATGCGTGTAGCTAGTTTACCCGATTATCTATTGGGTGCTCCATAAAAGTCGCGATGTTCTTTTACCTCGTAACCAGACAAACAAAGCATTTACAATAATGGTTGACAGCGACGATGGTTATTCGTTGTAAATTTTTCAGAAGGAATAGTCAGGCCATAAAAAGTTTTATGCTCACGGAGCTGGTAAAGCGAGTAAAGTTTCAGCGTTTCACGTCGCGAATTTCTTACTCCGGTAGCAACGGAATCCGTACTTCGGTTCTTTTTCTTTTTCATACTTTATTGCGAAGACACGCACCTATGAGTTTTCTGAACAATGTACTCGCAAAAGTGCCTTTGTATGAGATCTGCCATACCTATTGCTAAGATTTTCTTACGATCTACTTTGCAGCAATCCTGTGTTTACTATATTTATTTGACGACGGTGCTGTAATCATTTCTCACGACGTTCTCACGCAATCAACTATTTTTCTACATTTTATTGTGCCATGTTTTAACCTGTATTTTTCTACATTTTATTTTGACACGTTTACTTACTTTCATCTTTTGTTTTACTACGTTTATCTTGTATTTTTTGTATTTTATTTTGCCATGTTTACCTTGTATTTCTCTATGTTTTCTTTTGCTATGTTTAACTTGTATTTTTCTGTATTTTATTTTGCCACGTTTAACTTGTATTTTTCTACATTTTCGTTTAGTATATGCAACTTACATTTTTGTACATGTTCTACTATGTTTTATTGTATACATTTTACTATATTTATATTTATATATTTCGTTATATTTATACAAATACATTCTACTATATATTTCATCAGTACATTTGATGTTAGTCATTTTGAAAATGTACAGAACGCCTCGTATGGTCGCGAGTTTCGAATATTTGAAATAAAGCTTTCGTGTTCGGTCGAGTTCCCTTTATTATAAAATAATTACTTTTCACGATATTTGGATTTTTATGAAAGTTCTGGCATTCGAAAAATGTCAACTATAATGAACCGCGATAGCAAAGAATTTTTTCACCGAATTATATACGAACGTTGTATCCGACTACGCAGGCCGAAATAAATTATTAGAACATACAAGACACAAAATTTCATTTCACTTCATTAGGTGCAAAGAAAATATATTAAAGTTTGTGTACATCGTTTCGCTTTCGTATGCAATTAAGAAACTAGTGAAGTATGTGTACAATGTGTTGAGAATATCTACAAAATTATCGAGTAGTTACTTTAATTAAACTTTACACGTAGATACGCAATAATGAATTTTATATTAATTTTGTCTTATCGAGATATATGTAACAGCCCGATGATGTTCGTATAAAATGCGATATAAATTCTTCCATGATTAAGAGCTACGTCATTTTTTGTCTGCCACGTTCAGCGGCTCAAAAATGCGAGGATTATAACTTTCAGTCGTTGCTGCACGTTTCGCCGATCTTTTATTTTACGCGGAGTCGCGCACATAGGTTTAATGAACATTTAATTGCAACAGCACTTTGTTCCCCTCTTCTCCGTTTGTCTGACAATCTCGCAAAACACCCTCTCACGTGCTTCACTTCTCCTTTTTTTCCTTGTTACATTGTTAATTTCTCAAATCTGCCTCGGTTTAATGAGGCAATTATTTCGCACACAGTTTACTTACAGGAAACACGATGACGCTTTACTCCGTTTATTTCGATAAACCGAGTATGCATTTTTCGGCAAAATTCGATGAACGCGTATGCGATTATACTTTATTTAATTTTTTAGGTCTTTTGGACAGTGCCCATGTCTTTTTTCTACAATTTAAACGCGTGTTTTCTATTTACGTTGCACACGAAACTAGAAAGAAGTAATGATTTTATGTTCTCAATTTTTTCTCTTTGTTGTTTTCTGTAAGAAGGCGAAGATTTATACGAGCGCAGTGGAAACACGAAATTTTTCTAAGTTTTGTTTCGAGAAAAAATTGTGAGAAAAATATAATAATAAAACCACGCGCTTAATTCAGTTTTTTGAACAAAATTCTTTTCTCATTATAGAAGTGTCTCGTTAGAAAAAAGCAATGAAATTACTATAAATTTTAGTATGTCAACGATTTGGAGAAATAATTAAAAATGTAAATACTTACGTACTGTTTTCGTGTAGGAAAAAATCTTAGGAAAGTAGTCGAAACATTATAAAATTATAACGAGTTAAATTTTTCTTGAAAAGTGTCCTTTGTCGTGCTATTAATTACTCTGACGGTAAAATATGACTGACAATGATTTAATATCGCTGATCGAAAATTTTAATCTTTCGTCTGGCATGACACATTTCACTGTAAAATTAGATAAAATACTTTTAAATCAGTGTGTAAAATTTTCGAGAAGAAGAAGGATGTCTTTTAAATATTCTAAAATATAATATCTAATAGTTTGGGAAGGCGAGGAACGTTTAATGCAGAAGCTGTGTCCGCAATGAAGGCGAATCTATTTTTAATTAAAACTGACGTTTTTGTTTTAATTTCTTGAGTGCGATGCACATCGGGTGAACTTAAGTAGGAAAGACAGCTGGTAGCATTTAAACGTAGGAATAGGAAGGAACGAGGCAAGATTAAAATCTCAGAAGCTGTTTCTACAATCACGTGTCCATTCACTTCCATCGAATTTCCTTCATTAATCGTAAAAAGTAATTGACTGCACTTTGATTTAATATCGTCTGTAACGAATGAACCCTTCAAGACGTATAATTGATATGATAATAATTGAAAGGTAAGTATAGTTATCTCAATTTGTAACATTGTTACCCTGTTACCTTGTTCATTCGTCTGATTCGATAGAATTGCGTTTAAACGATTAATTATGAAAAATAATTATCCGGTCTCCAATTCAGAATATTTCATATCGAATAAGTTATTGGAGCTGTACAACCGGTATGAAAGTAATTGAAACATAAGTATTCCAATTTCATCGTCCAGTCGATGTCCAATAAATCAGTTCCTTGCGATCCGCGGGAGATTGAAATCCCATAAATTTTCTCCAAATGGCTCGATAAGTTCACGTGTCAGACTTTCTGCATCTAAGTTTAATCGGGGCCGAGTTACTCGGATTTTTCACACGTCGATTCGTATTTGGCTCGAAGTAGCAGTAAAAAGCTTGAAGAGTTTCCGAAACTGTTTGGCCACCGTTGACCTCGAAACATTAGACATTGACTCCGTAACCTGAAATATATTAGACATTTCGTTGTGTTTTTCAGAAATTATTTTTCGTTTGAAATTTGCATAATGAAAATCATGGTTAGAATTTATTTGCTATAACGAGGTTATTCAGAATGTACGTTGGAATTGTGCAATCGTTCATTTTTTATGTTCAATAAAAAGATGTGTTCTTTTACGAAATGATTAATTCGATCTCCAAGCTGACTTAGTTGACCTTTTTCCTTTCATACACGAAAATTATTTACGCTGTATAATATGTGTATAATACATGATTTTTGTAGGGACATTTTTTAATTAATGTAATTTGTCATAAAATGTTCCATATCGAGATTAATGAAACACTCCGTGTTAATGTTCTGTGTACATTACTAATTTTCTAGATGATTCCTCTCGTTTTTCTTTACAAATATAATATATTATATATCACAATGTATTATAATATAATTATTGTATTAATAATTAAAATATGTTCGTATCATTGCTACGAATTCAGCAATTTGCTGTGCATTGATTATTGTGTTTGCAGTTTATTGCTCGAAATAGATCTACCTTGCATAGAGGAATTAACAGTATTAAACGATAAATTTGGACAAATCACTTGACATATTATGCAATGAATAAAACATTCCCTGATATTTATAGAACAAAGTTATATGCAGTTATTATAGACACTCTTCCTGATTAGACCTGTAGAGTTGAAGCTTCAATGCAGCAGACACATTTTCATTCAAATATTTGTCCGGATTTCCTTATTAACGTTTGAAGGATAAAGTAGTATGAGTTAAAAGAATTAATAAAGCACACACTTTGCGGTATTGGTTTTCCGTCTGTTAAAAATGTCCTCATTATAATCAACGGTGTTATTTTAAATTGATCAATATTTAAGTCACTTGTAGACCGCGATATGTTTGTTCTATGTTTGACGTATTTCATTGAACAAATCTTATATGTTGATTATTGGACCGGTTATGCTTGTTAATTTAAATCGCACAGAGCTTGAAATACAACGGACCGTGTGAATGTTCGTACCTTTTTAATTAATTAGCAAATGAATGTGAATGACACTGATTGCACGAAGTGGAAACGTTATAAGCCGTTTATAATAGAAGTATTTCTACTTTTCAGAAAATTAGATTTTCTGTATTTCTTGAAATATACGACTTAAAAGTATGGGAAATAAAATTAATAAAAATTGATGTTCACCCACATTTTTGATGATCAACTAATATGATCACATGTAATCACGTGTGAGTTGTTGTATAACATGATTATAGTTTAATATGTATGGTTTGTGGAACGACAATACTTCTTGCCAATCCAACATGAATTTTTAATCTTTGCACATTGTAACTCATACAGTTACATGTTGTGACCTAACTCACACAGCTATATATTGTATAATAAATTGTTTCTTTTAATTGTTTGCTTTAAATTATTGTACACATTAATTTTTTGTCTCAACAGATATGGACATAGGTCTCTATAGGGAACTACCTTAACAAATTTTGTAATTTAAAATAAGAAACTCGTTGTACAGTCGCTTGACCGATAGTTTTACTATTGCCTGAGAGAAGACAAGCACGCTAGCAATTTATTACGCAATTATAGGTGTTATTGACCCGTTCGTTAGGGACTCTTTTTTTTTTGTTACGCATTTCGTAACCAGCGAATCAAATCATCGCGTTCTTGTACGTGAACCAGGGATTAATTGAGGTATCGTGGATAATTAGTTTAGGACGGGTTTCGTATTTAACTTCGTTGATATAGGAAACGTTTGACTCACCAACGAGGAAATAGTTAACTCATTAAAGACAAGAGGGACAGGGGAAAGAGGGGGTGAACGTCTCTCGTTCGCGGGACGGAAATTTAAGCGTGCCTTTTAGTTCATTATACAGTTTCTACGAAATTTCACGGTGAAAAGAGTGCGTTTAATCTTTTCACGTGTATGTATATCAGGCTCGTCGCTGCTCAAAAAAGAAAACCTTACTCGAGAAGTTTATAAAATATTGTGTACAAGGTGTCTCGAGACCCTAATTACGCTCTTATTCGAAAAGTTATACAAAACTGTTTCCGAAGTGATTATATTTCACGCGAAAAAATTCGGGCTCTGGGTGAAGTTGAGATCATATTTTACGAGATCTCAGATTTCACTGCTGGGTTTTTCAACTTCTTTGCGATGGCTGCGAAATTTGCAGTTCTGTAAATTTAAAATTTATATTGGCTTCATTCAGTTGTCGCGGTTTCTATATGTATATTTGAATATGTAAATGGTGTAGTAAGAAAAAGTAGTAATTTATCTAACACGTACCGATTACCGTAAATCACAAATCTAAATGCAATATAAATACAATATAAATATAAACTAAATATAATGTAAATTCAATATAAATAAAATGTAAGTAGAATATAAATGCGATGTAAATACAATATAAATACAGTAGAAGTGAACATACAATGAATATCAAAGTCTCCCCACTCCCAAATAATATTTATGATCGCAATTATTTGTAATTCAATTACATAGCATGCCATGTAATGCGAATTATTTGAAACTCGCTTTACTACAGACTTTCCCAGCGAACTCGGTAATCTCGATAATAACAGCGAATAATAATACGTAATAACGAAATCGATGATAATAATAAGAACAATATTTCCGAGCAGTGTACATAAACACGTAGAGAGGTTGTTATCGAGTGTGCGGATTTATGTGTTCGGAATTGTTAGCGAAACAACGAGCCCTGTTTCACCCGGTCGGAATATTAGAACGGTAAAGGAGCAATCGCGAAGGGACGGCTGCGAATGCAAGATAAATTCAGGCAGCTTCGATTCTGTTTTTCATCGATGAAGTTAATATTACGAAATATCAGCGTCGTCTGAGTAAACCGGAATCGAACGCGAACCGAGGGGTTAGGGTAGGGATAACGAACTTCTGCAAGATGTTACTGAATTTGCTGGTTCCGTAGCCCGGGGTGAGCCGAGAGCCGCTATACGGTGATTAAATTTCCTAGTTGCACCGCTGCGAAGGGTTATTCCATAGGAAATTTAAACAAGGGCTTAAGGAACGGTTTCCCATTCGTTCTCCCTCGCTCCCCATTTCTCCTCTTCTTCCTTTATCCCCGTCCCTTCTCCCCCGCCCCGTAGATCGCTGGATTCTACGCCGCCTGCTTTTCCGGCCCTCCTAAATATCGTTTTTCTCTGTTGCGGTCTCGTTACCATGTTCCAGGAAATTCAGCCGCAGGCTACAAGACCGGGAAACGTTCACCGCGAATTATTCATGTAGTAACATTTACGTTGCCTCAAAGTCTCGTGATTTTATAGCCGAGACTTAGCTCGCCCCTCCGCGACGTCCCCTCGTTTAATGTTCGCCGGTGACGTTATCTGATTCCTCGGCCGGGGGTAAGAATGTTTTCTGTTTATCGCTTTTGTAGGCGGACCCGCGAACAACCCGATTAACGTTCGTTCGCGGGATCAGAAACTTCCGACGTCCGCGGGATGAAATTACCGCGGGATTAAGACAAGAAGAATTAAAGTTCTGCTCGCGACTCGACCAACCCCTGGCCTGTAATTTCTTGCAAATCGAAATTTATGCGGCCGAAGCGGCCGACGGAATGCGCCGCCTAGGCGAATTGAAAACGTACGGCATTCTTTCGCGTCCCGTTTCCGTCCGAAAGATTATTGCGAGCGAACGAGAAAAACGAACGACGAGATAACTCGTCCCTGTTAAGCGTGATCGCGTTCCTTTATTTTTTCGATTTGCCGCGACGCTCGGACGTGGCTCGAGTTCGCTGATTTGCAGGAAACGATCTGAACGCGAGCTAACAGCTCGATACGTGATAGCATGTAGCGCAGGGTCATTTTTAGGGTTGCGCTCAGTTTGGTTTTGTTTGAATTTCCTGTGAAAATGAGTATTTATTCGTTGATTTGAAAAATGAATGCTCGATGATCGATGTTAAATTTAAAAAATGAGTGCTTGATGCAATTTGTATTTCACATCGATCATGATGTAAAATTTAAGAAATAAATACTTGATGATTCGTGTCAAGCTTAAAAAGTAAGTATTTGACGATCGATGTAAAATTAAAAAAAAAAGCCTGGTGATACATTTTAAACGTAAGAAATAAATACTTGACGATCGATGTTAAATTAACAAATAACAGTGAAATAATACGTAGAAGAAACAAAAGTATGTATTAATGTATATTTTATTAACGTAGAAATCGAAATATGTATGAAATAGTTGCTTTCTAATGATAATATACCACTATGTTACATAATCTACATGAGACATATCAAATGTATAGAGCTACTGACAATTAATTCATTATTGCAGTTGGTTAATTTGAACGCACAGTTTATTTAATTATGATCACATATTAATAAACGCACTACATTAAAATTAACTTAATTTTATGGTTAAGTAAAATAGTCGTGTATCAATTTCGTTAATGATAAATGAAACGAAAGATATATGAAATATTTAACATATTTAAATATCAAAATATATAACAATATTTTTTTCACATGATCTAACAAACTTCTCTTTAATGACGGGAATCTGCATAATTTTTAAAGATAACGCATGTTTTCGTTTATTATCGCACAGGTATGTATCCGTGTTAATACTTTCGCAGACGTATCGAATGTATCGATATCAAAGGTATCGATTCACTTGTGAAAATATGAAATAGGTATCGATACTTTTATGAAGATATTAGATGTCTCTACACTTTCATCGAAATATTAAACACGAATCGATACTTTCATGAAAATGTCAAACACGTATCGATTTCGTTCGATATCATACATATTTGGTGAGTTGGCACGCGAATCATTATGATTCGCAATGAACTTATTAGACGCACCTACATATATGAATAAATATAAATTAAATAAATATAAATTTGTAAATTAGTATCAATAAGATCCAGCGAAAAAAGTATCCGGACTAGTGCAGCGAAACTTTATACGGAAAGGGGTGGATCTTGGGACCTAATAAAAGGCATCGTTAAAATAAAAACGTCAGCGAACTCTGAGTAGTATAGCGGGTAAAGTTAGCAGTTACGAACGTAAAAACCGAGGTTATTCGATTCCCTGCCGCAGTCCTTATTTTTCACGGTTTTCTACAAATTGGTGTCAGAAGTGGGATGGCGAGAAAACAAACAACGATCGATGATCTCGTGGCTGACGAGGATGCACCGAGTATGCGAAAGACGAGAACGAACGGATATTCTAGAGCAAATGTACTCTATCGAATGCAAGAAAGGTCGTTCGAAGAGCACTGTGACGTTTTCGGAATTGGCGAATTTGAATATTTCGAAATTTTTTAGATTTACAAATGTAATTTACAATTACAGATTAGTCTTCCAAATTCTTATACGCAGCGTAAATGTTTGTCAATTTCGAAATTTTCGAACTCATAAATTTATGATCATTCAAATTTTGATAATCACAGTTTTAAGCGTTCGTGAATTTGGAAATTTTCGATCTTACAGGTTCATAATTTCATTAAGTTCAGAATTTTCAAAATTAATAAGATTGAAGTTTTTCTATATTGTAAATGCTCGAATTTAAAAATTAATGAATAGTCGAGTTTTCAGATTGAATCGTGTAGAAATTTTCCAATCTTGAATTTAAAAATGCTGGAATGTCGGAACTTACGAATTTCCAAATGCGAGAGCTTGGAAAATTCAAAAACTGGAAAGCTTGAAAATTCAAGAGCTCATATATTTAGAATTTCTGTTGCTAAAATATTGTCACGTTCAAAATAACAAAAAGGTTGTATTCAACGTCACTGAGCTCTTCTACGTTTTTTCCTCAGAAATTGTCCCAAGGTTTTCACCGCGATTTCTTATTTTCTTCAACGAGGAACAACTTCGCAGCAAACAGCATTCATGCCCGAAACATCGAACGAAATGTTTTAGCGGAACTTATATTACTTTGCCACTTCTTCTGCAACCTCTTTAACAGTCAGTCGCTGATTGGTACAGATAACTTCGCAAACTACGATAACTTTCTCGTTGGTTTTGGAAGTTGAAGACTTACCTGGTCGTCCATCATCTTTGATCGAAGTTCTGTGTTCTTCAGCGTGGTTGAACCACTCGAAACACGTGCTATCACTCAGAGTTGCTTGAAGGCTGTTCTCGAAAGTCGCATTTCTAATACGATCTATCGAAGTTTCGAACAAAATTGCATTAAGATGCGTTACTCCCCAATCGACCGTATCTTTAGAGATGCAAAAATGAAGGAAATTATTAGTATAAATTAATGTAAAATCGAGGAAGTTAATTTCGAAAGTTAAAACATTCAGTGTGGTATATAAACTAATCTTGATCAGATACTTTGATTGTGGAGTATCTACGGTCCAACTTTTAATATCGAACATATCATTGGATAGTGATTTTATGTATGTAAAACATCTAATGATATGAATATAATAAGGGAGCAATGAATATTTCTGTTCATTAGTATTGTTGGCAATGAGTGAGAGGTTTCTAATTTCAAAATTTTTAAAATCTCAGGTCCACAAAATTTCTGTATTTCCAGGTGTACAAAATTTCAAAAATATCACGTTCACGAAATTTCTAAATTTTCAGATTGACAAAATTAAATAAAATTCGGTTTCACAAAATTTCAAAAATCTCAGGTTATCAAAATTTCTAAAACGTCAGGTTCAGAAAATTTCTAAACTCGCTTATTTTTAGACTTCCAAATCGACAGTTCCCAAGTTAATGATAAAATGCACGAAATGTTGTTTGAAGAATTGAATATATCCGCAGGGAAAAGCAAACGATATTAATTCAATGCGAAAACCATCTGCAATAAAGATATTAAGAGGTGCGAGAATTGCTGCTCAATTAGGTAATTCTGTGATGTATTGCACGCTAACCAACACTTAGTAACGCATCGATTACGAATATTCGTGAATTAAAATTTGATTTATACTCTCCAGCAGTGTATATTTGTTATTTGCTAATGAATACATGATTTATCGTAACAAGTGCCCCGAAACATTTTCATTCCATAAATAACTTTTATGCCGGTTGTATTGGTATTAACGACGAAGAATGGCAGAAAGTAGTCCATTATGAAACTGTACCAGCACGGAAAATTTTGTAGCGACAATAATTTCCGTGTTATGCGTAATCAGAAGGTGTTACGTGTGGGTGTTAAGCATAGAAATATATTTTCTTTGATTCTTTAGTTATTGTTAGATGAAGTTCGAGAGAGTTTTGATGTTTATCTGCTAGGTATTGCATACGTCTATACATTTTTATAATTAGAAATTTACGCGTTCATAAACTTTGAATATATTCATTCATAAGTAAAAATATTTCTAAGTTCATAAATTTAGCAATGTGTATATTTCTAAATTTCTGCATTCATAAATCCGAATGTTTGAAAATCTGAACAATTGTTAAATGACCAAATCTATTCATTTACAAGTTAAATCATTTGTAAATTAAAAAATGCAGAAATATATAAGTATCGTTCCCTGATTTTGTCAAGTTTCAATTGAACCTAATTTTGAAAGCCACAAGCTGCGAATAAAGAATAGCATAACTTTCAAACACACGGAGATTTATGAAAATACATCTGATCAGTCGTAACATTTTAATCCGTTCCCATGTAAATAGAAAGAGGTTGTTTGAGAAATACTTAAAAAAGGAAAGCGAGACAGTACAAATATTAATTCTCCGTCGGCCTGGATACAGATAACATGTCAACAAAATGGAACGTTGCTTTATTTCAAATTCACGAATCTCATAGCTCTTGTTCGAGCACATCCAGACGAAATAAAACAACGTGGATCGTTCACAACAGATACTGGAAATCTGTTTGCCCAATCAATGACTGAAAGCGTGAAATCCTTGTATCTGGAATCGAAGCGGATAGCGCCTTATATCGAATGGCTCAAGTTTTTCCGACAGCTGTCGATCTTTTTTCCGATAGTCCCGATTCCTTTTCCGACCCTGTCGACTTATTTCGCCGCCTGTTTCGTTCGTGCATTGCTGACATAACTGCTAAGATTACTTACAAGCGGACAGGAAAATGTTATAATTTGTTGTTTGTTGTTACGCGATTTCTGTCATTTTGACGAAGATGGTATAAATAAAGTCGCGTGAGACGATATTATAAACCCTCATAATCAATAATATAAGAAAAAGTATTAATAATTAGCGATAATTTTAGAAACAAAGATTGTCTATTGAAAAAATTCATTTAGAAATTGATTATTGTCTATTTTCAACATTTTCAGAGGGCACAAGAGAAAGATGAGAAAAACTATTGATAATTATATTGGTTCCAATATCTGTAATTAATTTGTGTTTGATAAAATGCTATAATTTCCATATATTTGCAACACGATGTAACGAGGGGTTGTTTTTTTATTGTGCAACGTTATTGGTCAGATGTGATAATTGTTATCGTACAAAACTTCATGGCTTTTGTCAGCAACGCAATTCATTTCGTATTTAAAATTCTCTGTTTATTTGTTACCAACATACATATTTATCGGAACGAAATTGAATTGTAAATTCATTATTGTTATATATTTGACACCAATCATTTGCATTTAAATGAACGACGAAATATACCTGGTCTGTTTCTAAGATTCAGTACTTTTTTAATTTATTGTGACTCGAACGATTATGTGAAAATGAATCGAAAGTTATGTGTCAATGAATTAATTATTTTTATTCTCACTGGTCTGTATTATACCGTGTCTGACCACATACGTAGATTTTCACTGTGGCAACGTATTGATTTATCATACTTTTCGCACAGCAGAGTCAGTTTTTCATTCTGTCATATAAATTATTTATTACGTTATTTGCGGCAGTCACGTTGGGATAAGAATTTTTTAAATTTTTTTTACCTGATGTCCAAGTTGAGAAAATACATGCATCATAGGTATACGTTTTTATATTACTGTTAAAGAATTTCATTGAGACGTACAACATTCAAAAAAATTACAAAAGGACAACCGGAATCATCATTCAAATTTCATCAATAATTCAGTAAAGCCAATAGAAAAGTCAAGATTGAAACTGGCATAAATTATAAAATTAATATCATTCACGTTTTAAGTTCCATGTTGGTTTTACTATAGTTACTTCTACTGTAACAAGTAGCGCGTTAACAGCTATATTGTTCTTCATTTCTATAATTGAGGTTTTAAATGAATATATTAATGTAGTACAAATGAATATACGGGAATACTATTTTAGGTCATGTTGTCATATAACAGGACTTTAATAAAACGTTTCGTTTCATTAAAAAAAAGAGATTGAAATTATTTCTCAACTTATTTTCTTTATCAGTAAGGAATATAATTAAAAAAAATCGTTACGTTATTCTGACACTTGTAAAAATATGCATTTGAAGCCGAAACTCTTTTTTTTTTCTTAAATAAATTCTTTGCTACACGATTAACGTTATTACGCAAGTATGGTTTTATATGAATGATCCAAAAATTGTATTTCATTTCAAATTATTGAAAAACTAACACTTTTATTTTTACTTCTGCAGATTACATTTGGTAATTAAATCAAAAGAAGTTCTTTTACTTTACTATTATTTATAAATTTAAATGTACGTAATGTTTCACATCACATAAACAAACATTTATAGTGCAGAGCTACTGAAATGAACGGCCATGATTAAAAACAACAATCTCTTAAGGTAGGTATCAAATGTACTAATAATACGCTGTGGTAGCAGTGACAAAGCATGCAATTAATTTACCGTAACAGATAAACCGAGAACATCAACCGTGGTGTACGAATAATCACAACATAAATTAACGTTCTGATTTAAAAATTTGTTATCGTGTCAGGCATTGTAATAACATATCTGACATCCGAATAAATAAAACACACTCTTATTTGAATGTAAATAAACGAATAATGAAATAAAGTCACTTACCTGTACGTGATGTATCTGGATTACTTTTCAGGAAAATTATCTTTTTCAGGTTTAATCACTCGGTTTTCATACTTCTAATTATTTTTAATTACTAAATTTTACTCGATTGTGACGCAGTAGGGATGTGTGGGTTTCAGTGATTGTGAACTCGGTGGTTTTCGGAAAAATTCGGGTAAATTCAGACGAGATTCTGAAAGTTTCTTTATAGGTACGAATTTTGAATTCTCAAATTTAAGGATTTCCTAAGTTAACCAATTTCCAAAATTTCCAATAGCTTGAATATTCTTGTTCTGAAATTTCCAAATTTTGAAGTTGTAAAAAATGTCAAAATTTTTTAACTCACGCATTCCCAAATTTTTAAATTCACAAATTTCTATATTTTGAAACTTTCAAATTTTAAAAATTCCCATGTGTAAACTTCCACACCCCCAAATTTCCAAATCTTCAAATTTGAATATTTCCAATTTCCTATGTTTCCAAATTCCTAAATCATTTAATTCACAAATTTTCAAATTACAAAATGTCCACTTCCCCGCATTCTCAAATTACCAAATCTCCAAAATCTAAATTTTCGGCACTTCGAATTTCCGTATTTCCAAATTCTCAAATTTCGTTTGAAATCACCGTTCAATGAGCAATGCAAAAATATTTCCAAATCCGTTATCCTCGCATCCCTACAAAATATCCAAATACAAAACGCGAACAAATCCGAGGTAAAACCACCGTCCAAATGTTTGCACTGGTGAAGAAAAAGCTCGAAAATCGATCGAAGAAATAATCCAAGAAAATTGCATCTTTGTACATCGGTTTATTATCATAGCGGTACTTTGACACTGGTTATTTTAAGAAAGATAATATCTAGCCTCTTCGTAATTTCTTATCTGATCTCTTCCACTCTTATTCTCGATTTTTTTGTCTGTTTGTTAAGGAGTCTGGCAACTGGCCAAGCCGCCAGAATTAAGTTCGGAAGCTACGTTTCTGTACACTCGGTGTTGCCGCCGTTGAGAGCGGTTTCCACCTCGCGATCGTTTCTCTCTCATACGCTCTCTCCGTCTCCTATGTACTCGCACACATACAACACACACACATGCTCACACACACGCGCGCGCGCGCGCTCATACATTCTCTATCTAACTCCCGGTTCGTTTCTAATACTTTCTCACGCTCTGATTCGCTTATTCCTTCGTACACTCGCGCTTTCTTCTCTCACTCGAGCTCACTAACGTTCGATAAAGGTTCTTTCGGCCAGCAATCGCTCTCGCTTCCCGTCTTGCACTGTCATTCAAACGTACGATTCGCCACCACGAATTTCGTGCCAACGCGTCCCCTCTGTTCCTTCAATTTCTCTCCTCCGTCTTCCCTTTTCCGTCGTGCATCGCATCGCCCTTTCTCACCGTATTTTTTCGTCGCATCCCGACCCCGCACCCCCACGGGAGCGTCCCTGAACGTACGACGAAAGACATCCAATCCAGAAACGCGGCACGTTACAATTATTATTGTCACTGTGTGCTAATTAACGTTCCGATCGCCTGAGATCAATGCAGTGCCCGAGACTGCCGTTTTAATTATTGCCACCTGTCCGTTCAAGGTTTCTCCGTTCGGTTCACGAACGCGTTACATGTAAACGATCCACGGCTAATCAGTCTTCAGATAAAACACACTCGTTCCCCGAGTCGGAGCAACGTTTCGGACGTGGTTTATCGCCGGGTCGAGGACCCATGCGGAAAGACCACAGACTCCGTGGGATTTCACCCGACACCTTCCTTCGCCGAACTTCCTCGTCCGTTCGCTATTTCCCGACGGACAAAGTCGGGTCCGATGGTTACGCGGGGAAAATGCTTCTCCGCACGGAAAAAAAAACTAGTCCGTTCGAGCTTTGTACATTTTGGGACGAAACTTCTTCTTGTCCGAAAGTTCGCCACGGACAAATTTGTACAGAATCGTCGTTGAATCGCGCGAACATCGTTGCATCGTCCATCTCGCGACGATCGATCGATTATTTTTTGATTTTTTATTACGAAACGGCGTCGCCGTGTTTCGCGAGATCGTTAAGCTCGCGAGAACGGTCCGCGTTCGAGCTTGAAACACGAGGATTCGGTCGTTAGCGTGCTCGATTTCGAGTAGCCGGCTCCAGGATGCTACTTTAACATTTTCCTGAAGTGCGCGTCCGTTAGTCGCGGGCTCAACAGTCGTTGAGATAATACTGACAAAATTTCGGCACGTTTCTCGTGATCCTCCCCGTCCAACCGCTTATCTCTCTCGAACAATCGAGCGTATTCAGGCTGTGGTCACCAAAGTTCGGCGGTCGGGGTGAGCGTGTGCACTTCAATGTTCTCGTGACGATGATACTTATCCCTCCGGCGCACTGTGGCTCGTCGAGACAGCACTACAGTGAGGGCGGCCGCGGCACCAAAAGCGGCACCAACCAGCACCAACATTCCTGGATGAGCACCGGCGGACAAAGCCTCGGAGATTCTGGCGTCGGAATCGGTCGCGCGACTATTCAATTCCTCCGCTATCGTGTTCGAATCGGGCGCACTTCCTAATACCGGGTTCTCTTCTTTTATCAGATTGTTCGGTCTGCTCGAGTACTTCTCGGTCGTCTTCTTTTCTCGTTGCTCCTCCTCCGGCGACGCGTGTTTCGACGGCTTCTTCAAGGAGGCAATTTTCCCCGTCGAGATGTCGAGTTTCCTCGATCTTTCGCCGTTCGGCTTATCGCCGTGCACGCGATTGTCGAAAGTACGCGAATCGTTTCCCGTAATCGACGACTCGTTCTTGGTTCCTCGATTCGGCGGACCGGCGACGTTTCTGATCGAATTTTTTACCTTCCTCGAGGGGTCATCGAGCGTCGTCGCCGTCGTTTTTTTACCGAAATTCCGCCCCTTCGGCTCCTTCGTCGAGCCCGAGAAGTCTCCGAAGGAGGTGGCTGCCTCGTGGAGGCGAGCACCATCGGTGAGCAACGCCGAAATAGTTTTCGCTCTAATATTCATCGGATTGCCGGTGACATTACGAGAACTATCGATCTCGTGGCTCGAGCCAGTGGATGCAGATTGCCTCGAAACGTTCGCGCTAATAGATTCATTAACGGGTCTGTCAGTCGCGTCGGATGCATTGATATCGGTGACGTTGGAAGACACGTTTGCTTTAATGGAATCAGATGAGCGTTCCGCTGAAAATAGGGTAGACGGTGTAACCGAAACGGAGGATACCGTGGTTGGCACGGTTGTAGGAAGGGGGCTCGGTGGTGACGGTAATTCGCGCAGAAACAAGCCTGACAATTCCTGCGGGCTAGCACATTCGCCGGGTCGAGTGTCTTTATTTAGTTCCTCGTATTGCCGTAACCATTCACCGAGCCAGTATAAGTCCTCCGTGCACTCCCAGTCGTTTCCGCTCAGGTCCAGGGTACGTAATTGTGGAAGCATATAGGGCAAGTCGAATCTCAGGCCAGTTAGGTTAGTCTTTGACACGTTCAGTTTGATCAAGCTTTTGCAGGCCGATAGCGCGGCGTCATCTGCTAAAAGCTGCCTGGCCAGCGCCGGGCTCATCGATACATCAAGATATACGAGTCTTTCGGGAGTAGGTACCGGAAACGCCATGTCGCTTTGCTCCTCTTGCCTTCTCTCGAGCGAAGTTAATCCCGACATGCGAAGCTTGGCCAGGTTACTTGGTCCACTCAGAGTATTAGCCGGCAACGTTTTAATAGGATTATCGGACAGATCGAGTTCTTCGAGGACCGGTAATTGACCGAGTACCCCTACCTCGATTTCGTTGATTTCGTTATCGTTCAACGTTAAGCATTTCAGATTGTACAGTCCTTGTAGATCGTCGATCCTCAGCGCCGTTATCGCGTTCCGGTGAAGCTTCAACGTTACCAGGCTGTTAGGCAGACTGCCCGGAACTTTGACGAGCGCGTTACCGGAGATGTCCAATTCTTCGAGTACTTCCAAACGTCCGAGAGCGTCGTCCTCGATGTCGATCAGTCGATTCTCCGAGATGTCCAACATCCGTAACAGAGGATAACTGTCCAGATCCCCGCCGCGGATGGTCGTCAATTTATTCCCGGCAAGTCTGAGCGCTCTAACGGATCTCGTTAACGCGGCCGGTACTCTAGCCAGACCCGTGCGAGACGCGTCCACGGTTTCGAGACGTCTGCCGGTGCCCAACAGCAGCGAGACGTCCTTTTCTTTAAGAGGATTCTCCGCGAGTTTTAGCACCGATAATCCCGGGAGCGGTTGCAAAGTTCCCGAAGCCGCTCGCGCTAAACCGTTCCTGGAAACGTCAAGCTCCCTCAATCTGTCGAGGCTCTCGAACCACCTGGCACCGAGAACTTGTAGCTGATTTCCACTGAGGTCCAGCTTTTGTAACGAATAGAGCGGCGTCAACGCGCTGTCCGGCAAATCGGCCAGCCTGTTGTCCGAGAGATCGAGAAACTCCAACCGATCCAAACCGCGGAACGCGTCCTCGTGCACGACCGATATCGCGTTTTGCCGTAAACTCAACTTCACCAATCCCGCAAGCGTCCTAAAAGCCCCGGCACTCAGCTCCGTCAGCGAGTTGTCGGACAGGTCGAAGCGCGTCAGCTCGCTCATATTCGTCATACGAGCCAGCAGCGTGTCGTTCAGCCACGCCAGGTTGTTGCATGACAGGTTCAGCGCCGTTAAACGCTCGAAGCCGTGCCACGACGCGTTCAAGAACACCAGCGAGCAGTTCGTCACGGACAACCGATCGAGGTAGGGTAGAATGGTCGCGTTACCATCCGATTCGTTCGACGTGCCGTTCACGTCGAACTCGTTCAACCTACCGATCACATCGAAATCGTTCAGAGTGTCGGTCGCCTCGAGCTCGTCGAACAAACCGATCACTTCGTACTCTTCGGCACCGTCCACGGAGAGGCTGGTCGTGGTGACCGGCAGTTCCGATAATCCGGGCGCACGTCCGCGACACTTCACATGCACGAGAGCTGGCAAGTCCGTTGCCACGGCACCGCGATGACACACGCACAAATCCGGACACGCGGAACCGCTCGCCATCAAGGCGAGCAGTATCAACGGAAGCCACATCGCTTCCAATACAGGCTCCTCACATCTCGATCGGCCGATCGATCAACGATTTACTCTGCCGGATAACGGGTCGACGGGACGATCGAGCGACGTGCGGATTGCACATAGACGGCTCGTTCGACGGGCAACGCGTCCCGGAATCGAAGATGATAGATGCCGCCAAAACTTACGCGTATATACGAATGCTGGAGCGCGGTTCGACTGTCAGCCGCGTCAGACGTGATGTCCATACGAAGGACTGACAAACACTGCGGCGCCCGACTCCTGGTTGCATCCGCCTCTCTCCTCTTCGTCCTCTGTCCTTCTCCGTTCCTGTCTCTTCTCCTCTCTTGCTCTCGCTTCAGCCCCCAAAGCCGGCCGTGTGCCGCCACCTACAACCCTCTACCCTTCTGTCGTAGCTTCCTCTCTCTCTCTCTTTCTCCCTCTCTCGCCTCGCCGTTACCAACATCCCTTTTACCTTTCCACCCTCCATTCCTATGCACGGCCCGTGGATGTGTACCTCCACCAGTACCGGCAGCCGTCGCTTTTACTCTCGAACTCGATAAGGGGCGCGAGCGCGCTTGCGTCCTCTGATAGCGTACTGACGCGTACAGCCGGTATCCTGCGATTTCACCAACTACCACCGTTCACGACTGGCTGTTTGCCTCGTCGACTGCCTGTCTCTCGCGACTTTCTTAAACTTGATCCGCGTGCTGGCTTCCCCGAGGTGCGAACCAACTATTCACGGCCTCCCCGGCATCCGTTCCTGCGGAAACGAAAAGGTTGTTCTTCCTTCGTGCCCGTATTACCGTTCGCTCGCGTATTCGCTTTACGTGATCGTCGAGGTAAATGCGGGCGATACGCGAGGAATCATTGTCGCTCTTACGGATCCGATTATGCTGCTAGGACTCGACCCGAGCCGAAGATGAACTCGAACGATCCGCGCATTGTTCGTACCATTTGGTGGACGGAGTATCGTAAAGATCCGGTAGCGATCGCGCGGTGTATCGTTAATTCCGTCGAAAGTTTGTTAGCGAGTTTCACGAATTCTCCGCCATTGGCTTTCTTAAATTCGATTTGCGTGCCGGGATTACCGAGCAGCCAGGCTGTGCAGTTCTCACGAAATAAGGCGAGAGGTCAGATACTTTCTCGGCACGCACGACTTTTATCTCGTTATGGCGTTCTACTCGATACGATTGTTTCGTGGTCCCTGGAAAGCGTCTGGAGAGATATTATATCCTCGATTCTTATCTAATTTTCGTTCGAGCGATCGCAGTTACGTGCGGACGTGTAGGATCGTCGTGCAGTTATGCGCGAATTTCTTGGTGCGCGATGTGTAGTGGTGTATCGGCGCGCATTATCAGGATTTATTTTCCTTAGCTGAAATCAGACCGCCACGCGAACAATGGGGGAAGAGAATTAATTTAACTCCGGAAGACGTATTCACTGGGAGGTCTATGTCGTTTGTGTAGTCAAAATTCAAATCATTTAAGCCTGCTTCGTACGCCTATGATGCTATTGTTTTAGGTTATGCTTGTATAATCCTACTTAGAAGAGAATAATTGAATGGAGTTACGGGAACGAAAGGACAGGGAAATTCACCGTCAGCCGATGTCGCATCCTGTAATATAGATATTATTCATTACACTAAATTCCAGACATTGGTACCGCGTACTTGAATAGATGCTCTTATCGCCAGTTTTTATGTTACTGGGATCTCTATATTTTCTGTATTTAAATATTACGAGAACCTTCTATTTGCATTTTAAGCATTGCATAAAATAAACTTGTTTCAATTGTTTTTATACCTTTAAATAATTTGCATAATGTACGGTGTGTTACAATATGTTCAAATACAGTTTGTTGTTGTATTTGGTGATACGGAAACTTACAATAAGACTATTGGAATGTATTATATCTTTATAATCAATAATAGTTATTCGTGGGAAACGAACATTATAGTTACGAAAACCAGAAATCATACGAACTATATGAATTCACTATAAGAATTATATGAATTCACGGATATTGTTTTGTCTTATAATTTAGATGCAAAATAGTATTTATTTGAACTTTTTTCTGTCGAATGACGATAGACTCGATAGTAGAGTAAGGAAACTCACGAAAATCATTTATTTCAATTTAGTTGTTGCGCGTCTAATTTGTCACGATTGACCTATAATGCGCGTCAAGAGCTTGACACATTATACAGTAAGAAGTTAAGTATCATCAAGGTAGAACATTAAATATAATAATTCTTCTGAGAAGCGGTCGAAACGCGTAGCGCGGAACAGGATCCCTAATGATAAGTCTGTTCCAGGTACTCGCAAACATGTGTGTATGTGTTGTACATACGGATTATATACCGTGTCTACGTACATATATCCGTAGATGTTCGTAACACGACGGCAAGCAGAATTTCGACTCCCATAAATTAGTTTCTCCGCGTCTCTAATCTCCTGGGCATTACTGCGCTACTTACCGGACTTGCAGGACGATCGAACGTGATCTTGGAACTGCTCCAATACTCTCGATACTTCTGTTCAAACGATCGTTGATGAAGTTAGCGTCGCTCGCGGTTAAATACTTGAGCCAGCAGTCTTAAAGAACGGATTTTCTTCGGCTCGGGTATCGTTTGCTGCCTCTCTCGTCGACGACTTTTACGTTACGCTGAAACATTCCAACTTAAATGAGTCGGTGTTTGTCGATCACGCGAAAACCGTAAATAACACGCTAATTGTTCGTGAGCGTACCAAGGTGCGGTCTGTCGCAGATCGTGATACGTAATTCGTTTTGTCATTCGGTAGATAATACAGTTATATTTCTAGAAATCTTATAAGAATTTTATGAATTTTGTGAATTTTGTCAATTTTATGAATTTTGTGAATTTTGTGAATCTTGTGAATCTTGTGAATTTTGTGGATTTTGTGAATTTTGTGAATTTTGTGAATTTTGTGAATCTTGTGAATTTTGTGAATCTTGTGAATTTTGTGTATATTGTGAATTTCATGGATTTTGCAAATTTTATGAATTTCATGGATTTTGCAAATTTTATGAATTTCATGAATTTTAGGAATTTTAGGAATTTTAGGAATTTTAGGAATTTTAGGAATTTTAGGAATTTTAGGAATTTTAGGAATTTTAGGAATTTTAGGAATATTATGAATATTATGAATATTATGAATTTTATGAATTTTATGAATTTTATGAATTTTGTGAATTTTGTGAATTTTATGAATATTGCGAATTTCGTGAATTTTATTTGAAAAACTGGAAATAAATAGAATTGAGACATTCCTAAATTGTGTCAAATCAAGTATTTCAATGTTTATGAATTTTAGGAATTTTGGGGGAAAACGGTCGAGAAAAGAAATACGATATAATATAACATGTAATATACATATAAACCTTACATGCCCGACATTAATGTGTTATAAGTTAAATGAAAATATCTGGAAAATTTGATGGGGATCAGTTTTCATTCATCGACTTATTGCTTTTAAACTTGGTGCCCTTTTTGAAATGACACGTTAAATTGCCACCCGTGTTCAATCTTCGATGGCACGTTTTCAAACATCTGCGATTAATCTTTATTTATAGAAGCGTCTGTTTGATAAATTCTCTCATTTCTTCAGTCTTGAGTAATATCTTCGCGAAACATTTGCGAACATGGATTTACAGTTTTCGTTACATTAGTCGCGTTTAAGGAACATTATACTTCATCTCGGAGATTTATCGACGTTCTTGGCAAACATTTCAAACGACCGTTTAATCGCGCAGTCGTTTCTTTATTATACAGGATAAGTAAGCTAAATTATCACTCTAAATACATGATCAACTATAGAAATTAGAGTATTTGATTATTACACTTGTACTACCATCAAATAAAAATTACATACATTTTTAAAATCGCAGAGGTATAGCATAAATGTATTCATACTGTTTCAAAACTGAAAAATGAACAAATGGATGTTACTTGTAAGTATAAGAATAACTATTTAATTTTAGGCTAAATAAAAGTGCAAATAATTTAATTGTTTAAAATGTACTTCTTGCAATTAATATGTCTACAGTATGTGATTCACAGTGTTTCTCCATGCACAATTAGGTTAATGTTGTTAGGAGACCACGAATTTTCGAACTGTCAACACAAGTAGGTAACTGTTCACCGAATAAGACATATTACGATTAAAGTTCAAATTAATTCATTTCGAAGTTATACTAATAGCTTATGAAATTTAATTAACGAAATGGAAATGTGCTTTGGAAACATGTTCACTTGAAAACGTATTTCAACTAAGATATTCGTTTATATCGATTTAATCGATAGCTTTTTGATATGTAGAAAAGAAAATTCTAATTTAGTTAAAACTACTTTCAATTAGATCCAGTATAATCGCAGTCTTGACTAATATAAGAGGTCACAGCGGAATAACTACATCTGGATATTTCCAAGTATCACGGCGCGTTAGATATAATCGATTCAATTTTTCGAACGAACTCAAATATCGACTTCGAACATATTGGTTCGTTGAAGAGCTGTGTAAATTGACCTGAAAATCAAAATGTCATTTCCGAGTCAACTGCCGCGAACGATGCAATGATTTAATCGCTCGAAATGGTTATACATCGTCATTTTTCATACAACAATTTTTCGTTCGACAAAAATCCTTAATCCTTCATGTTCTAAAATTGAAACGAATAATAAAAGTTTTAAACTATGTAAATACTACTTTTATTATTTTACTCGTGGGTCTATCTAATTACCAAATTATTGTTACCATAGTAACAAAAAATATTCTAAGATTTATTATAGAATTCTCACTTTTCATTTTTGCATACATTCATTCAATCATTAAGAAACCTCAAGAATTTTTGAAGAATTGATTAATGAATTTATTATAATTAGATTAGAATTTAAAAGTTCTGTTTCAGGTTCTGATTGTTGTACGTAAACATTGTACGTTAATTCATTTATGTTGCTGGCACTGTAATTTTATTATTTTTAATTTTGAAATGCTTGAACTGAGAGTCCAGTTGTATCTGAACATGGATATGTGTTAATTCATTTACGATATTGATACTGTAATTTCATTATTCTTAATTTTTCAGCCAGAAGCTGCGATACGCGAAATTATGAATGAAGAATTTTCAATATTAATGCACAGTTTAATTTACTGCTTTCAAGTTCTCAGACAAAATTCGATACATTAACACCCTCCAGAAAAATTAGTCTATATCAAAGTTTAACAGTTCTTTACGAAAACGTGTACACAGTCTCACGCATACGAAGAGATGATCTATTTTTTAGATGGATATAGTGATCATAATCCTAGCTATCTAGTAGAGAGTATCTTTTCAATAATCAGACATCATTCGGTTGACAGTTTTATATTGCTACATACGCGCCTTCCGACGCTCGTCACATTTCTCCCCAAAATTAACACAGGAATTAATAATAATTTATGCAGTCAGCGGTGTTTGGTTTGTGCCAACCGCGTGTCCAATTACCCACGGTTCATCAGACATGGAATCAACAGCGTGGCTTCAAAAGCTCGTCCAAACGACAAGTCATCACGTCCCGAATCTCAGGCCGGTACAACTCCGCGTAGCCGGTTCGCCAGCTAGCTGCTGGTATATAAAATTAACAATTTCGTCCCAACGAACTCGGGAGTTTCGCGGTTCCGTTGTACCCTTACAGAGAGAGGCAAGGAATTAGGGGAACCAGGGGTGGGATGTTAGTCGGAGTTGCCGGAGCCCCAGCAGGCACGAGAAAATGGACGTGGGTGGCAAAATGGAGGACAGAGAAAGAGAGAACGGATTTCGAGAATGCTGCTTGATAAGGGAAATCTTTCGAGCCTGCGGTACCGACCGACGTGTAATTTTCCCGAAATAGAGGACGGAATCCTGGCCGTGCCTGTTACAAAGTTACTTTTACGACGGCGCCGACCGAATGTAAATGGAAACGGCGCGGGTAAAGACCGAAGGAGAAAACCGGCCGAGGAAAGCGGAGGAGAGGAGAGAGAGAGAGAGAGGGAGTGATCGGTATCGGGAAAAGGGCAAAACGAGAGAAAGAGTGAATGGAAACGTGCCGTGGGCAGAGGCGGAGAAAGCGTGAAACAGGAATGAGAAGAATGACGATAGGTTCGGCGAGGCGGACGGAACGAAAAGGAAAAGGGGTAGAAGTAAAGGGGATGAGACTGTCGGAGTTTGTAATTGCAGCGGCTTTAACGCGCTGCTGATGGCCGATGGCACCCGGGACTGGGGTAATGGTCTGCACCAAATGTCTCTTCTTGCCAGAGAGCAGAGAGACGCCGTAGAAACGTGAACGGACGAGGAAAACGGCATTCGAGAAGACACCGTGCAAGAGAAGAAGGCACGTGGATTCGCTGTCCTTCCTTCTTGCCCGATGGTTTGCGCTCCGATCGTTCCTTTTCTCGGTGTCACAGTTGTTGGCATCGACCGATATATTTCTTTGACCTCCTACGATGCCCTCGTGATTCTGATCGGGCTACAGATCGATCCGCGCGATACGCTGTTTCTGCTCGGTTAACACGTTGACTGCCACGCGAAAGCAATTGAAAATTGCATTAGTTAGTATTTTCATTTTGAACAAACCTTACCAAATATGTTCACCATATAACTTCGTTATATTTGGCCTTTACAGTTCCAAGCAACTAATACGAGTATTTACAGTTAGAAGAGTGAACAAATTTTTAATAATGTGGCTATTAAATCCGTATAGAAATTTCAGCGTCATTTTAACCAGTTAACTCCCTTTTGTAAGTATAAAGGAAACAAGAACGGGTCTATTTTATGAAATAGACAATTTCATTACTAATATTGACTTATTTGGTGAACCAGTTAGCTGTGATTTAGGAGTACACTCGTTGTGACAAAATTCTGCCACATCTCCATGATGGATATAGTCGTTAAACACACTTAACTGGTTAATGTAGATGGAGCAAAAAGAGTGATTTTTTTTTAACTCCTTGCACTATGATTCATTCAGCAAATTCGTCAGACACAACTTCATTTTTAATTTCAAAATAAACGTGGTTTAAAAACCTGATTAACATATAAAATCATGTGGTGTATTAATTAGTACTTGATTCCTAGATCTTAATTTTATGCGAAAGACTACATAATCTTAAGAAGTTAGTACGTTTTGAATACAAATTAGTGTTTAAGAAAGATATCTTTATTATGTCTACTTTAAAATCCCGTCACATCAGTATCCTGCGAGGAGTACTTGAATCGGGTCACGGTTTCAGGTTGAACTTTCTGGTTTTGATAAAAAAATGTTTCCGCTGAGGCGAAGAAAAATTAGAAGATAATATTTATGAAACTGGCGCGTGAGCGAAAGTTTGTGAAAATCTTTCTTGAAATATATATCTTCTTGAAAATCTGAATTTTGAATGAAGTAGGGACGTGAACATAAATCTCAGAATTTCTTGATCTCTAGATTTTGAGATCTCCAAATGCTTAGGTTTCTAGATTTCTATTCAAATTTCTAAAATGTCAACGTTCCAAATTTCCAAATTTGTATATTTTCCCGTCTCGAAATTCTATAATTTCTAAAGTTGCAAATCTCCAAATTTCTAGAATATCGAATTCCTAGGTTTTCAAATTTCCAAAAATTCACACACCCAAGTTTTCAATGTTCTAAATTTTCAAACCGTGAAATTTTCATATTTCCGAATTCAGGGGTTTGCAAATGTTCATATGTCCAAATTCGGGTATTGTTAAATTTTCATATTTCCAGATTTCATGATCTCCAAATATTTTAACTTTCAAATATTCGGCTCTTAAAATTTTCAAATGTGTAATGAAATTATAATTAGTTAATATCACCAAGTCCCTAAACTTTTGAACTTATAAATTTTAAAATTCTCAAATCAGCACATTGTACAGTCTTTACTTTTCCAAAATTCAGTGTCCCAAAATTATCGAATTCCCAGATTCAAAAATTTTCAATTTTTCGCTCATATCGTGCAACCTATTCCTTGTTGATTCAACCAGTTCCGTATTAGAAAAAAATCTTCAATCATTTCATTTGTATCGATCTCGAACCATAAAATGATTTTCCGCGCATTTTCAAAGTACTCGGTACAGCGTCGCGAACTGACTTTTGAAAGGGCGAGTATCTAATCGCGCGAAGCTCGCTTCGAATCCTCGTTTCGGGCATCGTGCACTCAGCTTGTTAGCTTTCGCTACCCTCTCATTACTTATACGATGACTTGACGCTTCGAAGCGAATTAAAGCACCAATTGCGCTTATTTCTTGCAGAGACATGGACGACTCTGGCCAAGCGGCTTTCACGATCGCCTAATTAAATATTGAATTGGCAATTTCGCTCGAAGGTTCTTTAATACGCGTCGATGGCGCTTTGAAGAGTCTTCCTTAATATTCACGCGACCCGGTAAAGTAAGACTTCTTACGTGGAAAGTAGGACGTGCCGGGGTAGTGGGATGCACGGTACAATTTTTTAAAATTCGTGTCAAGTACTATCGTGGCAGGAGCGCAGCGGAGCAAGACGCGATCCTGAACGATAATGTTCTAACACCGAAAGTCCGAAGATTTACATTGTAAGTCGAGAGGAACAAGAAATACGTATCGCCTTACGTTGCGCTTCGAACTTTTACCGTCGGTATCGTGCACCACCGTGGTTTCCATTCTAAATTGTTCGTCCCAAAATTCCACCATTACCACGGACAATATTGGATCAATGTAAATCGAACGAAACGTAATATTGGACGAACGCGACGCGCGTTAACCCTTTATGTTCGAGCCGTTTTTCTCGCTCCGATCAACCAACGACTCGATTTTCCGTACACTCGATGAATTTCTCGTAGCTGGCTCTAAATTTCGTCCATGAATTTACGCTTTTCGTTTTAATATGATATGTATATCTTAACACTTTTATGTTCAACAAACGACTATGTTATAATAGTCGTGAAGTATCTTGATGACAGAATACTTTAGACAAAAGTATTCGTACAATTAATTATTGTAAATATTACAATTATTTTAACGGGAATTTTCTGAAGTAGTACTTTGTAGGATTACCCTTCCGGCAAGTAACTTCCCGTAATCTGTTAGGGACTGTTAACTCCAAACCTTTAACGGAGTCAGGTTCTATATTAAACCAATACTTTCGTCCCGAACTGTATGTCCTAAATTGAACCAACAATCTGAAAAGGGATCGTCACTCAGAAATCCGTTATTTTCTATTAAAATCGATAACTCAGTAGCAACAACTTCTTTAAAACTTTCAAAATAGCTTTGTTAACGGTGTTAATAACTTTGTTACTTCATAGTCCGCGTACGAAAAAAACAGCGAAACTTTCCCTTGCTCTTCCATATTTTAAGCACACCGAGTAATTATTTTCGATTACAAAAATTCTGGTCCGTTCCAAATACGACACAAAGGCATCGAACGGTATGAAAACATTTTTCTCGCAAATTTTTCTGTCGGTTTTACGCTAAGAAGATTTCTCGGAAGGATTTTGAGCCGAAAAGAGTGTTTCTGGAACGAGTAAATGTGGATTATGCGGTGCAACGTCGTAGCTTCTGTAGACACGTTCAACAACGGAAGGATTAATGATTCTACTCGTATTCCATCGATCTTGAGCAATGATGAGATCAGTGATTGCGATTTGCAAAACAATCGTGGACCGATCAGTACCGACGTAACGCGTTACGAGGTGATTTATGATTTATCGATAAATGGCACGAAAACGCTTATAACCTGTCGTGTCAGCGAAAGAACCGAGTGTCGTGTAGCGAAAGTTCTTTACGAGGACTATTAAAACGGTCCGTGAATAGCATTTGTAAATTTATGTTTTTTAAACTAATTGTTTCTATGTAGCAGAATATCCAAAGAACCGGTACTTAGTCAATATAGTTTTATTAGCTTTTTCTGAAGTTGAGCAGTAAATTTGATTTCAAGATTTAATTTGATCAAGATCGAAATATGTAGGAGAATTAGAAGAATTTAGTATGAATAACTTTTGTTGGAACGTTTTAGTATTCCGCGCAATTTGTTCGAATAATGTTTAGAACCGTTCGACGGATTATACGTGAAAATTGATGGATTTCGCATGCTGTTTAATTATGCATATTTATAAATGTATAAATAGAGCAAAAGAGGTTAAGCTCGTTTTTATTATACGTGGATCAATTTCGTTCATTTGCATAGAACCTTGCTACTTTCATTTTATACAATTTTATTTTCATACATATTTTATGTACGAATATCAGTTTATAATTATAAGCAATATTTTTATGAATATTCCTGTTTCAAAACTGGGTGATGTATACACAAAAATACTTGTGTCAGAATGTTAAATACACAAGAATTTGTTAAGTTTCCATTCATGAAATAATGGGTGTTAAATAATAATATGTTATTTAAATTTAAGATAACATATAACAAAATGATATTTAAATTTAAAATAACAAGTTACAATAACATATTTAAATTTTAAGTAACATACTGATCTGTTGAACAAATATATTAGTAAAACGAAGTGAATCGGTCTAATGAAAGGAGTTATCTTCCATTAAATGGGACAAGATCGGTTGTAGATTACAAATTAGGAAAACGTCGAACTTTATCAGACAAAGGAAGTTATAACTCGTGAATTCGGAAAGTTATACAACGTGAATTATCGGCTATACGTGTTCAGGTGAACGAAAGTTTAGTTGC
This sequence comes from Coelioxys conoideus, assembly GCA_947623535.1. Lineage (NCBI taxonomy): Eukaryota > Metazoa > Arthropoda > Insecta > Hymenoptera > Megachilidae > Coelioxys > Coelioxys conoideus. The sequence continues at coordinate 33,342,790 of OX392451.1, forward strand.
CAAGCGTAAGATTAATCGAGGCCCATTCTGAAGACTGTAAAATAAGAGAAAGGAACCAAAAGATCGGAGTAAAATCGAGTGGAATGTAGATTTTCTGTGGATAAGGATACATATGTAAAAGTAGATTTTTTGTAATTTTAGAATTTTCCTACTTTCAACTTTAAAAATTTTCAAACTTATATTCGATGCAATTTTAAGATTTTTATTTTAAAAAGTTGCAACATTTTGAATTCTTTACTTTGTTAATTTTCAAGATTACGAATATTTCAGGATTGTGAATTTCATAATTTGTAAATGTGCGAAGTTTCGAATTTTTAAATTTGTAAATTGTCAAGATTTCGAATTTTTTAATTTATAAATTTGCGAGATGCGAATTTTTTAATTTGTAAATTTGCTAGGTCTCGCATTTGTAACTTGCAAATTTTCAAGTTTTTGTATTCTCAAATTTTTGCATTCCCTAGCATCTAATTCTCTGGGTTCCGAAATTTCTAAATTACTATATTTGTATATTTGAAGTATGTCCAGTTTTCAAATTTTCCAGCTACTCAAATTTCTAATTTTTTAAATGTGTTTCAAATTTCTGGGTCGTCAAATTTGTCGAATATTAAATCTCGAAATTTCCAAATTAGTAAATCTCCAAACTTCTGCGTTCCTAAATCCTTATACTCCTACATTCATTCCTATATATATATACCTAAATGTCTATATAACCAGAGTAATAAAATCTTTTTTGTTTAAAAATGCCCGAATTCCCACATTCGTTCATTCATGAATTTCAGTGCCCTCAAATACCTATGTCCCCAAAATCCAATACCAATAATCGATCCATAATACCCATAATAACGTTGAATAATCCATCTCCAATTCTTCGGATCCTTGGATGTCCATAAAAATGAACGGCTGGTAGGTCTGTTTTTTCGTCGCTGTCATGTTTCCCCTAGGGAAATCAGATTTGCCACCGAAGTAGCGAGATACGCAACGCAGGATGTGTCCAGAGACTTGTAATATTGTAACCATGTACAGTAAAATGCTCGAATTTTCTGCGTTTCACCCGGGCATTTTATATCCAAAGAATTTTAAGTGTTTCCTGGTTCAATATCACGCAGTGTCACAGAGATTCGACGAATCTAGGTCGTCGTGGCAGTACTGCAAAGAGACATGCCACTTTCTTTCATATTTTAAACTTCAGGTTGTTGACTGCTACCTCTAAGAACGTTCCGGCAAAGTTACAAAGCAAAATTTCCTTTTTCCTTTCTCACGGAAATTCATCTTTTGCCCGACGGTTGAGTCAACATCGCGAAATTGGAATTGAACGGCTCGCTAAATAAAAGAGTTGCTAACGTTTTTGAAGCCAGTTCGATTGAAAGGTTAATTCTTCCGATGTAGGAGAATATGAACATGCGAATAGGATTCATTTTTAGTGTAATAGATATTTGTTTTTGACGAAATTGAAAAGTTAAGTTGGGAGAGTTGTTTGGGTATGGAATGGTATTCCGATGAATTAACAAATTAGTAGATTTGTAACTTTTGAAGTTTTCAAATTGACAAATTTCTTCATTATTAAATTGTCAGATTGTAACATTTCTAAATGGTTACGTTGTCAAATTGTCGGATTTCTAATTATTCAAGCGGTCATTTTGTCAAATTTTTAAATTGTCAGATCATTAGATCGCTAAATTGTCAAATTGGACAAGTTTCTAACTTTTCAGTATGGCAAATTGCTGAAATTTGAATTGTCAAATTTCTAACTCTTCAAGTGATCAAATCGTCAAATTTCCAAATTGTCAGATCAATCGATTGTCAAGCTGTTAAGTTATTAGTTTTCTTATTTTTGAAATTATCGAATTCCTCAATTTTCAAGTTGTTGCATCGTTAGATAATCAATCTGTCACGGTGTTAGGTTTTTAGTTTCGCAAATTGTCAACTTATCAAATTTATAAATTTCCAAATTTGAATCTTCGTGAATTCGGAAATTTGAAAATTCACATATTTGTGAATTCTTCAAAATTTCAAGTACATAAAAATGGAATATTCACAAGTTCATCCGTTTTTTTTTCAAAATAAAAGGCAGATAATAGTTAAGTAGCTCTCCTACGCTCCAACAGAAGAAAGTCTCAATTGCACCCAAGTGTGTACGCAACGAGATTTTAAAGAAATTTCGCAACCACTTTGAAAGCGCATCGCGGCATTTGTAGAACACTCCTGTTAATTACATATTGTAGTAACTCCTAATGGGTATAGCATACCGTCAGATCGACCAGGGGCGTACCCGTGGGATTCCCTCTTTCGCGTAAAAAGACGGAAAAGAAAAGGGAATGTCTCGCAGGTGATTCGGAACAGCCGGAATGGAGACAGGTACAAATGCTGGGAGAAATGAGTAAGGGGGTACGAGGTACCTAGGGGGTCATTTGATATCTCTAGATAAAATGGGAGCGTTGAAATGGCGCTGAAATAAAGGTAGAAGTGGAAAGCAACGGAGGGTGCGAACGGTGTGCATCACGAGTTGTCTTCTGCTTTCGACTATAAAACGTAAAAGTATTCACGTTTATGCGATGTAAATTCGGTTCCTCTCTTTTGTATTTGCCGTACAGAAGAGTTCTGGAGTCTAAATAAAAATTCTAAAGCCATGAATTATCAATATATCTTTTACATATAATACTATCTTTCTATCCTGAACGTATGTATATCGTTACAGAGTGACAAAATTCGATACATGTCGATTATGGAAGATTTACTAAATTCCAAATTTACATTAATCAAAGTACTACTTTATTAGTACCTTTTCTTAATACAGTTCTTATTAATCGTTGCTGCTATTAATTATTACGTGTGGTTAACTACGTAGTATATAGATATGTATTTATCGGAAGAAAATTTATAACATTGTAATATTCGTTTACGATAATACAATTTTTTTATTGTAATATTTTGCAATCATACGTCTTTGAATCATTCTTTGACTGTAACATTTTCGATTGTACAATGTTTAAAATTGCAATATTTTGCAATTATATAATTTCTAAAATTTTAACACCGTACAATTATACAATTTTTAAAAGCTTATTATACTTCAGTAAAGTTATTATAGGTTTTCCAAATTGTGACTTAGTGAAATAAAATTGTTCGACCTTATTAAAAAACGTATTCAGTGGTTTAATTCGATTTATAATTTTAAACTATTAACGTAATTTTAGCGATACTCGGAACATTTTTTCTCTCTTCGACTGTCAATTATTCGGTTAAATCATTGTAAATTCATGACATTGGTCGGGAATGATTCCCACAGTAATTAGCGTGTTAATTATTATCAACAGACTGCGAATGTTTATGCATTTATAATACCTCGAAGTTCACGAAGTATGCATAAAACATACAACCTATAAACTGCAGGTTTCCATATTTTGCAAACTTCGATATACCGTAAAAGCGAAAATATCAACAGTTTATTTATTAACGCTATGTTTATGGACATTTAATATCCACCTATTATCAGATTGAAACTAAAATAGAAAAATAAACACAAGATGATACGTAAAACAGTTTATATAATGTTTTCAAACTCGACAAAAATTAATACATGTTGTATAAAATTAACATATATTTCGCTTTTACAGACTTTCCCAAGTAACGAATTTCATAAAATTATAGCAAAAATGAATACTTTGATACTACCGACTTTCTCATTTTTGTTTTTTTTTTTCTTTTTTATTATGAAAACTTTACTTACTGCCAGTATGTTATCCTGCGAGATAATATAGTTGAGATAAAGAATCGTTATATAAACTAATTTTCGTGTTATTCATTTATTTTTATAGTCTCGTTTCAATTTAAATATAAATGGTCATTAACATTAGGAACTACCATCCACTCAAAATGACCAGTTTCGGGTTTGATATTTTATGTCACAGCATTTTGTGGTCGCTCTTTCGTCAAAATATCTGTCATGTTTTATTGAGCTAGTTAATGGTTGTATATGTCAGGTGATGCTGCAATATATGTTTATTTTTCTACGTTATTTTCAATTTCAAAATAAATATGCATTCAATGTCGGTACTTCTAGTGTCAAACCTGTAAATGTAGGGTAAGAACGATTTTCTAAAGAAACTATTGTCGGTATAGATCGGAGGATGTACGGTGTAATTATAGATTGAAGGAATAAAGAACAATGAATCTGTATCGAAGAAATCATGTCTTAAAACCGTGTCGATGATCAACCTAGATAATTTCAGAATACGACTCGCGACAGAACGGAAACACAGGATTCCGAAGAGAAACGCATCGGTTCGGTCTTTTTCTTCGCTCGTTCCGCGATTTCCCTCTTTTCCGGGTTTCCACGGATTCTGCGGCTTCCGGTAGTTTGCAGTTTTGCATCTTGTCGCAACCAGCGTCGGAATCCGCAGAATCGAGAGCACCGTTAGCAGGGTGAATCGTGCCATTGGTTGCGGTTATACGGCTCGTATCGAATTCCCTAGGCCCGGTATTATTTCCCCGTGACAGCGGCATGCATATTCCCAGCCGGAGTGATATTTTTGTATGTTTATGAAATAGAAAACCGTAAACGAGGGGGATACTTGCGTATCGGAATTCGCCCCCGTTTCCGTCCCAAATACACCGTGAATCTATTTTCTCATTGGAACGAGACGCGCGTTCTGTATCGAGACAGTATCCCTTAACAACGAAAATTCCCTTGCAATTTTATGAAAGCCACGGATGGGAGCGTATGCGCGGACCTCCATGATTCGATTGAAGTTTTCATTTTTATGGAAAATACCGAATTTGTTTGAAGATTCAGATTCTTTTTTGAAATCACTGCTCAATCACTGATTACACCGTGCAAAAAATTTTTACTTTTTTTTTATTTCTTAAACGCCACTACGAAATTCTTGTAGATTTTTGCGAGCCGAATTCGAATCTGTTTTTGGTAATGTTAAGAAAAAATTGCAAATTTTCAACTTTGGGAGTTTTTTGTGCTTTTACCATAACAGATATTCAGTTGTTTCTTACCCATAGTTTTTGAATGACATTTGAAAGTATCAGCAAAAATTGGTGCATTTTTTGGGTTCCTTCTTACTTTGATCGTTGGATAAACATTTGGAGAATTTCAGAATTTGGAGATCCTACATCCAACGGATTATAGATAATCTATGGATTTAACGGTGTAGGGATTTATGGATGTCGAGATTTAGGTATCTTTCAATTCCAAGTAACTAATGCGAGTATGTACAGCTTGAAAGGTGAACAAATTTTGAATACTATGGGTATTAAATCCGTATAGATATTCGAGCGTCACCCACGTATGGGTGACATGTCAACGTGTTAAACGCACTGTTAAGCCGTGACACACGGTAACCGTCGTATTTTTCGCCGGTAATACAACCGGGCTGTCTCTTCGTTTTCCAGTCGCTTCTTATCGTGTCCCGATCCTCCAGGTCGACTGGCGTAAAATTTCATCCTTTCAGCATTAGGTTGAATCTTCCGTTGGGTTGACGGTGTCTTCGGCTCGTAGCAGCGTGCACCGTTCGTCCCCGTAATACGTACGACGAACGTTCGTTTGGAGAGTAACCGGAGATAGGTGTTGTTTCTTCGTTGCCTCTTCGTTCACGATTTCCTGATTTTAGCGGTAGATTGGTCGAGAGCCATTTCGCGGTCGTTGGGTGCTTGATGGATCTTTCGGGACGCGTTCCCGGTGATTCCGGTGTGTACGTCACTCTCGCTCCCGTCGCTCCCGTTCGCTTTCTGGATTACGCTCGTCGCGATAGAACAACACCGGTCGCCGTTCGTTGTAATTCTTGCGCGTTGTTTTCTGCGGAAACGGCCGAGAGTTATCGGGCAACTGCGAAACTTTTATGCTCCATAAAGCTTTTGTTCTTCGTGCATCCTAAACGACCGGCCGCATTAGCTGCCGGTCCGACCAAGATTACCGCGTTCTTTCGGATTTAACCCTTTAAACGCGAAGAGCGCGTGTACAGTGAGCGGCAAATTTACTCGACGCGGGGAAAATTTGGCGAACGCCGGGGAAAACGCCTCTTGTGCCGGTCGATTTTTACGGATTCATGGGAATTACTCGTGCAGATGGTTCCAGCGATTGGAGTTCTGGAAGTTTGGGGATTTTTAAATTCAGGAATTTTGGAACTTTGATATTGAGGATTATGGAACTCTGAAATTGAGGATCTTGGTACTTCGAGATTGAGGATTTTGGAATCTTGAAATTGAAGATTTTGGAACTTCGAAATTGGGAATTTTTGAAGATTCAAATTCCAGCTTTTGTATGTTTAAAGTTGAGGAATTTGGAATTTTTGTAATTGGGGATGTTCGAACTTTGAAATTGAGGCTTGTGGAAGAGTGAAATTGAGGATTCTGGAATGTGTTAGTTTGCAAATTTGGAGACTTGAGAATTTCAGAATTCAGAGATCTACAGATCGTACGTCCAACAGATTCTAGATAATCTAGGGATTTAACGATATAGGGATTTATGGATGTCGGGATTTAGGTATCTTGCGATTTAGGGATGAAGATACTTGGGGATCTCGGGCAATGGGAATATATGGATTTGAGGACTCATGTATTTAGGGATCTATAAATACAAAATATTTGCAGACTTGGAAATGTAAGAATTTGAAAATCGTGAAATTCGAAAATGAAACTATTATGATTACGTTCCAATAAAAAGCAAAAACTTAGTAATTTAGGAAGGCTTGAAAATTAGTAATTAAATAAAATAAATTTTATATGATAATTAAAAAATTATCATTTTCCATATTTATATTTTTACATTATGTTTTAACATGCTTGTAGAAATTGATTTTTAGTTGTACAACTAAAAAGTTTAAAAATTAACCATGTTCATTTTTCAAACAGGAGAAAATTATTACTATTCTATATCTAATTAGTTACCTTAAAAAGGGGCATCGAAACAAATCTTCGAGGCTATCGATAAAACAATCTCCAGAATGCGTCTAATGTTGTTCACACATTTGAAGATTATCTCTGAATTAGTGTAATCACATTTTTGATCTTGAAATAAATTCCAGAGAAATATTAAAATGCCAATATTGGTACTTGGAAGATAGTATCATGGCAATGGAGTACTTCGACGGTAAAAATGTTAAGCCATCGAGGCGAGCATTAGTTACGAAGGCGCAGGAAGTCGTGTTCGTTTTTGCGTCTACGGCCGCCTATTTTTATTGGCAAGTAAGATATTCAAAAGGTCAGCAGTCGTGCGTGGAGAAAGTATACTGAATGGCATTGAGCCAATATAAACGAGCTCGTGGAATATCGAGGGGCGACCGTTTGAAAAAGAACGGAGGGGGATCGAATGAAAAAAGTCAAGACGACGGGAAAGAATATTCGTTCTCAACGAACGCGACGACGAGAAAAGACCCGGGCAACGAGGGGGTGGTTCTTTTCCGGGGTGAGATTCGTCCATGAGGAAAAGCTCCGAATGTTTCGTTTATTTCAGAAAAGCAAAAGAGTTCCAAAAGTTTCTGTGTTTTCTTTTGTTTTTCTGTTGCGTTGCTTCGCCGCTTCGAGCGAAGTGCATTCAACAAAAGAAAACATTTAAAGTGGTACACGAATACCGAGTGCTTCAGGAACGCTCTATTCGCGGTTGCAGGCTCTATGCTTCGAAATAATACTACTATTTTACAAATTCTGACACGTTTCCTTTTTATTTCTTCGTTGCTCCATTATTTTTTTTATTTTTTTTTGTTGGTCGTCGGTTATAGCTCATCGTTGGTTTACTATTTCATCGTTTGATCGGTTTAGTGTTCTGTTATTTTATTGTTTTATTTATCTACTATTTTAATGTTTCAGCTCATTGTGTTCTATTGCGTTATTTATTTGTTATTTCACTATAACACCGGAAATAATATTATTATTTTTCAAATTCCGACACGTTTCCTTTTTATTTCTTCGTTGATCCATTTTTTTTTTTACTTTTTTCGCTGATCTGTCGGTTTTAGCTCCTCGTCGTAATTTATTTACTGTTTCATTATTTCACTGTATTTCATTATTTTCTTTCCCTCCTCCATTTTAATATATATCTTTATTTTATTTTATTATTTTACTCATCTACTATTTTAGTATTTCAGTCTGTTATGTTTTGTTACATTAGTTATTTACTATTTTACTTTGGCACTGTGTTTTATTTCATTATCCTACTTATTGACTATTTTACTGTTTCACTCTATTTTATTTTGTTGTGCTATTTATCTGTTATTTTACAAATTTTTCATATTTAATATTTCACTAATTTAATAATAAGAAGAATATCTACATACGTGTTTCTTAAATCTATCGTAAGTTTTCATAGGTCACACAATGTCTTCGTGCGATACACGCATGCTATCACGCAACAATTTCGACCGCGTTTATCGCCGCACAAACGAAAGAACAACAACAATCCATACTCTTTTACGAGAATCACAAATTTTCGGTTAAATCGTTGGCTATTTCATTCGCACAAGTACTTCAAAAGTCGTGTTCCTTTATCATTGTCCGCTATTCATCGGAAATTCATCGGAATCGTTTCGGTAGATCACGGAAGTACGCCACGAACTTATCGTCTGTCACCGATTAATCATTCCTGTTTCCATACAGGCAGACACATTTTATCTTTGACGTTTCCGAGTCTACCCCTAACAGTATGCCTTGCTTTTCTATTGTACGTTCAACCCCTATTTGTTCCTTTATTCGCGTTGGCTCCCTCGTTGGCATATTTTGTTTTTTTTTTCATTGTGAACGAATTTCAACCACGTGGTAATGGTATCGATAAATTAACATGACTGGCTACGTATTGGTTAAATTCAGTTGCACAGAAAGGGGGCCACAATGTAAATGTTGCCGAGCTTCCGATCGAGTCTTGTGTACATTGATTAATGTTTTGTTGCAGAAAAACGAAAAAACTAACTGACTAACATGAGAACTAATAAAAATGGCCGAATTATAATGCTTTACGTTGTAAATAGTTACAGTCTGCTTATTAATTTCTGCTTTTAATGTTTTCAAAAAAATTATGTTCCGTTTTTCTTTATCAGTTTTTAGTGGTAAACTGATATTGAAAACACTTTGATCAGTTCTCACCTGTCATATTTGTTTGGTGTATCAGAGTATGTCTTGCTTCAGTGATAGATTTATTTTTTTTTTTAAGTATTTATCAATTATTGAACAAAATATATTACCAGTGATTATATATATAGTGTATAATAAATAGCTTTTGTTTTTATAAAAGAGAATCTATTGGATACAGTTGTAGCAATAAGAAATGTTATCGATGTTTAAATATCGATACTGGAGCTGTATTTTATAAACGCGTGCGTTTAACAAGCCATTTCTATTAAATGGATTATTTGAATTGTTACAGATTACGTATAACTGAATAATTTACGGGACGGTATTGTTGCAACACAAATATAGTATTTGGTTATTCCCCTGTGGTTGTCACCGAAACCACATTGTCTATTGATTGAAATTCCCATTGTGTTAATAATAAAATACGTAAACAATTGGACAGCAGCGTCGACCGCATATAATTTATTATGATATTTCTGTACAACGCTGAACTATTGTGCCCTTGCCGCAATAATTGATTTATACACTATTTATTTAATATATATACATAGTATACTGATTATGACAAATACTTCCGAACTTCCAAATTGTAAAATTAAAAAATTCTTAAATGTACGCACATTCAAATTTGATATTCAGAAATTTTTGAATGTATACAATTTTAAATTCATACATTTAGACTTCTTTAAATGTACAAACATTCAAATTCTAAACTTCAAAGAATAATAAATTTAAACGTCACGTTGTATATTCCATAATTTATGAATCCCAAGATTACTAAACTTGGAAATTAAATATTAGAGCATTCGAGATATTGTATCATTGAACAATTTTTAAACTGGGAAATTGAAAAACTCGTCGTTTTTGTGTTTATCTTTTTATATTTCTGAATTATCGAATTACAAGATTTTCGATCTCGAAATTTCCAAATTACCAAATCATCGTGTCTAAACTATGTTCATAAATAATATCGCCACCAATTTTCGGCAACTTTATTCCAGGAACTGACATCATGGTCGATTTGATTCAACGAATCGGAACGCTGTAAACATAACTACTGAAGCTAGAGAGAAATTACAACATAAACGGTACGTTTGGCAAAGTGCAAACATTTATTGGTTAAACCACACGCACATTCAGTGTACTTTAACGAAGCGTTATCTGCGGTCGTATGGAAACTTGTTGACAATCAACGGTAGGATATGCTGAATAACACCATGCTATTGTTTGAAACGTAGCTTGCAAGTAAATGTCGCATGTGTTCTCGTTATGTGTAACCGAATAGAGGATAGTAACAATCTTGATGCTGTGTAATCATTCGTTCCGGATGGGAAAGCAAACAAGATTATCGGCGTGCGCAATTTCATTGTTTCGCTTCTCAATGATTCTTCTCACTGCGATTTTTTTTCCTTTTTGATTCCATATTTGGTGGATGTATTCAGATTTCATATTTGGTTAGAGTATTCGGTTATTTGATTGGAGTTTATTTTACAAAAATTGTGTTATGGGGTTTTTTGAGAAATTCGTTACTTTTGCGATATTTGTGGAGTTTACAGTGAATGATTATTTTATTTATTCGAAAATTTAAAGAAACGGTAATTTTTCAGTTGGGTAATGTTTTCGATATTAGATTAGTAATATTACGTTATTAGGTTAGAAATTGGAAAATTAGGAGGTACAAAAGTTTAAGCTACTTCGACTATTACATTTTTGTTTTTAGAAATTGCTAGATTGTGATTTTGTAGCGTAGAAGCGACAAATTTCTAAGATTTTGAACTTGTACCTTGAAATTTTGAAAGTTGGACGTGTGTGAATTTGTACATTTTAGAATCTAGATATTGAGATTACAATTTTATAATGATGTGTACAGTTTTACATGTTCACAGATGTACGGTTTTTCAGGTTTATTGCTTCATATATTAGAAATTTAGAAATTTACAAGTTCATGGAATTGCGGATTTTGAAATTTTTACAGGTAGAGACTTAGACATTTATATAATTAGGAACTTAGAAATTTAGAAATCTTGACATTTACAAATTTAGAAATCTACGAAATTGGAAATTCAGCAAGCTACAAATTTGGAAGTTCAGAAATGTAGAAATGTAGAACCGTAGAACTTTAGAGATATCAAAATATTGAAGTTCTAGCCAGATTGTCACCGTTCGAGTCACTCCCCAACGGAGCAACAAAAACGAGACGTAGATGGCCGTGGCATCTCGTATTTCGCCGCACGAAGGCTCTAAAGCCAATCCAAAATTGAGCCGTTGCTTCGCCGTGCTCTTAAGCAGCATGCAACGATACCATCAGAGTCGGTCGCCGCGGGCACACGGAAGACTGCGAAATTATAACATGAACGTTACGTTTGGCCGCATTCGCTGGTCAAATCGCAGATTACGCCGAATGCATTGCGAGGAAGCGCTATCGGCGGCTTGCCGGAAATGCCGGAATAGTGAACTCGGCTCACGTCCGGAATGCTGTAACCAGACGTCGTAACACCCGGTTCACCCGTAATTGTAATCCTAGCGTTGCTTGCTGCGTCGCGTGCATTGTTCACCTTTCGAACAACTCGCAATCCGTGGGATGTTGAATTCGGGCAAACGTTGCGTCAGGATCTGGTTGAGAAACGCGAAGACCGATTACAACACACTTATAAATACCTGTTTTTCGGAAATTTCGGCGCTGGAATTGTATGCACGCCACAGCGTCAGCAGTGTAATTGGGGATTATGGAACTTTGAAATTGATGAATTTGGAACTTCGAAAGTGAAAATTTTTGAATGTGAAATTGAAGACTTTGGAACTTTAAAACTGAGGATTTTTGAATTTTTCTAATTGGGGATTTTGAAACTCAGATATTGAGAATTTTGAAACTCTGAAACTGAGGATTTTGGAACTTCGACATTGGAGATTCTGGAATGTTGAAATTGAAGATTTTGGAACTTTAAAATGGAGGATTTTTAAAGGACAAATTTACGATATGATAGTACAACGTTAATCATTATTGATTCATAAAAGGGGTGCACTGAACAGTTTTGGGTTATTCCCGTTATGAGATGCTGCGAAGGTCACGTCGCTGTAACTGGGTCTCTTGGATTAATCATCTTGTAGAGAATGTACGATATCCGAATTAATAAGGAGTATACAGGGCTGCGTATATCATTCGGTAAAATAAGCACGTGCACAGGGGTGGATCAAAGTACGGGCGACCTCACAGGGCGCTAATTCTTGAAGAGTACACTCGGGCGTAATGCAGACTTAAGAACGCATTTATGAAATTTTTAAATCCTCATATTTTCAACGCCTACATTTTTCCAGTATTTTGCTTTATTCGTTATTCATAAGTCCAAGTAATTACTATTAATGTTTCCAATTAGATAAATGAACAAATTTTTACTAAATAGATGATTGATTCATAATGAATTTAAATTTTATTTTATTTAATAAGGAAATTTAAAATATTCCAACCCTTTTCCACGCAAAAAATATTGTTTGCAAAGAATTCATGAAATTCTCAAATTTAATTTTCTCCAAATGGAAGCTTTAAACGAACAGCGTTTGTTGTACGCTTTCAATTAATTTCTTCTACAAAGAATCCAATCGAACGTCCTAAAAAAACAACGAACACGAAGCAATTATACAGGATAAATAAACTACTGCATGGTACATCGCAACGTCCATTATTATATTTATAATAAAATATTTATATTGAACATTTGTACATTTATTTTCCTTTGTTCGTCAAGATATCTACACACATTTGAAAAGCAGACGTACTGTCTACGAGTACGAGCGTGTACATTATTGCACGTTCCGTATCTTTAATTAATAGCATCGTTGATAAAACCAGTATATAAAAGGCAAAGTAAACAGCAGCTGACGAGTTAAATTAATGAAAAGGAAACAGCGACTATTGATCAATTCATTGAAATCTCAATAATGCGATCGCGCCGATATTGGTGGACAAGCATTAAATATGTACAACAGGAAGCAGACGATATTAACACAAAAAGCAGCCATAGAACGGAAAAGTTCGTTACTCTGGTTATGGTTTTATTATGCATACTTTCCGGCATACCGGGGTATGAAGTTCTGACAACCATTAATTTCCACGTACTCAGTTCTACCCCTTCCTGTCAGTTTTGAGCCATCGTCGACGATATATTACCTTCTCTCCCTGACCAACACGCTGACGTCCGATGCATGTTCTTTTTTTTTCACCGTCGGTAATTAATTAATACTGACATTTCGTCTATCAACTTATCCCCCTATTCATTTATATCTGATTTTTAATTAAAAGTTTCCACCGGACGAGAATGGGAAGACAATTTTTGACGGGGAACAGAAAACCTGTGTATTAATTCTGTTCTATAAAACATCCGAATTAGTGAGTCTGACTCGCGAATTAAATCTCTTTCACTTCTTGTTTCTCTGTACCGTTTATTTTATTTTTTTATTTCCTGTTGTCACGATTTACTGTTTGCTTACGCGGTGTAAAGATTATGTATAGATTAACGATGTAAACTCGATAGTTTTCTAGTTTGTAATTCTTTGAGGGCGAATATTTCGGGTGTCCTGAATGTCTGAGGATTTGCGAGTTTGTAGATTTGAAGTAGCGAGAGTTTAAAAAGTTTGTAAATTTGAAATCGAGAAACTTGGGAGCGTTCGAACTTAAATATTTAAGAGTTTGCGAATTTGAAATCAAGGAATTTCAGAACTTCTAGATTTAAATGTACGCACGTTTGTAAATTTTTGAGTTTGACCCCAATTTCGTGTTCGCGTTTCTTAACTTTAAAATTTTGAATAATTTTTTTTGAATATCTGTAGTCCTTTCCCCTATTTTTGTAAGTAACCATTAATGAAAGTTAGTAAATGCATAATTTACAAGTATAAAGGGTAAATGTTCATATTTTTCCTGTAATATAAAGAGATAGAGAAACAATGAACACAATTTAGTGGTGGGTGATAAATCATACTTCGTTTTAATTCTTACTTCACCCTTCGTGACAATATCTTAACTTTCGCTTGCGTCAGTAATTTATGCTCCCTTAATTTGTATTTCATACTTCTCCTTTAGATAAGTTTATACTAAGTTGAACCTAATTTAATGCTCTCTGCCGGAGGTGCAATCAAAGTTCCATCCTTAGATGCACCTTGTTGGTCTTCCAACAATTCTGACGTTACTCCACCTAATTTAATGAATTAATGAATCTTCGCGCAAGAAGTACTTCCTCGAACACGTAATAAATCAAATCAGATGTTATAATTATAATTCTTTGCCGAAGAGATATTGGGAAGAAAGAAAGAAGGTTGGTTGGAACGTTCGTTATAAAAGTTCTAGTGTAGCTCCCATGTTGTTTCTCAAGATCCTAACAGTATCGACATCGTCCTCTTCATTTATTCTCAACTCTACAACTTCTCGTTATTACACAATTTAATTTAACAAGACTTGTCTTGATTTGAGTGGACTTATGTTCGAAGTGTAACACTGATAGCTCAAATTTGTGCCTCATTTACACCTACTTATAATGAAACTTGTACCGAACAAGACGAACAAAATAAAAATTACTTTAACTGCTTTACATGGATCCATCTTTGAAGTCCAAAGGTTTATTTCTTTCACCCATACACTATCTAATTTCACTCATAGGACATCTAATTTCACCTGCATATCGCTCATGCATGTATAGTTTCACACGAATATCACGCACATATGATTTAATTTCACGCTTACATCACCCATACTCAATTTAAACTACTTGTACATATCACTTACATATGGCATATCGCTCACATGTGATACAATTTCACGCATATGTCACTCACATGTAATTTCATTGACATATCACTCACATATGATCTAATTTCATGCATATCTATATTCCATATGTAATGTCACTCGCACATGACTCACGTATGATCTAATTTCGCGCATATATCACCCATACAGCACCAAAATTCCGAAAATTTGAAATTACAACATTATTTGATTCACGCTACATAACACAATGATTCCATTAACACTTAATGGACAGGTCGCGTAAACTTATGTTTTACGAACGAGTTTACAATACGCGTATTACAATTCTATCCGGTACAGTTCACGAGGTTGAATGTTTTACGAAATATCACGTTCTAAAGAAACTACATACGAATAAATAACTTCGTAAAATTTTATCAGTAACGGTGTTGATTTACTAAAATTACAAGGCTTTGAGACCGTACTTGAATGTTTATTTGATGGTGTTGAAAAATGCCTCGGTAGAAAGGGAGGAAGCTAGCGAAGAAACAGCCCGTACGTTAGGTATTAAAAGAGTCGAGGAAGGAACTCGAATCTTAATGCTGGACTCAGAGGTTAATCCGTAGGTGACGCAGATAAGATGCGGTGTGTGGGTTTTCTGGGATCGGGATGCTGGGCTTAAGAAAAATGGTATCAGGCGCAGAGATTAGCTGCAGACACGGATACCACGTAGAGGTTATGTGGAAATAGGACACGGGGTCTAAAGAAAGAGGTTCTACATTAATAGAGGTGTTACAGATCGAGGTTAGCCAATAGGAAATGTAGATAAAGTATGTCATCGAGGCTATTTTCAAGCATGGAAATTCTAATAGCAGTAACATGTACATTTTATACATCTCTTATATTTATTTACATTACATTTTGTCCACTACTATATTTTGTTATATGTATATTGACTGTTTTATATGTATAAGATTACTGTATTCTGTTTAAGTCTGTTATGTTGAGAAGCTGTTCAACTTAATATTCAGTATTCATACTCGTAGATATAATAGTATGTGCCATCGTATACGTGCGTATTATCTATCTAAAAGTGTGTACAATCTTGCAATGATGATTCCCTCAAGAAGAATATAGTAAGGCATAAGGTATACATAAAAGTATATACAGGTGTAGGAATTTGTGGAATTTATAATTTGAGGAATTTGGCTTAAGAATTCAAGGTGTAGGAATTTTGGAATAATAGTGGAAATGAGAATCTAGGAATTTTGAGAATTTGGTATTTGACGAGTTTCGTATTTGGAAATATAGAGTTTAAGAGATCTAGGAATTGGAGACTTAGGAATTTAGGTATTGTTAATATTTTGCGTTAATATTGCGATATACATAAGAACACGGGGCGCATTGATAAGACCGTAGAATAAATATTCATTTTGCTCTCCAGAGAGATCTCTTTCGCCTTTTTCCTTTTCTGCCTTCCTTTAAAATTCCTTTAATACGGGAAGAAGAAAGATATTTATTCTCATATCAAGTTCTTATGAACCAGGAAAATGTTGCTACAAAATTTGTCGATAATGGAATCCCCTTATAAGTTTGAGAATCGTCCATTCCCGTATCGCGTAATCAAACATTCTTCTCATTTTTAGGATACCTCACAACTGCTGTAAATTAAATTTTAATTTTAAAAGATTTACATTTTATATAATTGAAAATTTATTTTATAATATACATTTTCACGTTTATCTTATGATGTAAACTTGTAAATTTAGTTTAAGACGTAAATTGCATTTTGCGATGCAGATTTCAACAACCGTAGAATGTTTCAATTTTTTGAGAATGTTATAATTTTCAGTGTTAATTCTTTAAACTATAATTACGTTTTACAATGTAGATTTAAAAAATTGTAAATTCTTTGTGTAACATAAATGTAATTTATATTGCAATGCTGCAGTGCTGTATGTACGATACATGTCTATAATAGTGTCATTTTGCATCATAACTGTGAAAAGTCGAAAATTTATTTTTTAACGAAAACTTCGAAAATTGTAAATTTATTTTCTAATGAAAATTTATCAGTACTGTCAATCTATGTAATAAAAAGGTTAGATTAATTGACGATACCGAACCTTAAATTTCAGTTCTATTTTTATCAAATACAATTTTTGTCAAACATAACTTATAATCTATCGAGGTTAATTTGTACTCTCTGAAACACGTCAATATGTGACACATGTTACATTAATATCCTTGCCGTCGAAACTATCGCGCTATAGTTACATTATCCCTCGAGAATAATAACAATTTCATAGGTTAGATAGTTAAACAGTTTACACCGATAGAAGCCCGTTTATTACCGATGTGGCTGCCAACCTAGTTTCACCACTTGCATTCAGTAAATATATTCAAAGTTAGTCGATCAACATACGCATCCGGTAAGTGAGGTATTGGAAATTGTAGCTCTTAATGGAATTGGATTGACTTGTCAGTCAGAGAAATACAGGTATAGCGAAAGCACCGATATGGTTGATGTTTATAAGCTTGGCTCGGACTAAATGGATCCAAGAGACAGTTTTATTGATCCACCGGTGATTCAACTTTCAAACAATGTTTTACGCGAATTAATTGAGCCAAGTTTGGAACATTGCTATGATTTTTGTTCTCGCTCGAAAATATACATTGACATTGATGTGTGATCATTACTCGCGAATGTTTCACGAAGAGAGTTTGCAAAATTTGGGAATTTAGAAATTTTTTAATTTATGTATTTGGTAATTTGAGAATTCGGAACATTGAAATTCTATAATTTGAGAGTTTGGTAATTTTATGGATTTGAAAATTGTTGAGCTTAAGAATGTATGAACTTGGGGTTTGGAAATGCTTATTTCGAAATTTGGCAGTTTAAAAGTTTTAGAATTTGGGGCCATGAAAATTCTAGAATCCAGAAATTTATAAATTTAGGAACTTGGAAATTTCATAATTTGGTAGCTTGGAAATGCTAGGATTTGAACTTTTAGAAATTTACAACTTGGAAATTTTCATATTTGTCAATTTTGGAATTTGAGATTTGAAAAATTTGAAAATTTGAGATTTAGGAGTTTGCAATGTCGAAGGTTTGCAAATTTCGAAACTTGAATGTTTGATAATTTGAGAGTCTAAAAAAATTCAGGATTTGAACATTCAGAAATGCAGCGCTTTCTTTATTTACAAATATTGTAAACATATGATTTGTAAAATTTGGAAATTTGTGGATCAGGAAGCTTAGTATTGAAAATTTAGAAATTATTCTTGTTATATAAGCACAGAATCTTTCTTAATTTGAAAAGCTTAGAAAGGAAAATTTTTAAGTTGAGCAATTTATAAATTTGAAAATTTGGATCCCATATTCACCGACAATATTCAACATCCATATAATCTTTATTAATGCGAAACGTTGCAAAACTAGCAACAAATTAACAGCAAACATCAGAAATTATTCTGTATATTTCGTTCACTGAGCATCGATTTTGAATTTACAAATGATAATACCCACTACGTATCTGTTACGATCATGTCGGATAAAAATATTTCGATGAAACTTATATACCTTCTGGTATATCTTTTATGTTGATTTTCGCAGTAGTACCGAGCCGTTTCGTGTACTTTCCTATTTCCATTTAAGCGATATTTCCGCGGGAACCTCACCGAGGTGTTAATTTTTATTCGTTCGGTACACTGAACACGTTTCGCGGATTTGGATATGCTGCGGATAATTTCAAAGACGTCACGATTGCTGTCTGGAACGAGACGGTTCTTTGAGAAAGCCATAAAATACACAAACACGGGGGATCAAACGAAAATTTCTGCTTAGCCCGGTCGTTCTTCTGCAAATCCTGGGAAGCTTACTTGCGAATCCGAACGCAAACTCGAATCGAGCATGTATTAGTATGTAAAGTATCTATGCCCACGTTCATTACACTCGGTTTCACACGAACATTTTCGTAATGTCTATGAAACGTGATCGCTATCGATCTATTGTATGAAGTTACAGCGATATCTTATTTACTCGATTATGCACGCGAGAACTTTGAAATTTCCTTCAGCAATTATGTATGTCTGTTGAGTGTTTATCGGTGTATGTATGAGTGTTTATCGGTGAAACACACGAAAGTGAATAATGCTCCGTTTAAAATAGCCATCGAAGAAAATATATATTAGTAATAATTTTATAAAAACGCCAAGAGAGAAATTTAAATTGTAGGAACAATATTACACATGAATCATCACAGATAATTTTGTGTCTTAACTTCGTATGATGTTTCATATTTTGTAATGCAAGGGGTCAGATATAATGAGAAAGCATGTAATGCATAAATAATCAGATACTTTATATTAATTGCAACAAAATAACACAATATGAACTACAATAAAATTATTGTAAAAGTCAAGTAATATCATCAAAATTGTCACTGAATGAATTGAAAAAAAAGACAAATTGCTATCCGAAAATCTTAATATATTAATTACCAGTATATCATATATTCATATACGAATACACGTTAACAGTAATACCATATACATATATGTAGATAATATTGTTCGTGTCTCGAATAAAGATCAACCCGAATTGCGAAAAATAAAACGTGTATTACGCAACGATGTGCACGGTTAAACCTTAATCTAATCCTCTCTAAGAAAATATGTTCGGTCGGCGGTACTGAAAAAAATCTCACTAATAAACAGCGTCGACAAAAAAGGTTGACTGGAGAAAGGAAGCTATTGATTGCTCTCGAGGATAAGGGTATGGGAGCTGCAAAAGTCATTGGCCAATTTGTAGGAAGAGTGATGGTTTAGAAAGGGGTGGTAAATTAGGATGTAGAGCAAAGTCATTTGGTAGGTCCTTGGGAAATCCTGAATTTAACGGAAATTCTAAGAAGAGGTGTGTTTAAGTGACATAAAACAGAAGGCAAAGCTAGAATCAGTGGATAATAGAAATTAAGAAAAAAAAGGGACAACGCTGTAGAGAAATGCATGTACGTTAGGATTTCTACAATATATTAACCCTTTGAAGGTATTTTTACTTATAGTAAATAGCAACTTTCAAAGTTGGTTGAAAGTCTTGATGAGTCCTTGCAAAATTATTTGTCTATTATTAATTGCCACTACTAGCTATTTCCTTATGCTTATATGTATATCATATTAGTGGCCCTATTGATTTAGTTAAAGAAATTAGTTTAATGATTTAGTTACTCCAAATTACTGTATTGAATAAAATGGTGAGTGTGAGTCAAAGGGTGAATTTAGAGTGCAAAGGGTTAACTCTTTATATATACGTTTATTATATACAATATAGAAGTAATAACTTCAAAAGAATTCATCAAATAGTTTTAGAGTTCCCATTTACAACAAGTAAAAATACTTGTGCAAGTTTGCACAAATATTTGTATCGAACATGCATATATCCATGAACATTTAGCAACGAAGATAAAATCAGTGGTTTAGGTTTGTCAATTTTTTACCAGCTCGCGTGAATATCGCCGGGTGTTAGGGCGTTTCATTTTGAAGCCAGTAAAGTGAACAGTCCTTGGCGAAATGGCTCCAAGAAGCGTCGGGTACTTAACACAGTAGTATACGTAAATAACGGATCCGTCCAAGCGCGTAACTTTCCTCGGCGACTTGGCTGTAGTTGTCTTCGGGACGCGTGCAAAGTTGAAATTAATTCATTTTGCGCCCCAGTTGCGCGCCATCGTACACGAATAACGGCACTCATTTGCGGTTCGTCATCCATATTCATTCTCTTCCGCTATCGTCGCTCGCCACGGTACATCCTTGCCTCGACCATATTGCCCCACTTAAAATGTTCTCATGTAGCTACCGAACTTCTCATACGTGCACCGTGATTATTCCATGAAACTGCTTGACCAAATATTGAAACGATGCGATGCCACGGATTTTTTTTGCCAATTGAAAGATAGTTAAATTATCCAGTTATCCGCATACCAACCCTTTGTTTTTATTCGTCCAAGTTTAAGGCTAAAAGTGATGGCTAATATTTTTCAAACTTAGTGTGTTAACGAATTATAGAACCAAATTTGACGTATTAACACTTTGAGTGCCATGTCACCCGCATACGGCTGACGTATGAATCCGTACATAAATCTATCGCTAATTTTAGTTGAAACATTTAACATAACAAAGTATACAAAATTTTTGCAAATATATTAAAGTTTACCGAATAAACCAGGGTAGAATATTGTGAGCATGGTCTATAGAATTTATCGAAAATAATGATATATAATACTGGTACGAATAGTGATACCGGGCGATTATATTATTATAATACATATTTATGCAATACACTGTATAAGTCAATGTAAACGTTATTCCGGTGCGATTGACGTTAATGAATTGTTAATTCTTTGATCGAATAAGCATGTAACACCTCCTCGTTTTGTTTCACCTTTTTCGTGAAATTTATAATAGTAGCATTACCCTGCGCCCGACATGCATACTCGTTTTTACTTGAGTTTAATTACCCGTTAGGGATTTTAACTATATTCTGCAGTTAACTGGTTAAAGCGTGTGTTGCTTATTATTATACGTGGCGAATGGTGCTTATTTGATTATGAATTTTTTCCTCATTTTTTCACAAAACAATTAGTTAACCTTCAAGAGTAATATATTATTTCGTAACAAGTTTTTAATTACATAGTGGAGGTTGCTACCACCTATTGAATTTTCGGGTTTTCAAGAGGCAGAATGTAATTCTCTCTTCGACATATTATAATTTTACAATGTGTTTATTTATGTTTGGACTATTATTAAAAAATATTGTCGCGGCAGTTTTTATGAATAATCGATCTTCAGCATAAGTCAAGAAATAATAATGTTAATGTATCGAAGTAACATTTTCAAAGTTGAACTTCAAGTATCGCCCTAACTCTTTCTTAATATTTTTGACAAAAATGCGATCTTATAAATCGTGAATGCTCTCCGAAATTTGCAGTAGAAATAACAAACGTAATACATAGTGCTGTTTGTATACTTTAAGCTGCGTCATCAGTTAATAGTTCCAATTGTGTACATCGAATTGATAGTCGATAATTCCGAAGTTATTGAAGGTAAACGATAGAAATAATAGCCAGAATATTACACGAGAGCACGATCCATTAAGTCCGTTTGAGGAAAAAGGAATTGAATTCGCGATGGTAGGGGGTTTGCCTCTTGAAATGGTCGTAGATCGTGGTGGGGCCTCCCTAAGGAGTATAAATTAAATTTTACAAAGAAGGCCAACAACCAATCCTTTCTGTGGAAATGGAAACTCGATAGAAGCAAAAACAAAAGGGCGTGTTCCCAGCGGCAGACATTAAGGTTTAACAGTCCTTGTAGGAGTCAATGTTCGTGTAAAAAACACGGGGAAAAGGATAGAAACGCGAATACGATCTTTTGTTACCTAGTTTTATCGCTTTCGAGGATATACAGGGCGGTTCACACAACTGTACTCGGTTCCAATGCCGATACAAAGAAATATCAAAGAAAGATTTAGAGATTTTTAAACTTTTGGAGTCAATACATACTACTGAAGACACCATAACTTTTTTGGGCAGTTACAAGAATTAAGGAGGTGTCCACATATTTTTGAGCAGCAGTATACGAGTTAAATTAATTTTCTTTGTCGTAATTGAGATTAAAAATTCGTCCCTGAAGGGGTTAAATCGACGATGTCTGACGAAACCAACGCGGACATCCATGAACCATCAAACGGCGGATATCGCCACAATTCTGTCTATACATTTTCGTACTTGATCAATAGCACTTACTGAAATCTTATCCATTATACGCTCTTTATTCCATCGAGCCTCTCTGGCAGCCTTCAATAGCGTTATCGATCGTAAAAAGTGTTCCGTCTCCGGTGAAATGGCGCGTGAAACCGGCAGAAAATCATTCTCATCGAAGATCATAGGATGCTCCACGATAACACTCGTTTCGTAAGGACGACACCAGTGATCCGTACGAGACAAAGACAGAGTAGCGAGACACCCGAAGGCACAATATCGTATGCATTCGTGCCGCTTCGATTGACGTACTTCGGATACGGTGGCTGTACACAATGGAGGGGCCTTGTCGATGCTTGCAGCGTGATCGCGCGACCGGTTCATTAAACGCTTTATTGTTCGCGGAGATGTTCAGAAAAAGAACGCATTGATAGATATATTGTGCAGGTTGGCGCCAGGATTCGGCTTACGTGAGCACAGAATCACGGGAACGTGACAAAACCAGATACAATCCGGAACGAAACTCCGGTCGATGGTCAAAAATTATATTTAAGAGATATCTTTTTCATAATGTATATTCGTCGGGATTTGACTCAATGAACTAATCAGGGTGTGGAATCAGTGAATCCACTCGAAAAATAACTGAACTGCCGAGGGTAAATTGCGTGCTTTTTTGAAACTAAGACTTGATTTAGCACTTAAAGAAAATAGTAATATCTCGCACACTGACACCGGACTTTTAAGATAAATACAAGTTTGGTTGTGTACTCTTTGAGAATTATTGGAAATCTATTGAAGTGAAAAAGTAATGTTCTGTTCAGAATAAAGTATGTAGTGGGGATTGGCGTGCTACTGAGGATGAACAAACTACTAAGTTAAAATCAAACTATATCATTGGTTTTGCGAAGGATCTTTGAAAAATAGTCCTAACATCAATTCATAATGAAGTTAATCTAATGATGAAGTCAACCATTACATGGTTGAACAAACTTCAGATTATATTTATAACCAGAGGGAGATTCAAATATTTTATGGTTTTGCACTTGAACCATCTTCTCGTATGGAAGTCTAGGTATTTAGGAATTTGGGGATTTGGGGATGTAGCAATCTAGGACTTCAAGAATATACATATTTGAAACCCTTGGAATTTAGAGACTTTAAGATTTCAGAAAGAAGGGATTTAAAAATTTGAAGATTTAATGTTTCGAAGGCCGAAAAATTTGAAAATTTAGGTATTTAGAAATCTAAAAAATGTCAAAATTTGCATGTCCAGAAATCTATAAATTTAAGAATTTTTATATTTCGAAGTTTACAAATTACAAATTTTCACCCACGAATACAATTCACCGACTCGTTCTTATCGTTAGTTTCATTTCTTTTAACTCTTTCTGTAAATATGGTTCTCGCGATGCATGAAAATTTTAATTAACAAATTTTGCCGTTCAGTTTTAATTGAAACTCCGTTATGTGTTTTGAAAGTTTACGGACACAGTTAACCCAACATACGCTGTTAAACGATTAAATTCCAAACTTTAATTTTCGAAATTGAACGGTTCAAACTTTGTTTAAAATCGGAGTTTGGAGTGAATACTTTTCGAAACTGATGAGATATATTGGCACTATACAAAGTACTGAAATACAATATATATACTTAAGTTTTTATCTTTCAGAAATAAAAAAAAAACAATTTTTAATTTACTTTTACTCACTTCTATTGACGTTTCATTGACGTTTCATTGACGTTTTATTTACTTCTCGTGGTCCACTGTATATTGATTGCTTTATGTTTAATATCAGATGCAATGTAATAGAAGAAGAAAAAAGAAATAGCTTGACAGATAAAAATAAAAATTGCTAATCAACTGCGTGTTGATATTTGTGTATACATTTGAGCGGAACCCTCCATACACGCTATAGCGAAGAGCAAATTACATTTATATCAATGCTAACGATCAAACATGTTTTTACATTAATGCGCTTGATCGAATAGTGCATCCACTTAACTTTACAAGAATGTACTCCATTCTATTGAATGAGTTATTTTGTAAAAGTTAGTATTTAGTGCATTAAACCGAACGGCGTGAGAAAATGAGCAAATACTTGAAATTGATTTGAATAAAGTTCCAACTTTTCTTTCTTGACTGAGAACCGCTCTGCGGTACTCCGGTTACTGGAAAGTTTCGAGACAATGAGGCCGCTGAAAATCGCTCGAATAATTCAGGCCGCATCGGTAATTCGCTGGCGTCGAAATATTCCGTTCATCCTGCAGCAAACGTGGCGGATCGGCTTGAAATTACGGAAGGCTTGTATCTCGAACTATTCGCAAACGATAATAACAATTTCGGACCATCATATAGCCGAACAGTTTACGCTGGTACTGGGCTCCTGCATTATGCACTCAATCAGCAACCCAGTTTCCGGTGCTTTCGGTAAATATATCAAGGGTAACTCGATCAGTGTACATATACATTTGCTGAGCTGCTGAAAATTTTGCTCGTAATGGAAGTGGCTGGGCGTAGATTACTTTGGTAAATAGAAGACGATACGATGTGGAGCTCGATCATCATACGTAATGAACGTTCGGTTTGGTATTTTTAACGCTAAATCTAACGAAGCGGTCAAAATGATCGTTCAACGCGTCTCTTATTCTAAGTCACGAAGTATGTTAAGGTTCTCTAGAAATTCGAGCCGATTTTCGTTGGGACAAAGTATGGAACTGTTCATTGATTTGTGTTCGTTTGTTCATTCATTTTGCAATTTCGGTTTTAATTTCAAAGTAAACGTGTCGGTGGGTTTAGCGTTAACTAGATAATTCCATCGTATGACTTCTATGTACCGGGTTGTTCAGAAATAGTAATTTTATGATAATTTGTAAATACTTTCAAATAAGATGTTGAGATGTTATTAGAGAATTTATGGATGATATAGATACGATTTTGGGGATGTGGGACTTTAAATAGATAGATATTCGCAGATTTTCAAATTTGGGACCTTAGACATTTGCAGGTCTAGGGATTTGAGAGGTTAGGAGTTTGTAGATCTAGGGATTTGGAAGCTTAGAAATTTGGAGGTAGATAATCGCAGATTGTCAGATTTGAGGATCTTGAGATTTGAGGTCATGGAAATCTAGGTATCCGAGATCTAGAAATTTAAGAAGTCGGAGGCTTAAGGAAAATTTGCGAAATCTGGAAAGTTGGAAATTCGGAAACCGATGCTGTTTCACTGGAAACTTCATAATCCATCATAAAAAAAAAACCAGAGAAGAGGGTCTATGTAAACGCAGCGACAAAGTTTTGGTGTAGAAAAAAAGCTAAGGGTGCACGCAATAATAATCACGGTATCGAATTGATCGGGCCACTACTCGAACGAGTCGAGCAACAAGAAAGAAAAAGGGGAAAGAAAAGTAGTAGGAAATATGATCTGCGCAGCGAATACCGGAGTAATCTCGGCGTGAGTTCATTAGAGGCCTCACGGTTCGTCATAAAAACAAAAAAGAAGGGAGGGAAGGGAGTCTGCGTAGACGCAGGGACAAAAACGTGGTTGTGTCGGAGGTGTAGGTGGAGGGATAAAGCGATGGGTGCAGCCGATAGTCAGGGATTGGAGTTCCGTCGCCCCGAGCTCGAAAGAGAGAAGAGAAACGAATCGGTAGGTATTGCCGATATCGGGCATGGCACACGCATTGTCTGGCCGCTCCTGGCTCCGAGCTCATCCTATTACGCATCTGATGTCAGGACAAAGGCCCTAACTGGAAAGCGGAAACTGCATACACGCCGTGAACCAGCCATCTCCATTTTCTGTTTGCCCAGATGGCATTCCAACGTGCACCGCGACGTCGCTGGATTATGAAAATATTGCTGGAATATCGCTGAGGGTGGCTCACGTTTAATCTCTGACGCTTGCTGCGGGTTATTCCGATAACATCGACGATGATAATACGACGCGGAAAAATGTTAACCCTCTCGATGCGGCATGCGTTGCGCTATGCTTGCAAATCGATGCTAGTAGATCCATAATTTGACCGTTACTCGATTCGTGTTTCTCCTGATGAGGGTCTCCGTTTCGGGACGGGGACAATAAATTTGCCAGAAATGAGCGGTTCAGAAATTTTTCTGTTCGGGGATTTTGGAATTTGGTCAAGTGGGAATTTGGGAATTCGATAATAGAATTGCTGGAAATTTTTATATTTGAAAGATCGAAGATTTGGACATTTGGGTATTTGGCGATTTGTAGATTTAAAATTTTGCAGATTTGCAGATTTCGAGATTTCCAGATTTAAAAAGAGATAT
Organism: Coelioxys conoideus; assembly: GCA_947623535.1. NCBI lineage: Eukaryota > Metazoa > Arthropoda > Insecta > Hymenoptera > Megachilidae > Coelioxys > Coelioxys conoideus. The sequence goes on from OX392451.1 coordinate 33,369,633, forward strand.
GAGGGTTCATACAATATTCATGAACAATGGTCAGTACATAACACTAATCTAGATTTTCTGACATTGCATAAACTTTAATTCTTATTACGTTGTTATTATTAACTTGAAAACACTGTTTAAAGTGGTAAGTATTTTGAAAGTTATGATAATTTATACGTAACGAAATTTCTGTTGCCATGGGAAGCGTCAGGTTGCAGAGGTCTAATTTCCATGTAATTACAATTGAAGACAGTATTCAATCTCAGCTTGTATTAAACTACTGGAAGATTTTTAAAAAATTTGTTAAGATGTTTTTCTTGACACCTCTGCTGATTGTCATCAAGACAAAAAATCAATAAATATGCTCAGTTATGTTTCATCGTTTGTTCATTTATTTTTCAACTTCATTTTTAACTTCAAAATAATTGTGCATTACACGTCGGTAGTTTTAGTGTTAAAATAGAGGAATGGGAAGAACTGGCAATTGATAACAGGAAATAATTCTCAAAACATTGATTAAACTGTTTAGTTAGAAAATATTCCAAGATACCACTTGTCAGTGACAAGAACCTTTTCGAGTTCAAAGTGTTAGTTTCTACGCAAGTCGATGAAATACTTACACGAATGCACCACATTTCTAAAGAACATTGGCCACAGTTTTCGTCCGTAAACTCGAATTAATAAAAACAGCGAGGATGGTACAACACCAGGGTCGATATATTTATGCAACGCATTGTAGGATCATTTCCCGTACTATTTTTCTGAACTGTTTGAACAGCAGTTTCATTACTTTCGCGTGAGCGTCAGCAGATCGCCGTACTGTTTCGTAGCAAGAACCGGAGGCAAACTCCTGGTTCACCTCCCTTCGCATACCAGCCCGATGAAATTACGTTCCGCCGGCGTACAGATGTAAGCCACGTACGAGTCTGACGAATTTCGATCTTTCATTCCGAGGACATCCGTTCGAGTCGCTCGCAGTTTGCGCAGCGAATTCGCTGAAGGAATGCGGAAGAAGCAAACAGACTTGCCGGATGCATTCTTGGGAGACCGCAGACAGGGCATATGTCTGTTTTGACCCAGCCAGTTCGTGGTCTATCCCATCGATCGATTTGATGATCTGCGCGCGAAAACTGAGCCTACGGTGTTACAATTAAATCCGCTTGACAAATGGTCGATGTTCAGCGTTTCGCTAAGCGCACTTCCGGTGTATCGCGTTACTGATTTGCGGTCCGCTTTAATTAACGGGTCAGGAATTTCATTATGGCGGACTCTTACCGGCGGAAATCGCGTGTCTGCGGTCGCGTCCTAAATAGGACGCGATTTCCTTCACGCGGATCTGTTCTTTTCCTTGTCACGCGGTTACGTGTCAGCATGATGTTCGCACCGATGGACAATTATGTCCGCGAGACCGCGCGAACGTGATGTATATTAGCGCCCACCGATGGTTAGGTTTCACGTTTTCGAACTTTGATGTTGGTACATTTCTGTTTAGTAATTCTATAATTGTTGGGTCCTAGAATTACAATAGGCATTGAGCAAATTAGGCGACCACCCATAGTTCCGTCATGACAACTCTTAGGCCATTACGAACTCCACATTTAATTTATATAATAAATTTGAGAAGATGGAACTTTCTGAATTAAAAGATTTGATGTACCATTATGAATTTATAACTTTTTAAGTAAAGAAATTCAGGAATATAGGAATATCATTTTTACGTTTATAAACATTTACCTTCTCAAGCTTGCAAAAGTCGAAATATGAAAATTGATTAATTTATAATTGCATATTTATAGTTACATCGTTATAAATTCATAAATTTATAAGTTCCAAATCTTGACGTTGGGAAAAGGTGTTCGATGTTATCTGCATTTTACATATCACATACAGTGTTTGAATACGAATTCACTATTTTACAATCACAAATTAACATTTTACATAAAACATGTGTTATTGCATTTTGTTCGTCTCACGTCGCTTAGTTGAGAAAATAATACGATATTTCGTTACATCGGAAAATCAATTTTAACTATTACATACCAGGTACGTAATTCAATTTTCGCAGCTTTTCTAACTTCAATACACCCGATGAAATTTCCAGACAGGGAAGTTTCTTTCATCAGGGGAATTTACAAAATTTTCCCTGGTTCTATTACGCAAACGCTGTTACGAATCATTTTAGAAGATAAATCTTGAACGAAGTTACCATAATTATTTACGCACGTTTTAATGTAGTTTAACTAACCTGGTTGAAACTTGTGCTTGAAATAATACCGGTGGAGTATCATTAACCGAGAAGTTTATTTCCTCCGCCAGCCACGATCATGTAGTTCTGCTGTTTCAAAACAAATCCTCGCAAGACACACGCATGATATATGAATTCGCTATTTAATTCAAAATGCGACGTTCGTTTTCACCGGCTCGCAAACATGAAATTCAGCACTCTGTGTCTGTACGCAGAAATTATGAAACACGCTCTTCTCAAAAGCATGGCTTGTGCAAGATCAAAGGGAAGGAGTGGATTGCGTTTTTTATCGAATAAAATTTGAAAAGGGAGCAAAAATCATTTTTGCGACGCTACCCGACGTGTTTTGGAAGATCGTTCGTTTTCGCTGCCACATAAAGAGACTGAGAGAACGCTGTACAAGCAAAAATCGTTCTTGCGACAGAAGCATTATGGTTAACCTAAATGCTCGCGAATTGCTCTATTTAAAGCATGCGGTGTTTCAGAAGTAGAAACGTACAGTTACATTATTCGCAAGAACAATCTTTCCTAGATTTGTTAACCAGAAAATAAATACCAATTACCATAAGGGAAGTAAAAGTTTTCTTTACATATACACGTGTACACGTGTATGTAAATGTCCAAAAAGTCAGTTCAACCAATGACTGGTTCATTATGATGAAGTATAAAAGCTGCTAGAACATACAAATAATTGTTAAGTCCATAAATATATTTGCAACAAAATTTAGTGGTATTGCCTGATGCCTTCAAAAAATTAATACAGTGTTTTGTAATGTAATCTGTTAAATTACAATTTAAAAGATAAATTAAAATTTAATAAAAGATAATTACAATTGTTTGCAATCTTTTAAAATTTTGAATTATAAACTGTATATTTTTATATTTCATTTCCTTGATTAAAAAATAATTAAAATACAATTAATTCTCTTGTAACTGAAATTAAAAATTCGTCCCTGATGAGGTTTTAACGCTTCTAACAAATATGTTTTGCTTAAATCGCTTTTACATAACATCTCATTACCGTTTTATATATCGTTGCTTCTATTTTCGTAAAGATTGTCATAACTTTCGGTTCCCGCAACAGATCAAGTTCTTTAACTCAACCGCGAAATTTAAAATACATTGCGCGCAACCCTCCTCGCGCCATATTTCCCCCACTCTCTTTTACACGATGCTACTTACAGCCGGAGTCTCGGAAAAAGTGTTTTGCTGCTGAATTTTTTAGTCCTTTCCGACGGCCACCTCTTTGAAATATCACGACTGCAGAAAGACCGCGGCGCTTTTTGTCGACATAGTAGATTTCCATGTAACGCGCCTTCCGGTATCCTTTCCCGCCTTCTTTTCCCGTTCCGCCCTCGTAGCCTCATCTCCGCTGTTGCTCGGTACAATGAATCCGGGGCTGTAGCTGGAGCTTAACTTAAAAGGTCCACCGTATCCGAAACGAGCCCATTCGCGCAGGTGTATCCACTTAGTCTGGCGAAAAGGAGATCAGGAGCTTAACAACTACCTCGAGGTTTTCTCCGCCAGAGTTTATCCCTTGCCTTGCCTCTATCTGCGTGCGTGCGGATCCACTTGCTCGATTCAGCGTGGATTCGTGACCTTCGTTCCAATACCGACGGATACATCGTGTACGCCTTGTGTGGACTTCGTGTATAATTGGGAACAAATCAAACAGGGAACTTTCAGAATTTGCTGATTTGGATGTTCCGAAATTAATGTATTTGGGGTTTTGTATAGTCTTAAGACTAGGATTTTTAGGACTTCCATATACTCCAACTTTGACGAATTTGGTTATTTGATATATTGAAGTCGAGGTATTTGGGGATTTGCGTATTCTGGGCCCTAGGTATATGGGATTTTGGATAGTCTGAAGACAGGGATTTATAGGACTTCGATATACTTCAGTCTAGGAATTTGGTTCTTTGGATATATTGAAGTCTAGAAATTTGGGGATTTGATTGTTCCGAAGTATAAATACTTAGGCAGTTGGATATTCTGAAGTATAAGTATTTGGACATTTGGATATTCCAAAGTCTAATAATTTGGGGATTTGGGAAAATAAGAATGTTTTTAACACTTTTGTACCATGCAAATGATTACAGTTACAAATAAAAGTAATAGTTTACGATTAAAGCGAGAAAAATCGATGTTTATTTGCGCAATAGTTTCGGAGATAAAAATTCTTTTGTGCAGATAGTTTCCATACAAATCGCCGAAACCTTTCAGTTTCTTTTTTTTTTACATTTTTTTTTTTTTTTTGTTAGCAATTTTAAAACTAGTAAAGTGATAGCTGAAACCATCCATAAACTATAGATATTCCTGTTTGAACGAAAATCCCAGCCATCGAGTGGACGTAGATCGCAACAATAGGACAATGCAGTTTTCATCGTGTACAGTGCGTGACATTGCCTACAAATGTCGCAGAAAACAAAGCGATTTGATTGCGCGACATTAATGTCCCATCGTAAAACGGCATTGCGACTACTAGTTTTCATGATCTAGTTTTATCTTTTAGTTTTTTCCGCTACATTTTGGTGCGCGACGGTGAAACGCGAAAAATTCGATACTTCGATGTGGACCGTTCGATGAAACTCAATATCAAGAGAGAACTTTTGTAATATGTTTTATGTGACGAAAAAATCAGTACACTGAGTGGTTTGTGGATTACAGAAACATTCGGAAATCAAATAATTGAATTTAATTCATATTTGATTCCATGAAATCTTTCATGAAACTGTTTATTGTTGCGATCTTTTTTGGTATATTAATTTCAGGACCGTTTTTCATCGGACAATTTCCTTTCATTGAATAATCGAATGATTTCGATAAATTCATTATATTTTAAAACATTTTTCGTTCATTTCTGTAACGTTGTTCGTACTTCATTGACGTGGAGATAAAATGTGCAGTAATATTTGAAGGAAGGAGAAAATGGTGGAGTTCAAAAAAAGGAATATGAAAAAAATTAATGAACTGCTGGACGTAAAGAAACAAAGGTTTTTAATTTTAATTCAATTTTACACGTTTTATGAGTATTTCTGTACTTCATAAAACTGCATATATTGGTAATTTCATTGCTACTAATAATGTTCTCATTAAAAACCAAATAATGTCAGTTGATTTATTTAAATAAAAATATGACGGAGTTGATTTGTTTTTTTACTTTTTAACGCACCTCGAAATCAATTCACAACCATACTTTCATATTTAAAAAACATGCTTTCATTAACAGGGCAGAGTTGATCGATATTTTTTTGTGCATTTGTGGTACATCGTATCGTCATTATTGCGTTCGTTATCCGGATAATCCGTTATTACAGTGAAAACAAAAAGTTGTCGTTTTGCGAGCTCCGAACGAGTTTGTTTTTTTTTTTTTTCAATTTTGCGATATTGTAGCACAAAAAACATTCTCGCAATATCACACTATAACAACAAGGAAATGTCGATAAACGTTACCGTTAATACCAGCAGTTTGTGCTATTAATTATCGATAATTCTCAATCATTTCCAAAAATTTACAGGAATTATTTAATTAAAAATATTTTCTATTTGGTAAAATTGACTGAACATTGACGGAGTTTTTCAATTTTTAAATTTGAGAATTCAGGAATTTGAAGATTTTTATATTTTGCTGCTTAAACATTTAAATACTAAACAATTCAGAGATTTGCAAATTAAAAAATTTGGAAATTTGAGGATTTAAGTTGCGATTTGCGGAATTTAGAAATTTGAAATCTTTAGAATTTTAGAATACGTGAATTTTGAAATTTCGAGGTTTCTGAATTTGAGAATTTCAGAATTACAAGATTTTAGGATTTTAGAATTTCAGTTTTAGAATTTTTAGAATTTTAGAATTTCAGAATTTTAGGAGAGTAGTATTTCAAAATTTTTGAATTTTTGAATTTTTAGAATTTTTGAATTTTAGAATTTCAGAATTTTAGAATTTCAGGATATTAGAAATTTGGAGTTTCAAATTTTTAGAATTTGCTTTGAAGTTTTGAGTCTTCAGAAATTTGGAAATATAGAAATTAACCCTTAAAAAATTCACAAATTTAAGATAGTTCTAATATTAAAATGCTGATTTTCGATAACAACATCAATCAGGATAATCGACATTCCATCGCCTGTATTACACACAACACGAAACAACTCAGTTGCTTACAATAACATTATGCACATTCCATTTTACTTCGCGCTTGCAAAGGAAGGGATGTATCAAGATGCTTAAACTCGTTTCATGAACTTTTTGTTCGCCGACATTTTCTCATATGCACAACTTTTCGTGCTGTGTATCGCTTATCCGTGGTTTTCTATGAATGCATTCGTGTTTGCTTGGCAGAGCTCATAACGTCTGTGCTTATACTCGTATGTGCTAGCTTTTATACGCGAACGAACGCGTTCGTCTCTCTGTGTATTTATCTGTGACTGCTGCATCGCTAACTTTCATATTCACGTATTTGTGTACACACCGAGTCACATTAAATTGGATTCTTAAACAGCGGTCGGTTCTTCCTGTGACGAAGAAACGTTCCCCGAGAAATACGTATTATTGCTCGCAGGAATATAACTTGGTTACCCTTTTTGTTTCATTGAATGTTCGTCAGCCTCCTACGCAAAAGACGTGAAACAGGAAACCGAATTAATTAGAATCTTCCCCTAGTTAAAACGAACTATCGAGGATGCGAATAATCTCGCATTATTTATTCTATTTCTGAAAGTGTTACGTTTTGATATTCTTCGAGATCCTCTACGTAACATTGAATCTGCAGAATCTTTTTGGAAGTAGGTACGATACAAAAAGTATTTAATTTGTCGCGCTTTATTCTGAGTGTCTGAAATTCGTTTACACAGTGCGCAAGCATAATGACGTTACGTTTTGATCTTCTCTGAACGCCTCTATGTAACATTGAATCCGTAGAATCTTTTTAAAAAATTGTCACGTTTTTGACACGTTTTATTCAGAGTGTCTTTGAAATTCATTTATACAGTGAGCAAGTATAATAGTCGTGTGATCCGAGCATGCGTTTATTTATATACGAGCAATTTAGAACGAGGTTGAAATAATTTTCTATACCCGAAGAGTAGATGATTTAAAGAACAGAAGATTTGAAACCTATTCAAAGCGTAGATTTAAAGTCTGGTTAAAAAATGGAAGATTTAAAATCTATTTAAAGCATAGATTTAAAATTTGCTTAAAAACAGATGTAAAATCTATTTAAAACATAGACTTAAAGTCTGTTTTAAAAATGGAAGATTTAAAATCTATTTAACGTATTGAAAATAAATAATGAGTAAGCGTAATAAAAATTGTATAATGATTATTTTTATTAGCTGTGTATTTATTTATACGAATTGTCCAACCAACAAACTTGAAATATCACGTAACAACATTTTGTATCTGTCGACAGTCTGTCAGATGGAATTATACAATTATTTTCCCCTTGTCTTCAGACATGTTTCAGACATGTACCAGACATGTCCGTGCAACGTCGTATCAGAATATCGAAATATGCATAACATCGAATTTGTCCCGTTTTGTTTTCACCGCGGGTTGTAAGTCTCCCTTAACAGCTTATTTGGTGCTTTCGGCCGGCAGTTTATTTTTATTGAAACGGTTCCCGTAAAAACCGTGAAATGGAACAGACGTCTCCGGTTCTAATTCACGATGGCTCATCCCGTATACGCTGGCATTAGCCTGACGGTGTTTCGTGTGTGCGCATTCGCCGTGTGTGGCTGTTTGCATTCGCGTGTGTCGGTGGCAGTTTATCCGACCGGTTCACGCGTGTGTACGAACAGGGCGCCATTATTTGTACGACCGAATCCCTCTGGAAACACCTTTAGCTTCACCTTCGATAACGCTATTTCGCCCTCACGGAAGTCTCTTTCCTCCCGTAGGAGAACGGTGTCCCGTGTAAAATCTAATTCTGACTGCACCCCCTCTCCACCGTTCCCGGACCCTTCTTAAGAGAAACTTTTTAAGTGAAAGGCTGGTGCTCTTTTCTTCTTCCGGTCCTCTCAGGTGCAACGGAAGCTGCATTCTTCTTTCAGGGACGGTATTTGTTCGGGATTTTTAAGGATTACCGAAACATGCTCCGGTATTCTTGCCTCGCGCTAACTCTTACCGAAGTTACCTCGCTAATTTTTACGGGAAGCGGAGTAGATTGTCGATTCGCCTTTCAGGTATTTTACCGGAATAATTTAATCCCGAAGCCGTAACTAATAAGGTGAGCATCGTCTAACGCTTGCAATTTTTGCCTCTAGGATAACGTGACTTAACGAGTTTTTTAATTACGCGGTAAATGTAATGTTTGTTAATCTTTGTCAACAGAAATTCTATAAGATAATTTACGTATCATCCCTTACTTATTTATTTCTGTACTCAAGTTCGAGTTTTAAAAATGTTCATAAAAATCCCCTAAAGCCAGTGTCAGGAGGATTTTGACGCTGTCAGAAGGGTTTTAAGCGCGTAGTTATTTATATCAATTTATATAAATTTTGACCATTTTCGGTTAAAAACTTTAGACTCTTAGTTACTTTTGCGTGGTATAGAAATTAAGAGTCATCCTTGTTTACGCTAAGTGCTCAGCTGGGAATCTCGCCATTTTTTACGGATTTAAGCATGTTATTCTTTTAGGAGTATATCTTAGAAGCGTATTTATGAATTTAAACTTCATACCATGTAGACTGATACAGCGGAAAAAAAGATGTATAGTATGTCACTTATTAACAATTAAGAAATATCAAATCATCGACTTTTTCAATTAAAAAATTCTGTAATTTTTCAGCTTCGAATTCTGAAATTTTGTATTTTGTCGAGTTAAAAATTCGGCAACAAAAATGTTTGCTATTTTGCGAATGTGACAATTTAGAAAATTAGAAATTTATTTGAATCTAAATTTTAATTCTAAAGGGAAGAAATTGACAAATTTAGAAAATTACAAGTTTGATAATTTGGTGACAAATATTAAAACATGTTGAAATTTAGTCATTTGCAGCTTCAGAAATATAGTAATTTAGTCATTCGTTAATTCATTGATTTAAGAGTATAGAAATTTTGTGGTTTGTTAATCTGTGAATTTGGAAATGTATTAATTTAAAGGTTTGCTAATTTGTCGATATGCGAACATGAAAATTCAGAGATTTGCTGATTTGTAGATTTAGAAACATAGGAAGTTGCTAATATATGGATTTAGAAATGTAGAAATTCAAAGATATGGCAAACTACATATAAGAAACTAAAAATTTAGAACATTGAAAATGTAGAACCTCAACAATTTCTATATTATTTGTAAAAATGTAGGAACTTTGAAATTATGTAGCATGGTCCACCGCGTTTGCTCGAAATTCGTGCCGTTTTCCACAAAATCACGTCCCATATTTTTGGCAACTTCCATTCAGATAGTTTACAACTCGAACTCCCCAGTCGCTGTAAGCATCGGTGCGCCGACATTGTCGCTGCAGAATCTGTGGATCCGAATCCGGCACGAACGCACTACAGCCAGAACATTTTCAACCGGCTGAAGATTTAACGGTAAGATCAGCAGAAAGGAACTGTTCATTTCAACGTCTGGTGCACGCTTTAATAGGAACAGTGAGGCATGCAAAATGCAAAAGCTTCTTTCTCGTAGCAATTTCTTCGCGAGCGTCTTTCGCGCGCTCTTTCTCGGCATCGCGAGACGTCAGAAACGTTAGCCTCGCGGTATACATTCTCCGTAAAAAGTATCCGGAATTTGTCGTTTGAAAAAGGAACGTGAACAATATCGCAACAATTTTTTTTTTCAGTAAGTCAGTGGTAGTATACCGTGTTATCATGAGCGTGATCTGCTATTTAGTGTGTCAGTGTGTCAATCTGCTGCTTTTATTAATTATACTCTTGTGCACTCGGAGATTTTCACAATGGAAGAATTAACTGAACAAAGAATTTGCCTTTTTCAAATAAAATTCTGATAACGCTTATTGTGCTTTAAATATATCTGTATTATAAGGCCACAGACACTGAAGCACATTTGCATCTTTAAAATGACTTACGAGCTGCTGACTGGCCTATTTTTGCATACAAAGGTCCTATATTTTTTCAACTTTGACCCCCTGTATCTCCGAAACCGTTCGCATACTCAAGCTGAATTTTTCTTCTGAGAATCAGGAATTTTTCTTCAGAGGGCTCCAAAACGGGCAATTTCGCGGAGGCTCTTTGACGAATAAATTAATTTTGCGCGTTTTGTTTCCCAGGTACTTTTTACAGGGAATGTAAATCTCACGATGAGAAATAATTTAAGACAGCCCGCAGCGATATCATCTGATACAGCGGCGTAACGCCAGCGCCTCATGCATTCCTGACGTTTATACGTCTCGCAAATAAAAAGCGAAAATATTATTCAGCCGCTGGTAACAGACACGCTACCCGCCAGCGAACGCATTACCTTTTGCAGCTTTACGACTTGCCTGAAAAGTGTCCCGTAACTGTCCCATAAAAGTTACGGGAAGCGGTTGTCATACACCGTGAAATTGCTGGAGCTTCAGAAAGGTTGTTGCCGTATCGGTGTCGCGATAGAGGCTACGCGCAATTTGTCGCGAATCCGGCGATCAATTTGGGGGTGCAATGGACCGTGGAAAAAATGGCGACGCCTTCGGTCGCGTTCCTCGCGAGAACGGCCCAAGTGACGCTCGAACCACCTACAATCGTTCCTGCAGCTTCGACTTTCGTTACGAGCTCAATTTACCTGAGTTACGCTCGATTTTGCCAACTTTGTAGGTTAATGAGCCGAAACGGCGAATCCAGCTTCTACCTACGAAAACGTGTACGATTCGATGCAACCCGATGCTCCATTTCGACGAGGACACGTATGAGAACTTGATTCGTGCTCGCGTTTCTGGTGTTTTCAATCTTGATGAAGTCGAATTTTGCCGCGATTCGGAGGTTATCAAATAATTCGAACTATACATTTTTTTTTTTTATTGTCAAGTGGTGTAGGTTTTTTTATCTTGCTAGGAACAAATTTACAGATTTCTCAGTTTTCTACATTTCTTAGTTTCATTGTTTACAAATTTCTAAGTTTGTAGGTTGAATTTAAAAATTCTCAATTTTTTCGTTTACCGAATTCCCAAATTTCAAAGTTCTGGATATTCAAATCATCACATACTGGAACTCCATAATTCTCAAATTTTTAAATCATCGAATTCTCAAATTTGCAGATCACTGATGTTCTGCATTCCAAAGTTTACAAATTTTCAAATCACCTAATTTCCAAATCTTATAAATTCTCAAATGTTCAAAGTCATTAAACTTCGAAATTTACAAATTCCTACCTCGTAAATTCTTTAAATTCCCAAATTCCCAGACTCTCAACCTTGCAGATTCCAAAATTACGAAATTTTCAAATTTCCAAGTCATCAAACTTTCTTCAAATTTCGTTATATTTCAGTGATAATGTCCTACAATTCTTAAATTGTTGGACTTGATTATTTTTAATTTTTAAACTTTCTCGAGAAAATAGATTTAGATAGACTATACTATCAAAGTAACGCTTTCCATACTGCACTTTCGAAATTATACGACAATATCGGGTTTTGACTATTATCCTCTGTTATTAGTTGATCGACAAGTATTAGTATGTGTAGTTGTACAAATTAAACGGAGATTAATGAGGGAACTAATTGGAATGAGAATTGGTTTCACGGTATTATGATGACGTGTGTTGCATGGATTATGTCGACGAGTTAGTGGTATAGTATCATGTTACAATTAACTCGGTATGAAATTAATGACATACAATATATTTTCAAAATTAATCTCACAGTATGATTAAAACAAACTGATATGTATGAAGAATTATCGACGCATAAGGATGTTGTTCTTGTATGTGAAACACGAAGACTATACGTCTGATAAACGATGTCACAAGTAACGACAAACGTGTCACGATGTTTGATAACATCAGCCATGAACAAGCTGCCAATGTTTATTTTCTTAGGAAACACACTATGGCAAAATAAACTCTTCTTACCTGACTTCAAGGAGTGTAAGGATCGATTTTGAGGGATCAATTCTCGCAGGGTGTCGTTGTTCTTGCGCAAACATTGAAAGCAGAACAGTGGAGAAACAAATTCTGTATACTTAGGCACGTGTTTAACATCGAGCTACAATAATTCTGAAGTTACAATTTCAATATATAAAATAATTCTGAGGTTTTGTTAAATAACTTCGTTGATGTCAAGAAAATGGCAACATTTCCAAATTTTTCGGACCTTCTGTTTTCCATACTTCTAAATGTTTTATTTCTCAAATCTTCAAGTTGATAAATTTCTGAAATTATCGATGATTTCAAATTTCCAAATTTCCAGGTTATATAATTCACAAATTTTCCAATTTCCCGTTTTTGGAATTCGCAAATTCTTAATCTTTCAAATTCTGGAAGTCACAAATTCTCACATTTTCAAATTCTGGGATTCACAAATTCTCGCATGTTCAAATTACCTCATTTCTAATATCCTGCATTTTCGGCTTTCCAAATTATTCAAACTATGGAAAATAAATATGACAAGGTTTTGTGAAACTATTGGGTGAGATTTGCTACAACTGAAAATATTGACTAATGCAATTGTCAATCGTTTTCGTGTGGCAGTTAACGTGTCAGTAATAGAACAATAACAATTTCAAGCAAATTTTTTAATCAGAAACTTCTATAATTGCTTCGGGTGCGAAATGGGCCCATAGCAATTCCAAACTCCGACTCGATTAGACTCTAAAATCTTCTAAATCAATTCTAGCGCGTATCGCTGTTCACATCCCGGCAGAGAGCGTTTTACTCGCCGACGAGATGGCTACTGATAATCCTAAAGCGACCATCTCCCGCGACAGTTATTCAATTCTCCGTTTCGATCCTTTACGATACGAGTTTCGCGCGTTATATCCATTCGCGAAGCAGGTCGTTTCGCCTGATCAAATGGACACCATCAAACAACGCAGTGTATTATGTCCAGGAAACAGCCCCGCGGGCTAGAATTTATGTACGTACGTGTGGTAGAAGGATTACAAGGGCGCACTTACTGTAAGACTGCCATCTTGCAGCCGGCGCGGCGTTGCGTTGGAAACTTTGGAATTTATGAGGAAAACATGTCCCGGGCGATAAAGTACGCAAACTCATAAACGGAAGATAACTGGAGGCCGTTGCGTGGCCTAACTGCGTCTGCGAAGAACGTCGAAAGGATACGTTTGGGTGAAAATGTAACAAGGGAACATATCGAACCGCAGCATTCCGATTTTAATGAAACTTATGTGGAATATTGTTCTCAAGAAAATATGTGACACTTTTTTTTTGTATGGGCCATCGTTCACATTGAAGGGGCGATAATAGCCCTTAAATTTAAGGGCTGAAAATATATTTTTGAGAATATCTCCGGAATTAAAGGAGGTAATAGGAAACTTTTTCTTTTAAATTGTAGGTCTTAAATAGGGAATTCTTCTGCAATTAAGTAAATATTATATACACAAAATTGGTGTTCGCGGGCGAGAAGAAACGGTAACACGAGCGAAGCGAAGCCTCTTTGGCAGCGACCACGAGGCCAAACCCGTGGTAGGTGTTGGTTTCAACTGTTTCAAACTTACAAGAGGTTCAAGGCTTTCGAGACTTCCAAGACTTCGGGGCTTCTAAGACTTCCAGACTTTCGGAGTTCAAATAATTCAAGTTCGAAGTGATTCGAAGGTTTCGTTCGTAGATTACATACATCACATTTATGTTCCTAGCGATTCGAAAAGCTTCGTAGCCCGTTACTGCGTGCAAAACGTGTTCGAAAGTGTAGCCAATTATTCGCTCATGTTATAGCTCCGTTCTGAATCTGAAACGGGAACTGAAACAGTTCTGAGAATTGCTGTTTCAGACCGCTTCAAAGTCGGTTCTGAGATGAAACGGTTATGAGAACCGAAACGTCGTTATGGATATTACGTTTCTGATGCATATCGATTTCGGTTTTGATTCTCTATTGATTTCGTAATTATTATTTTTTTCGGTGTACGTGGAGTCCAAGTGGTTCTGAAATCGACTATCGTATTAGAGTTGTATTTACTGACCAATGTAAATATTTTTGCCTACACTGCTTCAAGAATTCTTCTTCGAATTAAACATTTTACGCAACAAAGTGTTAACACAAGACAAAATAGTATAAATTGAGTAATGCCGTTTTAAAAATCAGGAATATTGTTCAATGTTCCGATCAATTAGCTGTTCGATAATTTGCTGCAGTTAGTTCATTCGAAACGTTTAACTAGCCTCTGTTTAATTTACTGTTGATCGGTAATTAAACTTCGGCTGATGGATATGTAAGCATGATTACGAAGTAACTCTGTCAGTTTGTTCGACAGAAATCAACTGTTTAACTATTTAGTTGGTGCTACGTTTAATCTTGTAACACGTTGTAGTTTAGGTGAAATAACCTGGCCAAAATCATTTTAGTTGTAACCTTCCATGTACTGACACGCACAGAATTACGAAAAATGTAATTCTTAAGGGACTCATTTCATTAAGAACTCATAAGTCAGTTATAAATACTTTTGATAATGTTTCATATACCTCTTAAAAATAATGTATACATTGTTACGTATTTTTCTAATTTACTAGGAAGCGCGATAAAGAAATCTTCACTACTTCTAGTACGATAATCAAGTATATCAATTTTCAGAAAAAATGTTGTCTTTTTGATTTTGTTACTGAGTCGTTAAATTTTACATCTTTCAGATATCGATTTTTTTTTATGATATAATCATTAGTAAGTTTTGCTTATGATAAATGAATAACCGACATCTTTTCTGCCATAACGTATATTTAATCTGATTAATTCGTTGTGCTTAAATTCATAATCGTATTTACATTGCATTTCATTTAATATGGTAATAGTTTCGTTCGCAGTTGGCTAGGTAGAATATATTTTGTCCACCTATACACATATGCTGCGTTCAAAGCTGAAATAATTGTATTCATAATTGAAAAGATTTGCTTATGTTGAAATTTTGTAATTAAATTTGATAACACGCGATTCCACGTGCGAGTCAATATAATTAATAACAAAAATCTTTGTACAAAAGATAAATTTATTTACTCGTTTTTTTAAATTGACTTTTATAAATTTCTCCATTGATTTCATTCGATAACATTTCAATTATTCAGATATTTTCATCCGTCTAATGTTACGAACGAATTTGGTTTTTCTCTAAATAACAGTTTTTTGTATCGAACGACTTCGTCGGACAAATGGCTCGTTTTTTCGCAGTTTAATTCCGTTTTATCAGCGTGGCTCTTTCACTGACATTTCTCTTCATTCCGATGTGCTTTCCTTTATCTTCTGGTTCATCGTTCGGCCGACCAAAAACTTCCTTAACTACTGTGCAGAAAATGAACCGGCCTAAATGACGCTCGCCCCGCTGTAACCATTACTCACAATTAGGTCCAGCTTTTCAATTAAGACTTAAGCTAGACCTTGGTTTTAACTCATAAATATGTATACCTACGGCAGGATTTTTATTTCAATCTCTGCTGGACGGCAGTTCAGAACTTAATTACAAAACCTGGCCTGACTGAAAAACGGTAGATTACTTGCTTTGAGTTACGAAATCAGTTTACACCTACTTTGATACCATCCGTTTATTCTATCCTGCGTTTACTTCTTGTGCATTATGATTGCTGTAAATGTGTGAACATAATGGGTATGATATATTAAAGTGGATTTGTAGACACGAAAACCTGAACTTCTGGTGTAGCAGTATAGCAAAATAAGTGCTCGATGAGCAGCTTATGGACAATAATGAGCATGGAATGGGACTGGTAAAATTTGTAATTTAACATTTGGAAATAGAGAAATTAAGCAATTCGATAACTTTTCAATTTTTACATTTAACTATTTGATAATTTGAAATATTATACATTTAGAAATGTACCAAATTACCAATTATAATTAATACACGTACTAAATGTACAATTATCAAATAGAAAAATGTAAAATTTTTACCTTGGCAATTTGGAAAATTAAAAATTTTCAAAATTCAAGTTTCATTATTGAATTTGCTAACGTAATAATTTAGAAAATAAAAAAATTGGATATTTAGGAATGTACTGACTTATAATTCGGAAATTGCTTATAATTGCTACAGATTCTTAAATTAAAAAATAAAACAATCCACGTTATTAGCATTAACAAAAATTTCTAAAAATATGAATATCCTCAGATTTTCATTCGCGAAGAACTATTATAGTTTTACCAAAATTAATCATTAATAAGCGCGTTTAAAGTAGGGAGACAGTGATTGAGATTCAATAGGTGCTGCGAACAATCATGTTAATTAACCGTTTGCTGTTAATGCATACAGTGCACTCGGATTCCTATTTCGTATGATGGAATTTCAGTAGTATTAAGCACTCTCGTCCTTAATCGAATACGTTGAAGTGCAATTTCGTTAATTACATTGCGACAAATTTATTGCGTTATTGAAGTTACGTAGTAATAAACTCCGTTTTAGCAGCCATCAGAAACATTTCATACTGGAAGGAATTAATTATTTCGGTACTTTCCACATTAATAGTCCAACCGATTCACCCTACGTTTATAATTAATGGAATACTCGTCGGTCACTAGGTGCTAAATCGTGTGTAGATTTTCACGTGCATTAAACGAAGTTGGAGCGAATGTTAAAATTTTAATACACGTAAATTATAATTACTACGTTGTAAAATTACAATATGAGGAAGAATTATATCACTTATATCTAAAAGTAAATCAATTTCTATTTTTATTGCAACAAATGAAATGTTTTTCAACGTCAGATAATTAAAACTTCGCTTACTAGCTGCTGACCTTGAAGTTCGCTTGCGAATATGTATTATTTACTGATAATTTGTTAACGAATAGAATGAATCTGACTAATTACCTAATTTATATTTTACAATTTATTTATTTGCTCTTCCACTTCATTCTGAATTTTAAATTATATATGCATTATACACCGACGGATTTAATGTTGACCCCCTGCACTCAAGGGTGAGTCACAACCCACCACCTACTTTAGAAAGTATTTTATTTATTTTCCTTATAAAATGAAAATGAAACTGATTTTGTAACTTTGCTTGATGCTTTTTGCAGCAGAAATGTCTGCTCTATCACGCACGATGATTAGATTTTCGCCTAGACCCATAGTTTTTCAAATAAATTTAAAAATATCAGCAAAAATTGGTCTGTTTTTGGGGTCTTTCTCACATTGGTCATTGTTTAAACATATTTAAATGTTTACAATGTAAGAACAATTTATATCGTTATATTCGGGAAAGTTCACAGATTTCTTTCGCGAAGAAGCCACCGAATAGCTGCTATGATAAAAACACGAAAAATTCCCAAATTTGAAAGTTTGCAATTTTTTTAAACATTAATCTTCTAAAAAACTGTATGTCCCGGAGAAAAACGGATTTCAGATTCGTACTCGGCTCGCAATAATCTATATAGAATTTCATAGTGGCTGTCATGAAATGATTTGGCTGTTGTACAGTGTAATCGAAGCTGTTCCTGACCAGTTTCGGATATTAGGGCGAGCATCGTATCGCGGAAAGGCTCGGACGAGTTTGTAGCTCAGAATTTCATTAGGAAAACCTTCGTTGTTCGGTAGAGGGTACTTGGCTCGCCCTATCCCCGTTGAATCCCTTTGCAGCATCGTACATCGAGAATTCCCGGCTATCGATACTCGTAAACAGCGCGCAAGACGTAGTTTCGTCTGTAAACTTGGCCCGTCGACGTGGTGTAGCTCGATTCCCGGAGATAGTTTGTGTTCCAACGTCTACCGTTCGTGCTTCTGGCAGGTTTAGATACGATCTTCAAACACGCCATATTGTCGTCTTCGATAAAACCTCGATTGCAGCTGATGAAATCGATACCGAGCGTAGGCTTGTCTATTTCGTATCTACGCTGTGACGCACACGGCCTTGTGTAGGTACACCAACCCCTTGTATCGGTACCCACACCAGTATTACACATCATACGAATATTCCATAAATACTGATTTGCTGCGTGTTACCAATAAATCGTGTAAAAGGAAATTGACGCGCTACCGTAAATATTAAGCTAACTTACACACAACCTGATTTTGTGGCGTTGAAAAAACATATGAACCTTGTGTATTCTCTCTATGTTTGCGTTGATCGAATTGCGTCAGTAAACACGTTCATTATGCTAACGTCATTCCTATCATTTTTTATTCGTTTATCAGTTTATAAGTCCATGATTGATTTTTAAGTTTATAAGTTTATGAATTCGTTTATGATTGACTCATAAGTTTATAAATTTGATTGGTCTATAAGTTTATTAGTCCATGATTGATTTGTAAGTTTATAAGTTTATACGTTTATGATTAACTTATAAGTTAATAAGTTTGATTGACCTATAAGTTTATAAGTTTATAATTGGTCCAGAAGGTTATGATTGCTCTACAAGTTTATAAAAGTTAGGACGTAAAATGCATGGCAGAACAAATCTATCAAGACGTGAAAAAGCCATGATGAACTTTCTGTATGATTCACCACCTTGATAATGTAATTACTTAATCCATGCTGCACAATGTACGTTTGGTTAATCTCAGGATTACAGAACGTGTAGAATATGACACAATCTTAAATAAGATCTCAGAATAACAACAGAATTTGTTGTACATCTTGGAGTTCCTCAAATTTTCCAAACCCCATTATAGAATCATTTTGTGTATCACTTCGCACTCTTCTCCCATAGAAAACAAAGTAAATTGTATGTAACAATTCGTCCATATTCCTTCGTAGCTTAAATCAGATTTCCAATCGTGACGTGTCAGAAGCAGAAAGAGATGTCCGTTGACTGCGAAGTGCGATCTCGTGTTTGTAGCCGTATATCATAATTTAGAAATCCTTTTATCTGTTTTTCGTCCGGGACACGTCACGATCCGAAGGTGGAAACGTACGACAGAACTTAAACAATTAGCGCGTTCGTTGACGGTGGATAACTTTCCGTTTCTCCGTTACGGATGGCTACGGGGCCGTTGTCCTAAGCTCCGCTGATTTATGAACGGTTTGGTGACCCGGTGATTCTAACGTATTCAAACGATTAAACAATTCATTTCGGTCGACGGAACCGAATGAATGAGGACTAAGAATGGAGTTCTCGATTCCGTGCGGATATTCGTTCGTGTCAGGATTGTTGACAGAATAGCAAGATGGATGTAAAAGCACGGGCAATGATTAATTGCAGATTAAATCCGAGGGCACGGAGGACGATTGATTTCAGGGTTTTTGTGACGGTAGTGTTACGAAATATGTCGCGAGCAATTTAAGTCTCATAAATCGAATATTGGAAAACGATTAAAATTTCCCTCGCCTGAATTGAATAGTTCGATTGATGGCAAAATTGAAACGCGCGAACGGCTGAAGTTTTCGTACGTTTTAATAGTTTGCTGTTAATCTGTAAAAAGTTTACGGTTTTTCGTTGTTCGATGCTGATTTCACTTTTCGATGATGTACCTTTGGTGATTATGGAGAGCTTGAATTGATAGTAATATGTTCGGTAATTTAACAATTGGAAAGTTATTCGATGCGGGCCGAATTTTTATTTATACGTTTGTCACAGCCCGAGCTTCGAGTTTTTTAATTTCTGTGATAGGAATAATATTAACCCTTTGCACTCGTACGTTGACTCACAGTCACCGCTTTGTTTAACACCTTGGTGTCACCCTAAAACAGTTTCAATTTCTTTTAGAAAGTAATTTTATTTTCGAGAATTTTTACAGACAATTTCCATAATATTCAATCCTTGTTTGTTCGATAAGCTTCAATGTATTTACCAAAATGTTTCATACTTTCTTATGTTAAATGTTTCAACTAAAATTAGCGATAGATTTATGTATGAATTCATACGTCACCCGTATGTGGGTGACATGGCACTCAAAGTGTTAATACAACAATGTGGAATTTAAGTAAATCTATAGCGTTCTACACGTGATGCATAAACATAATGATACAGCTAATAATGTGAATTAATAATAGGCAGATAATAACTTTGAATGAATTTATCAAATTTTCGAAATAAAAAGTTTGTAAGTTGCCTGTCTGCTGACAGTGAAAATACCATCGAACGCAAAGGGTTAAGTATTGCATTTATTGCGTTGTACTTATGGAATTATTAATCTCAGAGATTTGAGAATTTGAAAATTTTTAACCTCGAAATCTGAACTTTGAAATTTCAAATGTTTAACCTGCTGTTAAAACGTCAGTGATATCATTAAACGTAACGTGAGCAGGGTAAGCAACGAGTTTCTTGAGGCAGGATCAAAGGAGCCTTCCTCAATATTCATATCCACACGGATAACTTTAGTATGCTGAACTTTCAATCTCATTACCCATCATATTTAAATAATGCGCATAAAATGGGCTCTGTGCCCGTACGCCACTCTCCATCAAAATTTTATGAGCAACACCCTACGTCGTATATCATCCCGGAAGCGATCGTTTCGTAAATCCGGCGTGTTTCGAAAATCATTTCTTTCGTAAACGGACCGCGTCATTCAACCTGATTCTTCATATCGAACGAAACTTTTCGGCGACTGTCGATCCTGTCTGTCGATCGATCGCTGTAAAATCCGTCGTGCCTTCCAATAACGTTCCCCCAATCGCAAATATTGCGACATCATGAGTCGCGCGAACCTCCCGAAGCCCGATTAACCCCTGCCTGATCCTTTCCTGGTTGTCCTCCAGACAGACGATTTTCTCGCAACAGTCGCGATTGTTTCCCTCGATTTTTCCTCGGATTTCTTTCTTGCTTGTTCCTTTCGACCGCGACTTCGTCGAGGCTCGAAAGGTTTCGATTTAAGGCTCCACTATGGCGTTCCTTAAACCGTGGGTCGCGAACCCGAAGGGGGTCGTAAAACGACACGGTGTCGCGAGAATTCAATTCGGATATGCGAATTTAAAGAAACGTGTACATGAATTTTGTTGGAATATGGGATTAATTCTAATGAAATAACTCCGATTATTTCGTTATAAGATTTTATTATGAAGGGTCTGAAGGGTGTATTTAATCGTTTTGTTCTCTAACTCGGAATGGATAAAAAAAATATTCTTTTGTTTAACATTTTGCATGTATAGAAAAGATTATAATAATCTGACAAATTTCTTACAATTTCTGGAATTGCATTCAATGTTCTCCCATTCGGCACACTTATGTCAGACGATTTGAATGACTTTAAAGAAACGAATGACCAGAACGAAATTGAATGCTTATTAACCCTTTACATTCGAAATCATTTTCGTTGTTGGCAAATAGCAAGAAATAAAACTGTCCATGTGCCAGGTTTAACGAATTTGTTTGAAATTGTTGTCTTTTTAGTATTAATCACCAGTATCGTCTGTTTCACTATGCCAAACGTCGCGTGTATACTACTGGCTAGAATTTATTTATTTAAAATTGTTGCATTAAATACAGATATCGTTAAACGCCGAGAAACGTTGAAGATTCTTTATGTCTAACAGCGTCAAATATTGCGACATTTAATTTATTTTTCAGTAACAAGCAAGTATGTATATCCATCTACAAAACGTAGTTTTCTTTTATTCATTTTTTTATACCGATATCGAAAGAGTACTTTTCGCATGTACATTATTTACGAATGAAATAAATTATTTGTGGGAAAAGATTTATTGTTATTTCTTTTATATTTGAATTTGGGGTCGGTGAATGGCCTCGACGATAAAAGCGGTCGTGAATCAGCAAAGTTTAAGAAGCATTTCTCTACTATATCGAATTAGGGACATCTGGCGACAAATCTGGGAAACTCCGGCGATCCGAAAAGACAAACACAGCAACAATTTCGCTGATGCAAGATGTTCGAGCGAAAAACCAATATTTGTCCATACTTTCATTTCCGATGTATACCTTGCGTAATTATGCAGGACTTTACAGAACTCGATCGCGTAATTTAACTGTTAAAATATTACAGGAATATGCATTTCGTTTTTTAATACAATTTTGAGAGTCAAATTGGAAATGATTGTTCTCTATGTTAAAAATAAAGTTACTCTAATTGTACCGTACAAAAATTTCGTTTTACTTTTAGATATTTGTGTACTTAAAACGTGATGAGTTATTTAACACTACATTTACGATCATTTTTACCTTTTTACGATTTTTTCTCAAATCTGTTGAATACCGAACAACCATCGTTGCTACCATCGCTCCATAAATACACTTGGCATTCGTTAACCCCTTTCTGTATGATTTTTATAAATAGCTGAAAAAAATATACATTGTTACTTTTGATGTTAGTGGTCAAGAAAAGTCAGCAAATTTCAAAAAATCATTTTATCTTCCAAAATTTCATGTAACATGTCATGAAAGGTTCATTTCTGGTCTAACATGCATGAAAAGATTGTGAACCTCTAAACCAAGAAATAACGGCTATTTTCATGGTTTGGCTCAGATATGAACCATCATGCAGTAGGGGTTAATTAGACTCACTTCGAAATTGCAAGTGTTCAATAAATTAGAACATGAGTTCAACCTATAAATACAATGATAGATATTTATCTCGGTCATAAAAATCGTTCAGACAAAACGGTTAAAGAACGAGTTGCTCGTCAGGATCGATACGCGCGGAACCATAAAGGGGCTCCAAAATCGAGTTCATTTATTATCGTTTGGAAAGGCAACAACAACAACAGCAGCTGAGAGATCGATACTCCAGTTCGGGCGATCAGAAGTATAACACGGAGCGGATAATCATTAACATAGCCTTTTCATTCGGAAGCTTTTGCTGCTCGAAACGCCAGGGACACACGAACGAAGATAAATTACTTTCTGACTCTTGGAGCTGCCTATAAGGCGATATCCACCTAATCTTGAAAAACACTTAAAGCCCGGGGAAACGGATTATTCAAATTCTGCCGATGCTTCAGCTCCAACACGCTGGATGGCAAACTCATTTGAGAAGCGTTGCCGGAGCGGCGGGAAGGAAACGAAATCGCCGGATAGCGAAGAGCGAGTTTGAATGGGGGATGAGATGAATGAAATCAGGAACTCGAGTTCAATGGTTCGATACGTACGAGATTCGATCGAAAAATATCCGGATTCTGAAATATTTTGTAAATGGAGGCGAGTGCTCGTGGCGCGACGCGATCCTCGCTTGAGAGCTGATCATCGTCGAGTTTTCCTGAACAGGTCCATTTCGATATTTCTGATCGTGAACAATACAGTTTTTGGTCGCAGAATTTTACTTCCATCGGTGTTACTAAATACGAGATCTCACTGAAAGCCATTGGCCAATTTGTAGGAAGAGTGGTGGTTCACCAAGGGATAGTAAATTAGGATGTAGAGGAAAGTCATTTGGTAGGTTCTTCAGGAATGGAATGTTGATAAGTTTCGTAATTAAATAGAAAAACAATTGTGAATCTTGCGTTCGATAGTCTAGATTTGTCTAAAAATTTACTGTATCTAAAATTGATGTGCAGCTCATTTTCATGATTAATGGTACTCTTTGCTTTGGACATTTTTGCAGTGTCGTTCTTCAGCCTCGTGTTATTTGAAAGAGGAATTGCATCCTGGTCATGATGAGATTCGTGCGACTAAATGCGGGGAAAACTGTCAAGCTCGCTGTCCATTATAACATCCGGTGGCGGTTGTTGGTTATGGCAATTTCGCACGCACGGCTGAAATTGATGCGCTTTGAATCCTTGCAAGCTGTAAAACACGGACAGAAAGAACTGTTAATTATCGGCTATTTCCCTTTTACCGGGCAAAATACATCTCGTCTCCGATACTCTCCACTCCGGGAGTTAATAAAACATAAAAATTATTTATCTAATAAGAAGCTAAAATCAAGTTATAATTTTATATTTTTTCGATATAAAATGATATGTTATAATAATTTAGTCTTTTAGATAATTTAACCTTTTATTATCCTTTTGGATAATGTAGCCTATTTTTAAACGTATGTGTAAGTTTTCTTTTTGTAGTTGTGTACAGTTGTCTTTATGTAGTCGTATAGTTATCTATTACCAGCTCTTAAAAATCGAATATGTTTTATTAATCGACGGAAAAAGAAATTGTTACCAAAAAGTGTTGAAATCCTTCAATTAAAACAGTGACAGGTTTACTAATTTTTTAATGTTGTATATTCTTGTATGATCGAACGAAGCTACTGGATTATTACTAAACAGAGTTAAAATCGTAAAATTAAATTAATAACCGTCTAGTATTCAAACACTCAATATTTTTTAAATATTGATCTGAACTCGTCTAAAGATCACTTTACGTGCAAGATTTGAAAACTGTCTGGCTTAATAACTGTTTAATGTTATAAATTGATCGATCATGTGATATAAATATAAAAATATTTCTTCGCAAGCATGAATATCTCAGAAAATTAATTGACATCTAAAATTGTTAATTTATGGAAATTTTTAACAAATAAGTTCGAAAAAGGTCGACGATCGTATTTTACGTAAAATGGTCGGTTTGACGTAAAATGGCGCATGTGTGACATATCGAAGGAAGGAAAGGATGCATCGCAGACAGCCGAAATAAAAATACGATGAACTGTCGTTACATCGGATCGTGCAGAAATTAATTTACGAGCAGAATGACGAATTTGCTTCCTGTCGCAAGCGGTCCGTGCATCGCATTATTAACCTAACGGTTTTCAACGCAGCCTGTAAGGGTCATTTGTCATGGCGGGTAATTATTAATGAAACATGGTGGCGGGTAAACGTAATCACGCGTGTGATGTTCTTCATGCGAAGGTGTTAGATAAATTTAACGACGAACATACGGATCGCTTTTCATATTTATGATGACCACGTAAAACCTTTCGTAACCTGACGAACAGGTCGATGTCGTTCAATCTAGTTACCAAATAGCAAATAATGGTAATAATTTTACTAACAGTTTATTTCACGCATCTGGATAAGAGTTGCAACTTTTGTTTTATTCTGTGTAAATAATAAAATCAGTAAGGGTAAATAGACTGATACAGGGCAAAAGCAAAGTAGCGATCTCGTAACGAAAGAATCCGTGTCCAAAACTGTTCATTACCGAAGAAAAGTAATAATAACGCAACAACGAATAACAAAATCCCCAGGGATAAATAACCGAATATACGGCGGAAAGCAACGCGGTGGTACGGTCGCAAAAAATTCAGTACCAAGGGTAAAACTGCCGACATACGAGCGTCGTTTCCACACCCCCTGCGTGCGTGTGCCTATTTAAATTTACAGGGGCATTTGGAACGGAAGGGTAACCAGTCTAATTGAATTAGCCCCGTCTAGCCGACGGGAGAGCACGTTTAACCCGTCTTTCAGAAAATTTCAAATGCCCCGACGTTCCGTCGTGTCGACTCTCTCTCATTTTTCGTCGTCGTCGTCGTCGGCCAAGACGGTTTCACGGCATCCGGCTATATTTTCTTTCTATTCGCCGCGAAGAAATCGTAGCGGGCACGAGGGTTAGCGGTATCTCGATGGATTTGCATCTGAAAGCGATCTCCGGCGTTCGGGGATCGACGACGAAGCCAGGGATGAAAGAACAGCAAAGGTTCACGAGAGCAATCCTCAGTATTTATCCGTCGTAAATACCTGGTTACGAAGGGTTTGTCGGGTCCTCATATTGATTCCGGCCGTCCTCCACCTCGATCCTCGTGGAATCGCGATCCTGGAACGTCGATTTCGACGATTTTTAGAGGACACGCGAACGCGGAACTTTTAGATTTATAGCCCGATTTACGGGCCGGTCCCGGGTCTTCATTGCTTCGGGGAAAGTTTGGCCCTCGCAATGTTCCTCCGGTGCCTTCTTCGTCCTTCCACCGAAACTTCTCCTCCCGCTATTTCCGTTCTCCCGAACCGTCCTCGCGAATTTCCTTATTTCATGGAGCCAGATACTGGAACGGCTCGAATAGTTGCTTGATTTCACGAGCAAGATCCCCGGACGTTTTTCCCCCGCACTGCGTGCCTCCTTCGTTTCGGTCGCGAGTGGTAATGGAAAAGTTCGATATCTGGGGCCAAGGATTTTAGTTGTGGAAAAAGCGATTTTATTATGACGACGTATCGTTCCGTGAAATTGGTTTGAACCTCTTGATTTTGGGCTCGGCTGAACTTCTGCCGGTATTGTGTTAACGAATATTAACATTATTCGGAGAATAACTTTGTAACGTTGCAAGTTAATAAATTTGCAAATGTACAACGAAAGATTGCAATTGCAAAAGTTACCACAATTCTTTGTGGTTACTTCATTAATTATGAAATTTGCTTGGCGATCCAAAATATCGTCATTAAAATGAAACGTTTTCGTATGTATTCACATACCAGAGTTTCTACGTGTTTGATGCGGTCAAACACAGCATGAAACTATTCGAGTTCAAGCGTTCGAACGAAAAAGCGTGAAAGAAAGGCGTGCCTTATCGAACGTCACGTTCGTAAAACGGAATAATTCCATGCGTAGATCGCTATCAATCTTCGAGAAAAGTTCCCTAATCTGAATTTAATGCTGCAAAAAAAACCTAGCTCCGTTTTATCGATCTGTTGTTTAAACAAGTATTGCTTCATCATCCTGTTTTCTTTCCACCACTTTGCACACGGCGTTCAACTTCTTTCGGAAGATCACCGGATACCTCCTTGACATTCGCCCTCTCATTCTTCCGACGATCGATCAAACTCTTTCATTCTATCGGATCCAACGATCGTAGCCGAACCGAACGTCTCTATCTTGTTTACGGATAACTTCCTTAACCGGCCGACAACAAGGGAAGATGTCCATACGGACCCGTGAGATCATCGTGGAACTCCGGAAGTAATATTATTCGAACGGTTAAGTGGATCAGTCGGAGACCCATCGTCGAACATCTACCGGGTACATCGTCGATGTCGTTTTCCGTCATCGTCTCTCCGGCCATTTTCGCGACTTTTCGCGAATAAACACGGCCATTGCACGAGAAATCTTGCCCCGCTACGATCGGACCCGCGATTTTATCTTGTTCCTGAGCTCTTCCGGTTTCGTAACTGGCTAATAACGGCGAAGAAATGTCGAAATAAATTTCCGAAACGACCTCCACTTTGGACGATCATTACTCGCTTCCATAAACGCACTTGCTCCGTACGGTAAAGCTGGCGTTTTCGAACACGAGATCTTTTTCCGATTGTATATCGAACTTTATGAATTCGTTTAACGACGCAAGTTGACGATAAACATACCGTTAATGCCAAACTGACCTTTTACCAGGCTGTTCTCCTTTGAATTACAAAGCTTTTTAGGGCGGTCTCTACAAAGGATTAACGTGTAGATTAATTTTTAGGTCATCGTTCATTTATTTTTGAATTTCTGTTTTGACTTGGAAATAAGAGTGCATTGTTCTGGAGAGATTTTAGAACTTGACAATTTTTGTATTTAGAAATGTGGAAGTCGAAATCTAGTAATTTGGACCTTCTAAAATCGACTACTTAGTGATTTGAGAATTTGAGGCCTTTGAAAATTTGGATAATTTAGGATTTGAGAATTTTAGAGATTTGCAAATCTCGACTTTTCAGAATTTAAAAATTTGGAAATATAAATATTTTGCATATTAGGAGTTTAGGAATTTAGAACTTTAGAAATTTGTGAATTTAGAAACTTAGACCTTCTGAAGTTTAATAATGTAGAAATTTCGAAACTTAAAAATTTAGAAATGGAGAAGATTAGAAATTTGGAAATTAAAGAAATTAAAGATTCTAAGATTCTGAAGTTCTTAAACTTCCAAGTATAAAAATTTGCAAATTTCGAAGCTCAAGAACTTAGTAATTCATTAATTAGGAATGATGAAATTGAAAAATCAAAACATTTGAAAATTTGGAATTAATGGAATTTGGAAATTTAAAAATTGTTCAATTCTGAATTTTAGAAATTGATAAATATACAAATTTAAAGGTATCAAAATTTATAAATATAATAATTTAGTAATCTACCAACTTAAAAATTAAAAATAATTGAAACCTCGAAGTTCTAAATTACAAATGTACACATATAATTTTGCAAAATTGAATGCAAACGTTGCAATCATTACCTACGCTTCCTCCGTTACATGCTGCTCGTTCAAAATCTCGTATATTTCAAGATTAAGTTACTTAGTATCCAATACTCCGAAAATTTCAACATAATAACCGTTAACAAATCAAGGAAAGACAAAGTTACAAAAATTTTCGTAGTAAAAGCACAACTTTTTATTTATAAAAAAATATATTCCGTTCATGATATAACAGGACATGTTGCAACAGTTTCGTGAGTATTTATAGCATCTCGTAAAGACGGTCTAAGACTGTTATGCTTGTATTCGGAAGAGAGACAAATGTCCGTCACATATCAAGGGGGTTAACTCTCTGAGCCGAGGGGATGTACAGATTACGTTTTGCGGATCGATAGACGAGGAACGCAAGCGGCACGATTATCACCCCCACGTTAATTCTGGAAGCACGTTTCACCGTTACGCATCCATAAACTACCCTCTCCTAGGATGATTCTGCTCGTTTCTTTTCTATTTGTCTTCCTTTTGAATAATCTTTATTTCCTACCTCGAGAAAGATACCCTCCTTATCGTTCTCTTTACAATGGCGATACGAAGTGGTTGCAAAAGAACATGTTAAAAAATGGTCGTTCATGAATCTCTTTGAAAGAAAAATTCTTGCATGATTTTTATGTTGAATGTATCGCAACAATAACGTTCTGAAGTATAGAATATTGATGAATGTAACGAACGGAGTAATTTTGTTCGATTCATAATTTTTTATTTAAACATGGGTACTAGGTATGTAAAGTAAGAAACCTGCAAGAATAAGCATAATGTCATAGCAGAAGCATGAAATATGCAAAGAATAATTTTCTTACTTCTTGGTGAGACTTATTTGCCAAATTACTTTTTGGTAAGATTTATGCGACAGTCACTGCATATAAGCTTATGAGTAAGGAACTCGCTGCTTTTTTCGACTCTTCATTCTTGAAATTTTATAGTAAATCCCGAAGACAAAAGATTCGTGAGGACTCTACAGTTTTTAGGTTACAAGAGGTTTGATTTACGACTTCCTTTCTTTATGATTCGCGTAACAAGAAAGTATAAAATATAGGAAAGCAGAAATTATATTTAATCCGATATCCCTTTTAGACCACCAAAATATTTTGTAACTGTATAAATAAAAATTGAAAAATTTTGATTACTGCGTTCTTAATTGCATATTTGCGATTGAAATAAACCATCATGTATATTCATAAATGTTTCTTTTATGAAATGTATGATTCACAAAGTACATATATATTTGGAAGCTTGTTAAAATGTCTTACAAAATTAATTAAAAACATGCTATTGATAAAACACTAAAATAGTAAATATATTTGTAACTTCATTGTTTTAAGTTTTCGACCAGTTGAACAACAGATTAGCTTATTTATCACTTTTAATAAAATAAAATATACACATCACTAATAAATGATCTCCAAGAAAACTAAAATACAAATTAATCGTGTAACATGTGAAACCTTGTGTAACATGTATACAGCAACTGTTCGTAATGCATTACGATGCTTTATATTTTTTATCAATGAAACTTCAAAGCTGTCGAAGAATTGTAAAGGCATCGTTAAAATGCATAGTTTCGCGTTGCTTCGAGTACCAAACACAGTGAACATCCGAAACAGGAAGCAATTTTGCAACGGATGATCTTTGAAGTGAATTACTCGCTAAACCGACACTCGTTTAACAATTTTATCGGCTCAGTGACTTCTGATTGATCGTATTTGCAGCTCCTCCACTATTTTTGCGCGATTTTTCCCGTTCTTATAATTAAAACGTCATTGCATTCGCTTATGCCGCTGAACGGTTCTGGTAACCATTTTGTTTCCCCTGCGTGACTGCTGCGGAGAAATGTCACGCAATCATTTCGTTCTTCCTCTTTCTTATAAAACTTCCGCTTTCCTGATGCGGCTTCCGTCTTTACAGACGAAGGGAAATCCAGTAACGTTATCGAACTTGCCGTTTTCCTTCTCAGATGACTATAATTCCATTTTGTCGAGTTGCGAATGCAGATTGCGCAGGGGTGTACAATTGCGGCACACGTGCTCGTACGTACAGGGTAGTTCAGAAATAAATAGTTTAGAGACTTGTATGGGATCAAGATTTGTACAAGGTCAAGTTTCGTATTATTTCAGGAGTTATAACGCTGTATATGCATATTCAACTATATCACATACTGTCATAATAAATATTTTATTACAGACTGCATTAAATAAAGTGCACATTTTATCAAAATTTGATAAAGATTTATCAGATATGACTTCTTTCAATTAATTAGGTAGGTGAGATAATTCTTTTAATGCAATATTTATTTTGGTGCATGTAATATGATTATCATTTACATTCGGTATAATTTTTTAGTACCTACTATATGTAAGAGGACTAAAACTTGTCGAAAGAAATAAAAATGATAATGCGAGTGTTTCTTCTATAATAAGTGTTTTATGTAACTGTTATCAAAATGCTTATTCGATAGTTTTTGCTTAACCGATAATTCAGAAAAATCATGCGTACCGCCATTTTGAAAAGTCAGGACTACATTTCTCTTTTATGCTTATCCAGGTAAATTTGATTAACAGTAGCGAATTTTACTGACCTGCGATAGTTAGAAATGTCTGAACAATGGTGGCTAATTTTAGAGAATGCACCCTGTAGATATTGTTTGTAAGCACCCTCGAATCGTTTCGCCTATTTGCGTTTCCCGGAAGACAGGGGATGCATTGCTTTCTCGTGAAACATGTCGCGGCGTCAGGTGTTCTACGATTTCTCATTAAATCGGCTGTTCCGTTTCTGAAACGCCGAATTGCCTCTAAAAATTATTCCATCGGCATTTTCCAACCGTGTCAGCTCGATTTGTATTATTGCAAAAATATCTGTCCCCTTTCTGGATTCTGGTGCCGTTTTTAACATCGTAACCTCTGCAATATTTCTGCCTTCTTCAACATCAGATCAGTGAGATTAATAAAACTGATGCCTTTATCACGAACGTGACACGGCTTCATTTTATGTAGTGAAGTTTCCTAAAATATAACTCCCAATATTTTGTTCTGTTGTTGCATTTTTCAGATGTTTACGAATTTGCTTTAAAAACAGAAATGCCCCACTTTCGATCGCGGACGATTGAAATACGATCATCGCGTTAGTAACGACCTAACTACGTATTAATTTCACATTTTTTTATGTTTCAGGTAAGTGATCAAAAGAAATAATCATTCTTCTCAGTTACGTGCGTGAGTGCCAATCTGCAACATTCTTAATCATTTTGATATTCGAAAAATTTTACATAACACGATGTCCTTGAAATTCTGTAAGATAATAGCTATACTTATTAATCCAGTTAAATCAACTTAACTTTGATATATTAATTAACTTAAAGCTGTAAGAAAACTGTATATAATTCAACGATCCTAATATGCAGTAGTTATATTTTCACCAAAGCAAACAATAAATTAGCCAACCTGCAACTTAACATTTATTTTCCATGATCGATATCCGTCGATATCGTAGTAATAATTTCGACGAATGTTCATTCATTCATAATTATCTTCATTATACTTCATACTTGAAATTAATCCATTTCTACGTGTCAAAATCTATGTGTGGCAATTTAGTTGCTTGTATGGCGATATTTAAAATATAATGAGCTATAAAAACGTAATCACGAGGAAGAAAAAAGTGTCTGTTACACTGGACTATAAACTAATAAAAATTATTGACTTTTTGCAATCTTGAAATAGTTCCCTAACGTTTAGACACTCTAGACTCTAGATTTTATTGTTCTAATAAGTTCGTTGCCGAGCGTACGACATAGTCAGCTCGATCGTAAACTTTCTTGGAGTCTACTAGCAAACGGGTTATTAAAAGGAACTTGTGAATAACGTCAGTAGTATACTAATAACGCTGTTCAATGTATATTTAACTCATCGTGGTCCTATTTCCATCTCCAGCCACCATAGCAAAAATCCATACTGATCTAATGCACAAAGTCAATAAGCTTCGAACATCATTGATTTACATACTCAAGATTAAAAAAAAACACAGCAATTTAGAATAGGTATGTTTTAAATAAGCACATAGTGTCGTATGTATGATGTACAAACACAATGAAACAACTAATGGATTAATAATAGAGAGATATAAACTTCTGAAGGATTCATGAAACTTTTCGATCGAAACGTTTTACAGTCGCCATCAGTAGAAAATATCTTCGAGTACAAAAGGTTAAAGTCAAACGTAAATGAAACGTTAAAGCAGAATAATCTACGTGGCCCGTCTCAGAAAGTCGTAGCGGAAAATCATGAATTTACGTGTCCCGTTCGTTGATTATGAATGGACACTCGAATTTCGAATACCTAATACGCGTTTCAAGTTATTCGTCCGACATTCTATCAGCAGTTGCCTGTTAAAATTCTTCGTCCGGGAAATGCACGTATGCATGCATGCACATGCTATTTCGCGTTAATGGCGGCGACCGTTGATATCGCGGCATTATGTCGCTTCGCTTCCTCCATTCTCGGCATCCTGAACGCAAGATGGTCAAAGGGTCGGTTCGACGGTACAGCCCTCATGAAATCCGTTCATCCTCGCAAACAATGAAAACCATAAACTCGGTACCGGAAGGTTTCCTCGGTGCCTCGATGCTAAGCTGTCGTCGACTCTGCGCTCTTGCGATCCTTGGATAAACAAAGCCGTTTAAAAGTTTCGCTTCGGTCTGCTTCCGTGAACTTTCCGCGAACGATATATATTCGTCTTGACGATCGATTTCGTACCTGGTCTCGTGCACGTTTGTTGAGTCCTTCGATTTTGTTTTTTAATGATATCAATGTTTGTCAGACGGTGAAATTATAACGATCCCTTCTCGCGTTTTAACCCCTTGCCCCACGGTATCGCGCCACATGACGCATATTATAGTTCGCACGTGACTAACTGGATTCGTAATTTCACCGTAACTCGGTTCGGATCGAATTGTTTTCTGCATACTCGGGGATCGTTGAATGCAAAATAAGTGTAACGTAACCTTCTTCGTTTGTTTTAACATTTTAACAATAATTTGAGAGATATAATGGACGCAACTGCGTGGAAAATTGTGGGTTAAGGAGTTTACTGAGTCATAGACTAATTAGCAATAATATGTTCCAGTACTTGCAGTAAGATCTGGATTATTGGTAGTAGTATTAGGTCATTGGTTATAGGATATAAATTATTTACAGTCAATTCAAAATCGAATTCTTTTTATGAACTCTTAAATTTTGTTTGGTATTAATATTTGTTAACATTGAATATACCGAAACAAAGTGCAGTGATTCGAAATTTGATGATCCTAAGTTGCAAACAAAATAAAAGCAATTCATGAATAAAGGATGATGCGTAACATTTTTCAATTGAATTTTGTTTTAATGATTCAGTTGCAATAAATTCAATCATTCATGATTTCATTTCATATTTACTATTGTCAAATAGCATGAAATCACGAAACATCAAGTGGGACACTCAATTGTTTGCTGATTTGTTAATTTAACTTGCATTTGATTTTATTTATTTACCTTTAGTTATAGATAACTAGGTCTGAAAATTGTCAGTTGCTAAAAAGTACAGTACAAATGTTTGCATTTTTCATTTTACAAGCTAAAAATACGTAATTCGCAAACTCCTCGATTTGCACGGAATATTCGTTCCATGGTTTTTTTTTTGTACACGGTTTCAAATGTATCCGATCGAGTTTATCAAAGTACAAAAATGTACGTAAACGAAAACCTGCGTATAAAAATATTTACTCCGGATACATATTTACACAAAAACAGAAAGGATTAATGTTAATGAAATCTAATTCCAGTGTTAATCACTGTTACTTTTAATATTACATTTTGAAGTAATTTATTCTCTTTCGTCGAAAATATATTATTTTATTGGTATATTTGACACCTCAACTGATATTAATTTCAGTTTAAAGTGAAATAATCGAAAATTTCGATATTTTGTGGAGATAGGGTTTGAGAACTGAGACATTAAGATATATTGAAATTTGGTCATCTAGGCATATTGATATTTTGGAAAAATAAACGTTTCGAAATTTGGAAAATTTAGTAAATTGGAGATATTTAAACATATGCGCAGGGTTCGAAACCTGGAGACACGAAAATTTTATAATTTAGACATTTATCTATATAGAAATGTAAAAATTGTGGAATATAGAAACTTGGAAATTTGATAATTAAAAACTTTCGAAACTTAAAAATTCAAAGATTTGATAGTTCAGACATTTGGAAATTTGATAATTTAGAAATTTGTAAAGTGGAGAATGAAGATACTGAAAATTTGGTAATTTAAAAAATTTATGTATTTAGAGATTAACACATTTAGAAATTTAAAAATTGGGGAGTGAAGGAACTTAAAAATCTAGAAATTTGGAAATTTAAAAATTTGAAAATTTAGATATTTGGAAATTTGATAATTTAGAATTTAAAAAATTGGGGAATGTAGAAATTTGGAAATTTAGAAATTTAAAAATTTGGAGATTTAGACATGTGGAAATATATAAATTGCGGCATGAAGTAGCTTGCACGTTTGATAATTGAGAAATTAGAAATTTAGAATTGTGACAATTTGGAAATTTAAGAATTCGAAGACTTGAAAATTTAAAAATCCGCAAATATCGGGAATTATTCGTGTGCAAAGGTCGACAAAAGAATAGATAAACGTACGTGTACGTTCGTGAAACACGTCGTCGTGCCGCTATATCGTCTGTCTTTCATGTTACCAATTCCCCTTGGTAGTTTAAACTTCCAATTGCTGCCAGAAAAATATCGGTTGTACAATAAAAAGTCGGCTATCGAGAAAGTGTTCTCCCGGAAGGATCCTATAGGTATATGTAACTGCATATTTCTTCACGCGCTCGCCTCGTTTTGTTTTGTCTTGAAAAGAAGGACCATGCTCGTACGTTGCGGTGCACGATCTGAAAATAAGGTCAACCTTTGCCCTCTTCATCCTACTTTCTACCCTCCCTTGGGAAACTCCTTCGATATAGCTTCTTGTCCTTTGTATTTTTGCTCTAGCCCCGTATTTTCCTTCCTATGGTTCGCTCAAAGATCGCTTTTGAATATCGCAACGATAACTCACCGTTTTCTTGCGAACGTGCTTTCGTTCTCTTTTTTCTTTTGAAACAGTTCAATTTAACCGTGAATACTTTACATCGAGGATGTCGGAGAGGGACGATTGCACCGTGGCATATACGCGGTGATAAACATACGTTGAAATAATACAAGAGGATCAGTGAAATCTGGATTATTCTGAATTGAAATGAAAATATAACTTTCATGTCAAGATTTTATGCGAAATATCAGATATAGAGTTTCTCATCGTTGCATTGTTATAATTTGTTTGTTACAATTTATTTCATTTTCTTATAAAATTTTCATATTTGTTTTATATTCTTACAGAAAGTGTACACATTTTGTACACTTTAGTACCACTAATGTATGAATTCACATAACAATGTATTTAAACCCAAAAACATTTTTCTCTCTCGATACATAGACCTGTGTTAACTATAAACTTTAGTTCAATGATAATTTACGTATAATATACGTATATAAAATTTGATATCTGCCTATAATTGTGTACTCTATAACGAGTTAATATTTTTGCATTCGTTTTTACTTCTTTTCTCGTCTGCCGTTCCGTATGCACCTATGAAGAGGAAAAAGGAGGCTGATATATGTTATGGGAGTTAAACTGGCAGCAGAACTCCAAACTACGGTCCCTCATTCTCTGAACTTTCTTATGAAAGTACACGGTGCTCAAAGTATGCCCAAGTTCGGGCCAACAGCAGAAGTCAAGTACCTTTATGGAAAATAATTCGAGCCGCTCACGTGAATTACGACAACTTTTGCGACCCTCTATGACGCCATTATAGTTCGCTTCTATACGAAACGGAACGTACTTGGCTCATCGACGAAACGGATTATACGACGCATTAAGGTTTACGCGAAAATAAGTATAATAAATAGATTCCTCGAATTCGATAAACTCATTAATTTCTAGTATTATTTGCTTAGGATTTATCAACGTTTAGGTTTCATTACTTCGTTACATTTTATTACTTCTCTAATTGACTTTTTAACAAATCGCATTATGTCTCATGAGTATGAATTTTTTGAGTATAATGAAGTTTAAGATTTTTATTGATGTAAGGTTTTATTGTACCGTACCATTTTGCTGTGCAAAAAGAAGCTAACAGAGAGAATTGTTTAATTGTGGAACACCTTATATCTCAGAATAAATAATTTTCGTTAATTTTGTATAATTATACAAATAACCTGTTGGCAAAAAAATTGTTAAATCGATCAATTTATTGATTAATTTGTGATTAATCTGTCGATTAATCTGTGATATGTTTACGTTAAAGCTTGTACCGTGTGAAAGGGAAAAAAGTTCCACTTCTACTAAAGTTTATCCTACTGAGAAAATGTGCACCGCTTGAACGCCATGGAAAAGTTATCACTCTTCAAAGTTCTCTAACTCTGTTATAATTTATCTAGAACGATTACGACCGAAAGTAAATTAAACCTAGAACCACCTACTTTTTAATCTCTTTAGCTCATTTCATTCAAGACGTTGTCCAGAAAGTTAGATAAAAGTAAAGAAAAAACATAGCGGTCTGAAAGGCTGTGCATTACAATTGCTAATACACGATAGTTAAAGTGCTAGGTTTTTTATGAAAAATTAATAAAAAGATATTATTATCAATTTCGTGTCGCAACAAATTTTTGCACGAGTGCTCCAAACCCATTTAAATTCAGTTTCATCTGAAACTACGCGATAGAAAATTTTATTCTAAAATTTCTTCTTATATTTTTACTTCAGTTTTTTCTATATTTTTTCTTTTCGCATCTGCTTCAATTTTTCTTCTCGTAATTGCTCTATTTTTCTGTTTATGACTTAGTTAACACGATAGTCGAATGAACTTGTCACACGAGAAAAAGCAGCACGCATTTGGAAAGCATCCACCAAAACGAAAAGAACGCAAACTACTAGAAAAGCTCGTTGATGCGTAATAGCTCGATGTTAACGAGTACCTAGACAAGTAATCGTTATTTGCTGATACGACCTGTTCTTAGTTAACGTTATCGTTACGACTATTTAAACTAGCAACGGTACACATCTCGGTTCGTTGTTTTGCGATCCTTTGTCGAGATCGCAAAATCTTTCGCTCGTTACTGCAAAATTACATGGAAATGCGCTGGCAATTTTCCAGTATGAAAATGGTTACGCTCTGTACGTACAGATAACGTAAACTTTGGCCTTTTTTTACCAGTTTGAGACCGGGGCTGTTCGAAAGTAATACGATTTCGTATCGAAACACGGTCTTGCCATCGAACTTTTTCTTAATTTTTATACCCAATTTATTCGAACGGATTTGTGATACAGAATGTTTTTAATCTCGGAGTTCATTGGAAATTTTAAGTAGTGTTAAATTGTGTCAAGTCGTGCAGACTTGTGCCAAATCGTGTAAACAATACACGTGTGAATATTGTCGAAACAAATTGGTCTATAATTCAGAGAAGTCTAGAAATGTGAAATAGAAATTTCATGATAAAAATTCTCACGTTTCTGAATTCGCAAATTGAAGTTGCACTAAATGTAAGAATATGAATATGCAAATATACGAATATAAATATAAGAATATGAATTGTGCAAAGAAAATGAAAAATAAACAATGCTTGTAGAATTCTCTGATTATCAGACTCATCCAATTTGTTTTGTAATAAAATTTAAATTTGTATCTAATTCGATACGCAATATATCGATAACAATTGCATAACTTGTCCGCAACGTTCAAAAACTACTGGAATCTTGTAATTGCTGCATCACACGCGGCGAAAATAAATTGTAGAACGATGAAGACTGGAGAGTTTCCAGGAAGACTTAGCACCTTTGACACTGGCTGCAATATGAGTATAACTATAGTCAATCCAATACCACTGACGTTCGCTCTTTTACAGTTCTCCGCCTCTTATTTGAACTCCAGCTACTGAATTTTCTCATATCCTTCCATATTCACGTGAAACGTTTGATGCGTGCATTGTTCCGAAGTAGAGCAGCCCGTGTATTTAGGTTAACAAACACCAAAAGCGTGTACGAAATTTTCATTAAACACTTTGAAATTACTTCGGAGTTTATCCCTTTTGAAAGCGACTTTAACATTCGAGACAGTTTACTTTGAATACGGAATATCGCGTTACCCGAATACAAAGTGCTTCTAATTCGGTGGTTCACCGAAATCGTGTGTACATATCTGTTAAAAAAATAAGTCGAAGAATGTCAAGTGACTTTTCTATACTAATCAAATGCTCTGATCATTGTCAATGCGGGGTTTGGTATTGTTGGATTATTTATTCTTTAGAGAACAAAATATACATTTATTCGTACAAATATTGCACAATAGTTGTCCGTGCAATGCAAATAGAAATAGTAAATTAAATGAAATGAGAATTTAGGTTAACTTTATGGACTTTAACACAATGGGATAGAACTGGACGACTTTACTGTGCTGTAGTTTCTTGACGACCCCGTCCATGGTCCACAGTGTTTGGGGAAGGGTACCATAAAACTGTGGGTCTATCTCCCGTCGTCATAATTAGCATTTCTCATCATGTTGGTTTTTGCTAGGGTATATATACGATGCGTGTAAAATCGTCGGAATTTCCAACAGGTACGTTCACGCGACTGTAACGAGAGAAGTTAACGAAGAAGAGCAAAAAATTGACAAATTGATGATGTTAGTTGGCCAACAACGTCAAAATACGGGTCCATTAAAGGTGGCCCAAACAGCGAAGCAACTTTTTCGCCTGTTCCCATTCACGGGGATAAACTTGTCGTTTTTGCAATTCCACATACAATGCGAAGTCGATCGTGGGTTAGTGCATCAAGAGAGAAGCGCAAGGTATCCAGCAGTCGATATGAAACCGAAGAGGCCAGTGCAGCTTTTCAATGCGGAAATAGCAGAAATGCCGTGCATTCCATCCGTATACCCTGGAGGGTAACCGGATCCTCGGTTAGCTTCTTCCACCGGTGATTCTTCGATGCTGAAGAAGCACGGAGCTGGAAGGTTGGACGACCGACAACCCTTCGGAGAGGTCCTCTTGGCCGACCGATTATATTCCACGGGAGCGATAAAGCGATTAGGATGCCCGGTTGTACGCGGCGGCTTAAGGAGAGAAATGAGGACGCCATCCAGTAGCGTAGCTACCAATAGATTGTCCCGTGCTGGCTGAAAGAGAGAGAATGCATAGAGGGCTCTCCTTATAATACGCGAAATACCTTTAAATACGGTATGCCGACTCATCGATTATTTCAGATATGCCGCTAATACGCATTCTATTCATGCCTCGACGCACGCTTTCGGTTTTATGATCACAGCCTGTTACGTTTACGCGAACCAACTTTCCTTCGGGCGATTCTTTACTTCGCTCTTGTGTTACTGTTCCGTAAATACGGGGGAGTAAATGCGAAAGGGGGGAGAGGGTAAATCGCGTTCATTTTCTTTATTTTTTTTGGCGTGATTGTCGGTAGCTGAAGTATATAAGCCCTTCGAGCCATTCTCTTGATTTCTATGGACTATGTTTTTCTTTTTTTATTTCGGAAATTCTAGTTTGATCTTTGAATTGATTTTTTTTTTTATATTCTTCGTAGTTTTGTACTTTTTTCTAAACGCCGTGCGAAGTGCTTAAGCGGTGTTATTAGTATATGGGCAGTCCCGTGTGTGGGTTGTTATATATGTTATGAATTGAGGTCGTGTGTTGAGTATGAATAGCAGCACGAGATTTGTAGTTTGGTTTTTGAGATGTTGGAAATCTGGAAATTTTGAAGTTTTATGATGCGAGGTTTGGGGATTTGTTAAACTGCGAATTTGACGACTGGAGAAGTGGAGATTTAAAAATTTGCTACTTTAGGAATTTAGAAATTTGAGAATTCGGTGATTTGATCATTTGATATTGTGCAAATTCAAATATTCCAGAATTTGCGAATTTTGAATCTTCAAATATTATTTAATTATTTAATATTATATTAAATTATATTAACATTGTATAAATGTTATTTAACATTATTTAATCTTTAAACATTTATGGATATTTCTTATAATCGATGAATTAATATCATTCTTACCAAACTAAATGATATAGGTACTTAAAAAAAAATTCATATTTTTAACACGATATTTCGGAGCTGAATCCTTTAAAGCGCAAATCGTGTAAAATCAAATTCTTCGAAAACTCGTACAAATGTAAAATAAATAAATGACTGAAGCTCCGGATGAATAACACCGTAATCAAAGAATCAAGTTTGATTGAAAAAACACACCACGAAGATTGTGATGACAAGGTACGGTCCTCGAGGGTGAACAAGTATAATTGAATTCCTGCAAGCCCTAAACGAAATATTGTACATATCCGCATTATATAGAACGTTACAGGGGAGCCAAATAGAATTATTGCAGTCAAAAGAAAAGAAATCAAACGAGATATTAAAGTGGTAGCTCGCGAAGCAGCGTTGATAAAAAAAAAAAGCGAACAGCAAAAGGAGAAAACGAAATTAGGGTAGCAAAGCCGAGATTTCACGAAGGATGAGCTTATTCGGAATGAATCCCTTCCTTTCGTTTTTGTCCCCTTCACTCTAAGTTCTGCACGCTTGGATATCCTTCTCGTTTCTGTCGCATTTCCGGCAGGCTTTGTAGAATGACGAAAACAGAACCAGAGCGACGTAACCGAAAAATTGTAATAAAAACGATTTCGTCGACGTTCCATTCGAGCAGCTGCAAATCGATTTCTTTTACGAGTATAATTGCCGAAGGGAAAGAGAGAATCGAAAGTTTCGTAATCACGATGGACAACTTCGCATTCTGTTCGCGGTTCAATTTCCACGAGATTGCCATCGAAATCGAAAATTGGAGGAATAGGGACAAAACATACTTCTTTGTCGACCATCGTCCCGGTAAATAACGTTGCCCGGGTAAAATGATGCAAATAATTTGAACATTCTGCTCCTTTTTATCTTTGATATTGCTACAGCTTGAAATATAGGCCAAACTAAAATATAGGGCGAAGTTGAAATATAACTGTTTGAATTTAAGACAAAGTTGAATCATGCAAATGAAAATATAAGAGATAGTTTAAATACGCGAGTTGAAACAAGAAAGTTGAAATACGCAAGTTGCAAGTACAGGATAAAGTTGAAACGATTTGAAATACAGAACAAAATTTAAACATACGAGTTGAAATACGAGGCAATGCTGAAATATGCGTGTTGAGATGCAGAAAAAAATTAAAACATGCGAGTTGGAATACTGGACGAAATTGAAACACACGAATTGAAATTTCTAAGTCAAAA
The DNA here is from genome assembly GCA_947623535.1 of Coelioxys conoideus. Taxonomy (NCBI): domain Eukaryota; kingdom Metazoa; phylum Arthropoda; class Insecta; order Hymenoptera; family Megachilidae; genus Coelioxys; species Coelioxys conoideus. The sequence continues at coordinate 33,411,308 of OX392451.1, forward strand.
TATACTAGTTGAAATACAGGACATAGTTGAAACATGCGAGTTAAAATACAGAACAAAATTGAAACATACGAGTGGAAATATAGAACAAAGTTGAAACATACGAGTTGAGATAGAAGCAAAGTTGGAATGTACCAGTTGAAATACAGTTATAGTTTCATACAGATATAGGACAAAATTACCTAATATGAGACCATAGCTTATCTCCATCACAGAGTTTTTCAATTTTATCGGATTGCTATCTTATTTTGTACATAACCGTGCGTGTGTTTCATCCACATGTTGGCGTCGCAATCAATTATATACCTTTAACAATACATATTTGTGAAATATTTTAAAACCTAAAGGAAATTGTAATTTCTTTACATTAAAATTACATTAGAGAATGAATAGATTTGAAAAGTAATAAAATTAAGAAATATGAAATTAGAATACGGATATATTCTTTGTCGAACTACTTGAAATTTGAATCGAACGATCTGCAAAATGAAAGTATTTACAACCTTCTTGTATTGTACAAACATTAACTGTTGAAATAAATAACTTAAAGACCGATACTATCAATGACTGACTTTACGAAGATATTTTTTTTTTTAATTTATATTAACGAACTTTTTATGTTTTTTTTTTATACAATATCGATGTTAGTAAGAATTGTTGATATCAGTGAAGATTTCCAACGACTATGTTATCACATAGACGACGGTCAGTTCAGTTCGAACAAAATCCCCGGCATAGTGTGCAATCCGAATCGATGTGGAACCGAATGGTCCGATCATAACAATACGACTAATGTAATTTTCACCACATGTAGTACGTGATATTGCCTGCAAATGTCGCAGAAATCAAAATGATTTGATTTCGTGACATTAACGTTGCTACATGTAAATCCTGTGAAATCGCATCGTGATTTCTAGTTTACATCACGAAAATCATGATATTCCATGTTAAACGTTGTATTATTTTATCGTAATTTATATCAAAATTTGTAGTGAGCCCATTAATGAACAATTTTTAGTCGACCCATTAATGAGCAACTTTTGCTAAGCCAAATATTAACATCCAATTTCGACATCCATGTTGTTTACGCGAACGAAGCGAAGTACCGTTCCACTTTTCGCTGACAGTTGAATCAAACAATGCGAATTTTTTTCCGGTCTCTATTTTGTTCTGAGAAGTCTGGAATAAAAGCTACTTCTCTCTTAGGATCTCAATAACGACGTAACAGTCGGCGTTAATGCAAAGAGACGCGAAGCCAGGGCATACCTTTCATTTTGTATTCTATTTTCACAGAACTTCATCTTACTGCATAATAAACACCGCCCCACTACCCCGCCGGCCTTGCGTACATCTTCTCGTTGAGAAGAAAAAGTATAATCAGAACCCTTTTACACGGGTGACCTTTCCTAAAAATGAAGCCCTTAATCAGTCTCGCAAAGAGCGTCGAATAACCCCAGAGCAGTGGGCGTCTCACAAATAATTGGAGAGTAAAATTACGAGCGGAGCAGTTGCATGCGGACGTGATCTGATAACAAAGCTTATTCTGATTTTATCCTTTCTGAGAATGTGTTTTATCCAAGTACGTTTGTAATAATTTACAGCTATCCTACATTCGTTCCTTCGATGACAACGTTGTCGAATCTCTGTGCAAGGCTGTTTATTTCGTCTTTGTATCGAATAATAGGTGTTTTCACACGTGGGAAATAAATTTATATTGAATATTTGCATATCAGATCGACATCGTAAAATTGCTAAGTATATTCATTATTTTAATGTTAAGCTTTGTCAATGTCATTTCAAGGTTGTTTGTACATTTATGGACCTCAAAATGCTAGTACCATACACCGTCGTAGATTTGTAATATACACAAGGCATTATATTAGAAATGGTTGTAGATTTCATGACTACAAGAAGTCTTGTAACTAACCCTCCACTATATGATCTTTTCAATTTCGATCATAATTTACATTTATGATTAAATAATAACTCACTGCAAATTAAATGACGAAGTGCATAATTCTTGTAGCACTTATTTCATGTATCATATTGCAACAGACCGCAACAAGGGATGAAAAATCGCAAGAAACAGCAATGGATTTTACCCGATCATAACATTACAAGAAGTAATAAATGTTTTTTACGATAAACTTAATTATACGTTACATAACAATTGCGCATAATTATAGCAGAATTCATATTGGAACAAAATACAAAAGGAGGTGGAACTTTTTAGAGAAACGCGACGAGTTTGCAAGAAGAAATTCGTGCAAGGAATGACACAACAAAATTGAACTCTCTTTTCGTTGTACGAAGAAAGGGCACGTTCAATTATTCGTTTCCTTAAAGCATTTCTGAAACGTTAACGTTTGATGGTTCACTCTGTGTATAAACAGCCTTACAATTTGCCAAAGTTGCTCCCGATCGCAGAAGCTTTCTATTAATTAACAGCACTGGCAAGCTGATAACCATCCTCGCGAATCCTTTCAGTGGCCTCCCTTCATTAATATTTCTCGCGCTTCGCTTCTTACATAGAGAGCAGCCACTCTAACCCTCTCTTTCTATCGCCGTATCCCTTTCATCGGCGTCTCTCCGTTCAACGCCGGTCTCTATCGAATTTCCCTGATATTGCTTTTCATTAAACTCCATTTAGACGCACGCACCAGTAATTACGACAACTTTTCGCTTCGGCTATAACCGATCACGCTCTCATTAAAAGCTCATTACTGCGAGCGAATGCGTTAACTATTTCGAACGTTCAATAACGATAAAGGAATGTTCAGGCGGCACTTTTCGATCCCCGCCTTTATTAAAGCTCGATCACCGAACGCTGTCCAATTCCTGACTTCGAGAATTCTCAAAATTCCCGGGACTTTCCGGGGTTATCGTTGGTCGAGCACCGAACACGTTTGAGGTTTTTCGTTTTAGTACAGAATCGCCACTCGACTCATTCTCCCTTTCCATACTGTTTCGTCGCTTCCCTGCCGCGTCCGACCGAATTGTCCGGAATTTCTCCAGTATTCCACGTGTTAGACTTCGCCGCGTGTTAAGCGGAAAAGAAGACATTTTGTCGTCTCTTATTTTCACATTGTCAAATTTCTACATTCTCCACATTTCTAAATTTTCCAAATATTTACGTTCTACAAATTTTTACGTTCAAATATATGAATTTCCCAAATTTTCAAATCTACAGAATTTCTTTTCCTAAGTTTCTGAGATTTTCACAGACTATGTTTTCCAAAACTTTTAAATTTCATAAATTTATAAGTTTCTTCAATTTTTAAATGTCTCAAATTTCTAAATTTGCCAAATTCGTAAGTTTGCCAAGTTTCTGAGTTAACCAGAGTCTTGAGTTTCACAAAATTCTAAATTTGTAAGTTTCCATAATTCTAAATGCCCCCAATTTGTTCTTAAAGTTCCGAAATGTTTTAGTTTCTCCAATTTCCGAGCTTTCCCGAACGTCGGAAATTCCCAAATATCTAAATTTCAACGTTTCAAGTTCCCAAATGTCCGAGTCCTGGGGTTCTAAAATTCTTGAACTCTGCGGTAGAGAATAATTTTCTCTGACCACCCTGGTCCGGTGTTTCTCTTTCTGTTAACGCGCAAGAATTTCAACTTCAAAGTCGATCGAATTTGTCAGGCAATCGCTTTGGGACCGTACCGAGTTTAGTTTAGTTCGGTGAAGGTATTCGCAACATTTACGGACGACCTGTTATTTGTAATTCTCTTTTGAACACGGTCTTCTTAACTTCCAGCTTCCATGGCATTCGATAAACTTTGCTATTTCTCCGTTTCTGAACACACTGCGATTGTATTTGTACGAGTGGAAATGATTCACGTTCGATTTCTATTGACGACGGACACCACCCAATAAACGCAACAATTATTATACGCTATTCAATATTCAATGAAAAGAAACCTGCTCAATGAAATGTTCAAATAAGTATCTCTACTCAACGTTACAAAAATCGCGGTGGATCTGAAAATACTGTCATAAGGTTAAATGTTCGTATGAATTGATTACTCGACGATATAAAATTTTCATGGGTCAGGAAAGACTTCTATATGATTAAATATGAAAATGAACTTATCACTTAAAGGTACAAAAATTGCAGTTGATCGCAAAATATTCAAATGAACTCATTATTTAATGATACCAAAATTGCAGTTGATCAAGCAAGACTCCCATATGATTAAATATTCAGATCAGCTTATTAAAAGAATTGAAGTAAGTCAAGCAAGATCCCCGTAAAAATAAATATTCGAAGAAACTTATTACTCGATGTTATGAAGATCACATTGTGTCTACAGAGACCCCTGTAAAATTGAATATTGGAATAAAGTCGTTACTCGACGATATAAAAAACGCAATAGGTGTAAAGACCCCCATGCGATTGAATATTCGAAGAAACTTGTTACTCGCCGGTATAAATATCGCAGTGGGTCAAGGGAGACCCCCGTAAGATTAAATATTGAAAGAAACTTGTTACCGAGCCTTATAAATATTGAATCGTCCATCGGGAATATCCGAATCGAAATCGTCATTCGATGTATTTAAAGAGTGTCGCGTCCGACGCATTAACGGATGCAAATTCATACGTTTCGCCGTAGGAAAAGCTTATACGGGGATGCTTCTCGTAAGCTGCCGGTCATATGGTTTAGCGTGAGGATTGTGTCAGCTGTGTCGTGAAATATTCAGAAGCACAGCAGGAAATTCGAAGCCGAACGACACCGTGCTAGCCAAGAACAGTGGCGCGACCATTCGAACTTGGGCCAACCTCTGTATCGCAATTATTTATTTATGTCACGATCGCAGAAACATGGCCGCCGGGCGGTTGCAAGCTTCAGCAGCGTAAACAACGAGATGAACTCGGGGATATAGCAAGAAAAGAAAGCGGACGAAATGAATAGAGAATGAGGAAAGGGACAGGCGTAAGTCAGATGAAGGGGCAAACAAGTACAGCTGACACGCGAGATCTATCGTATTTTATCTGATTCCGTCGAATCCGTTATTAATTATTGACAAGGTATGAGCTCATATCGAACGGGGAGATACCTGTCACGTTCACGCGATGGTAATGTGAGAATTTTGAAAAATTCGGGGCGTGCTGCTTCGTTTTCAACGAAAATGGAAGCTTTGGTTCGTTGGTTCGCTTTTACTTTTTTTGGTACTGCTTGTATTGGATAAAAAAAATGTTCATATTTATATGAGTGTAAAGTACCATTGCATTGAAATAATATTCATTCTACTATTTACATTCCTGAGTACTCGCATTACTGGGTCAAATATCCGCATGTGAAACCCGTAGATTTCAAACTTCTCGTACAGAGAATCACTAGAAACTAAAATTTTTAAATCTCGTATCCCTATGTCTCCAAATCCCTAACATCTCACATTATTACATCAGAAATCCGAATGTAGAGTCTAGAGATAAAACCTTAGATTTTAAATACCTAGAACAAAGAGTCTGTAATTACCCGAAACCCCCGAATTCCCAGATCCAAAACACCTATATTGAAGACTAGATTAAAAATTATTGAGCTCCATATATCTAGAGTAAAGAATCCCAAAATTCCATATACCTACAACAAATACTCCCTAAATTCCCCAATTTGCTAGATCTAAAAGCTGAATACGTAAGTCCAGATATCAAAATCCTTGAACTCCATATATCTAGAGTAAAGAACCCCTAAATTGCACGTCCCAAAATCCCCAAATCCCTAAATTCCTATATTCCGCAAATGCAAAATCCTCAAAGTCCCTGCAAATGAAAAAAAATTTCTACTCGATCGCAATATGTTTTGTCGTGGATATAAAATATTACAGGTAACTAGGTTCGCTGACGATTATGGTTATTCGTCGTCGAACCGCTGGCAGTGTTCTTTTTGTTACACGTTCGATGGTTCGATTGATCCGTGGCCATCGTTACAAATCGTCATTGCGCCATCAGTATCCGGTATATGTACACGCAGCTGAGGTTTTGGAACTAGTCGTGAGTAACTGAAGCATAGAATGGGTTGGGATAGAATGGGCCATCGTGGTTTGTGGAATAAATGACCCGGTTTGTCAGCTGTCCTGCAGCTCGCAGTATTCGGCTCGATGGAGCATTTAAATGAATTAGAGCAATGTAATATCGGTTTTCTGCGCGGTTATGATTGTTTAGTTAACCACCCGGTACGTTTTATCTCCGTGGTGTCGTCGTTGCCTACTCGCGATTCTTATTTTTCGATGGTCCAGTTTCGCCGAATTACCGGATTCTGATTGCGCTCTTGTTACGCATCATCGATTTTCATGAAATCAATTTCCTGCCCTTTCATTTCGTCTCTTATTTCGATTCGACCTCTGAATTTTCTTCCCTACGGAGCCGATTTACGTCCGTCCGATGAAAAATTATAAATCGTTTCGCAGCAAATAGTACTTGCACGGGAATGCAGAGGTTCAGTGGGGCGGAACGAAAATTAAATTCCGAAATCATCGATTGTGCATTGTTCAGATTTATTTATTTTCCTCGGGCAAATGAAATGAAAATTTCGTTCCCAGTGACACGGAATTTTTGACCAGCGAATTTGTCGATTATGCAAATTCGTAACATATTTTATCCATTTTTGTGTTGTTGTGCTTGATTATTAAATGAGATATAATTTAGATTTACATCCTCTCCAATATATTTTCACATCTCGATGCGTCTGCTTTATTCACGATAGGGTGGCGTTAATGGAACATGCCTTCATTACTTCAAAGCACATTTATCACAAAAAATGATCCGTTGTGTAGTTGACTATTAATTGACCATAGACAATGTATTGGCAGGTTCTTTCGCTGAAGAGAATTTTTCTTTATGTTCAGCAGAAAGCACCCTTCGTTCGTTAGTGAGTCTGTGTTGAGAGAAAGCGTGTTTGTTCCTTCGATATCCATATACAAGGTGTTCCAATAACTGTACGATATATGATGCATGAAATATGATATGTGGTATATGTTATATGATGTATGAGAAGTGTTATATGTATAATGTGTAAAATATGTTATGTTGTATATGGTAAATGATTTATAACGTATGGTATATAATGTATGACATGTGGTATGTGATATGCAATATGTTGTATTTGATGTATATAGCTGTGATATGTGATACCTGGGATGTAATATGTGATATTTGATATACGATATGTGATATGTGACATATGAGTGTATGATATGCGCAGTATAATTCGGAGTATGTAATATGTGAAATGTGATATTTTGCAAAATATTTTTGGCACAACATAAAAATTTCTTCTTCCAAAAAGTTCGCCGCTCCGATGTTTTCGAGTATCGTCAAAAGTACGTGAAATATCCCCTCGCAAAAGAGTTAATGGAACACCCTGTATAAAACGCACATCAGACAACTGGAGAGGCAGTAAAGCCGAGTCAGCGTAGGCTATTGTTACGAAGGAAGGGCTAACATGATTTATTGTGCATGGATGTTTTGCAAAAAGTTTTTCAGTGATCGGGGTCGGAGATTTTTATAGTTCACGGAACGGGAGGGAAAATGAAGGCAAAGATAGACGATGAAGAAAGTTTGAACATGTCGTTCAGCATCCTGTTCCGATCCTGAAACTGAATTATGACGACGGTAAATTTTACTGCTTTTAATGCAATTTAAAGTGCCACGAGTGAAATCCTTGTTTGCCTTTCTACTCAAAATGAACGAAAATGGAACTCGCGAGATAATCATGTTACGTGGAAAGGCATTATACTCGAAAACTATTATGAAAAATTAAGTATTTTCGGAACGAATCGACAGCTTCAATAAATCATTTTATGATCATCTTTTCCATAGTATACGACAACAATGTAAGAAGATGTGTCTAAAATTGTGAAACACATTAACGTTAATATACAAAATGCAATGCATTATATTCATATTTATTCTTACATTAAGATATTAAAGTCTGTATTCAAACGAATAAAAAATAGACTTGCTCCATTTTCAAAATAAACGGATCAAATGTATTTTAAATTAGCTTTATCGACAAACATTTTCAATTACGTTATATAACAACGTGAAAACAGACTCACATTTCCACCTCGATGGAATCACCGGTTCAACTCAAATTATAATCCACGAAATCAAAGATCGCTAATTGCAAACTGTCCCTAACGTTTCGACCATCTTTATCTCGTCGATGCAGCGATAATTAGCTCAGAAAATTGTAGTCTAAATTAAACCCCGTTTGCCCGACAATGAGATGATTTATGCAGTTGAAGGCGCAACGCAACATAACGCAACATCAGATATTATTACCTGTAGATATAACGCTCCAAGTGTTCGGATACTGGAGCCTCGCATAAACAAGAAAGTTTCCACCCTAACGGGCGAAATCAAACGTCGGAGTTTCTGTTCTGCGCCCTTCAACCACGTCAGCAGGATACGTTTTACGGAGTGGCGATTCCGAAATCAAGTTGCAAAATACAATTACGAGGGGCCGTAGTGGTCGTGTCAAAAAGCAGTTTAAAGGCATTGAATACTGATGAGGCCGAGTTTCCTTCGGATACGTTCCGTAGTCGGGTGAGAAAGAGAGGACGAGGGGGTTGAAATGACGGAAAAGGATGAGGAGGCTAGATTGACCCTCGACAATCATACTATCATAGAGACATTGATGTCCTGCATACTGAACAGCATCCCTGTGTCACCAGGTGCATATTAATTGCGTGTGCATGTTACCTCGCAAACGTGCTGAAAGCGTGCCAAATTGTGGTGTCGCCTGTGTAGGGTCGTTTTTACTTCATTCTTCGGGTCTACCGTATCGAGCTTCGACACGTATCGGCGTTATAAAACGGGGACACGTGTGGGCTGTTACGTGGAGATGTACTTGTGTTCTGTATGGTGATGTACTTTTTTAAATTTTGATATTGTTAAATCTGTATATATCCGTGCTTCTGTATTCCGTGGTTAATGCGTGTTTAGGTCGCTGTGGGAGTTGTGGAAATTTGAGGATTTATGGAGTTTGGAAATTCGGGAACTAGGGAGTTTAGGAACATGGAAATTGATGTGTTCGAAGAATTTGAGAATGTGCGGGTTTGGAAGTTAGGAAATTTGGGAATTTGAAAATTGGGGATTTAGAAATTTGTGAATGCAGAGATTTGGATATTAGGGAATTTGAGAATTTCGAAGGTTGAAATTAAAAACGTGGGGATTCAAAAATTTGGCAGCGTAAAAGTTTGCAACTCAGAGAATTTGGGAATTTAGTTGAAATTCGTAACATGCGAATTTAGAAATTTGGCAATGCAAAAATTTTGGAAAACAGAGAATTTCAAAATTTCGAGGGGTGAAAGTAGGAAACGTGGGAATTAAGAAATTTGGAAATTAAAAAAATTAGGAATTTTGAGATATTTGAAAAACTTCAGAATTTGGTTTAAAAATTTTTGAATCTTGGTATCTGAGAATTTTGAAAATTTGAAATCAAGTAATTTGAAAATGAATATGCACACTGAAGTTTAGAAATTTGGAAAATTTAAATATGTATTCGTTTTGAAATTTCTAAGTCTAATTAGATGAATATTCAAATTCCTAAATTTAATATCTCAAAAATATTTACCATTTCGGTTTCCACTTTTTAACTTTGACAGATGCTTGATTCACCCGTCACCAATTTTAGTTTTTAAAATTGATGGATGTTCATACCTCAAAATGAACAAAATTGATTTTTTTTTTAAATAGCATTTCGTGAAACAGCATTTGGAGAGAAACTGACTGTACGTGACATCAGTTAGCCGTAAATGGGGCGTATAAATTATATCGGTATTTCATTAATATTAAATTGAAAAGCAACACGTTCAACGACGATGCAGATATTTCAAACGTTCTAGTTTTAAAACGTTCGCAGAAACATATTCGTTGCGATCAATTAAATACCGTATTGTTAATAGAACGCATGCCAATTTTTATGAAATATACACCGATGTCATCCAGAACGTTTGATAACCTATCGATTAATAATAGCAATTTATTGAACAAAACACCGCAATGGTTTAACAAACAAATATTAACACATGAATATATTATTCGATCTATTAATGGCGATATTTATTAATTTATATTTAATCACGTATCAGCATTTGATACATATAAAATTAGTGATATATCAGCATTTACTATATTTAACTTGTAAATCCATGCCAATAATACTTACATTTTTAAATATTCCTCGACTTAGGTTAAATATACGAAATATCTTGGTACTTTATAATTTTTCCTTATTCAACGTCCACTCATTTTTGACATCGATTCCATCAACTGAATAATTAAAGCAGTATAATAACACGGATAATGAAATAACGGCAGAAATTCGTAATTACCGATTAACCGGCTAAATCGTAGGGACCGGTATTCAGTGTAATATTACACATGCGTTATCGCTCCATTGACCGCGTTAATTTCACCTATAATTTTGCGTAATCGAGCTAGAAATTCTGCACAGTTATCACCGGCTCTCTGGAAACGTCGATACACAGCTTCGATAAATTGGATAATGCACTGTACATTACTGGGAGGAAAGTCCTAAGATACCCGATACATCCAACGCAAACATCATCGCCTTAGAAAGAAATTTGATTTCCGTCTACAATAACGCTGTTCAATTTTACCATACTCGGCTAGTAAAACTTGTATCTTTCTACCGATTATAGAAATGATATATTGCTGATTACAAATCTCCAAATCTACACAAATTTTTGTACTTTAACAAAGAACGACTCGTGACTAAGAATGAATTATGAATGAATCTATGAATACAGATAAATGATTAAATAAATAAATACCAAACTTGTATTTAATGAATGAACTTGTTGAGAAATTAATCTATGTCGTAAGGTTGTGAATGTGTTAGAGCGGTTTTGAGATATGATAGCATGGGACATCAGTTAGCGAATGAAAGTAGAACATAAATGTATTACGAATGAAAATAATACGAATGTATTTAATTAATAGCGATTGATGTGAAAGTGTGTAAGTTTAAATAATGTTGTTACAAAAAATTGTATTCTTACATGACAATAATTTGTTTCTATTGTTGTAACTCGATCGAGTTTCGTGAAAATATCGAAATGGCCCGGGTATACAGTTTACCGCGTCACAATTACAAAATGTCGGAACAGCTGGCACAAAATGGCGTCACGTCGCGTAAGGGGATCGAATTCGCGCCTGGCAGGAACGAACAGCTTCGAATTACTACGCATGGAATCGCTTCGAAATAAAATCGATTCAGCTTAACTTTAGTGGAGGATGCGTCCACGTTATACGGTTGGTTGGCTTATTTTCAGAATCGTCGAATTGAAAAATGTATCGACGATAGAGAATAGAATTCGATTTTCTCCTCTCTAATGATCGTCGTTAGTTCTCCTTTTATTGGTAACTATTCAACCGGAAACGGCACTATCGACAGCTTTCTCGAGGATTTGAACTTGTTGCACGAAAACGCGAATAAAACGCTGACACAATGCTTTTCACGCAAATCCTCGCTGATGCAAAGGTAAATCATTCGACAACCCCTGCTTCGAACATCTTAGACCCGACCGATATAGAGAAAATGTTTAAATTAATGTGTCGGAAGTTTAAATTATCGGACACTGTATCAACTAGTAAATTGCGTGTGATTTATTTTGAAGAATTTTTGTATTACCCGTAACCGTATGGAGAAAGCAGCAATTTGGTTGAAATATTTTTTTTATTATACGTTGCATCCTTCAGAAAATAGAACAGAAAATGCTGTTCACCAGAAGGCGGATTTGTACGTGAAAATTTCACGTCGAGATCAACAAGTTGTGCGTTGGAAATCACTGTATCAAATATTCAAAATGATGTCAGCTAACTTCGAAGCGTTTCGGTTATGGCTGTGCATTATAAAGTATAAAGAAAAATATTACAAATAATATTTAGGTGTTGTTGAAAAACAGCGACCACAGAGTATATGTTTACAGATATTAGAATAACCTTCATTGTAAAATGTATAATCTCCAAGGCATTCTTCAAACTGCACAAACTTTTCTCGTTTGTGTCACAGAATTGAATCTTATTTCGACACCTGAATTTTCTTCCAGAAGTCTGTATGAAGTGGTCGAGGAATTAAACAATCTTTAAAAATGTATCAGAAAATAGTTCGAAGTATTTAAGCTCGAGACCTTTTTGCTTTTCAACTCTTGATTTTGATTATAACGGTTGCGGTCCCCGAATTGAAATATAATCTCGTAAATTTCTATTAAATTAATTAATTTAAGAGTAGAAATTTCGTCGGTGCATTCAACAAATTTATACTTCTGTAACGCGTAGATTTAATACTTCCCGCACGATTTTAGTCGCTTCCTTCAACCGGAAAAAGGGGAAAAAGAATGACAGGGTAGCTACAGCTCTTTTGCTGTTCCTATAGCGTTCGTCGCTTGATTATGTCCGCGTGCAATTACACGGTTGTTAACATTCCTCTTCATTTTGAGCCTTGTTAATGCGCCACGCAAAGCCTTTTGATGTAATAGAAATTGCAGTGGCCGACTGTTTGCAGCAAACTTTAACGGGCTGTTCGCAACGCTCCCGGAAACGCTTCTTCCTGCAGTTTTATCGCTATTCCCGCTAAATGGCAGCCGCTCGATGGCCGAATCTTGCCAGAGCAAATATTCCTTAATTCCGAAATTTGCCCAAGCAGCGTCAAGTTTGTGCCGTTGTTCCACGAACAGAACGCGGCTTCACGGTGGTGCACAATTGTCTGACCAACGATGTCGAATCGTTTCAAGAATTTTGGCGAATTTCCACCCACTTTTTCTTTTATATTATGTTAAAAGATCCATGAACAATTTAACAGCAGGGTGTCAAAAATGTTGGTACGACTGAGGTACACGAAGTTCGTAATAATATAAATAATTCAAATACAATAGTTACTGTTAAATAGAAAAAATCGAGTGACAACAATATTATTAACTCTTTGCACTCGAAGGTATTTGTACTGATTGCAGATGGAAACTGTACAACACCATAGATTCAGTTAAAAAATATCTATTCCAAATTGCTGTATTACACAAAATGGTGAATGTGAGTCACCTTTCGAGTACAAAGGGTTAAGAATAGGACAAGTTGGACAAATTTGTACCTTGTGAATAAAATGGAAGCAAATATTTGCGACATCTGCGTCACAGAAAATACTGTTGGACATATTTTACTATCTTGCTCAATATGAGGATACATCATGATATCCTGCATGCAATGACTATCTGACGTGAAATAGACACTTCGAAATGTTCACAACATCGTGAAACATACTAGTACTTTACTTTAATACCACAAAAATACTGTTTTATATCATTTGCTTTAGAGTCGATCCCCCATGAAATTATGCAACTGTGAACAATAATAACCAAAGGATGAATGTGAATTTAAACAGTGAACCTAAAACAAAGTATTGCATGCATGTAGAGAAAATGTGATACTTTGTTCAACAATAAGATGGCAGTATGGACTAGATGTATATATTTTTCCTTTTTTTTTGTTAAATGTACTTAAAAAATCCATCTTCAAATTTTGTAAAATCTGTGCATTGTATTATAAAATATAAAATAATCAGGTATCATTTAATTTTTAATTGTGCTCGTTTGATATCGTGTTCATAATGTACATTAAATACGATTTTGTAAAAGAAAACATTGTTCAGAACACGTGAATGGAGTAGGTTTGTTAATAGCGGTGATGGTTAGGTGTTAATATTTATAACTTCCGCGATAAAAAAAACTTTGCGTCTCCCTTACTGAAACTTTCTTGATAAACTGTCGGAACTTTTAGCTATTACACCGGTAAAGTAAGAAAGCTAACTTCCGTTTACGGTGGAATTTAGTGAATAAACTTTAAAGGATAAGAAGTAGGCGCATAACTTCTGATTGTTTTGTGCTAAAAAATTCTTATCCCAACGACGCAAACAAATTTGTATATTTTCTACTGTCATTTTGTTTACAGTGGATACCAGAAAGTTACGAAGAAAATTGCGTTACATTCTTATAACTAGAAGTTATAGTACACGCTTGTTATTTATGCGATATGTATGCAAATTAATTTCTCTGTATAAGCAATATTATTGCTTGAACTAAAATTTATTTTTCAACTTATTTTAAAATTTATTGTACACCTTATTTTATAATTTATTTTTCAACTTATGTTAAAATGTATTTTATTTACACACAGAAACCAATCAGTGATTCATTTCCAAAACATATACGCTAATTTAAATTAGTATTACAGGCACGGACATAAACAAAAGTTGTCTGAATTAAGAGTTTCATTGAAAGTATATAAATTTAATGAAGTAACACAACTGTTTCCATCTTTATTATAGAATAGTATCAGGTTATATCGGATACGTCGATTTTAAAGCACAGGAAATGCGATATTGCTGTACTGCATAATATCTGATCCAAGTAGATTAAAATTTACGAGATAGAAATTATCGAGTAACATATCTGGTTTCACGATTGATTAAAATTTACCAAAAAATTCGATGATATTTTATCTACCGTTTAATCGGCTGTATATATAAACAGTGATCGGATACGTTTGAATGAGCTGTTTACGGTTTTATCTTTTACGTTTTTTGCGGTTAAGTTGGTAAACTCACGTAGAGTGGTCCAATCAAGCGCAACCGAACGAGTGGAGGAACTGCACTCTATCCATACAAATTGTACAAACGGTGAGATTTGTGTATGCAAACAGTCGGCCTGTGTGTATGCCAAGCTCTATCAATCAACCACCTACACAACTTCTAGCCTAGTCAAATCAAATTGTACCAATTCCTAGTTACATGAGTTATGTTTCGTATAAGTTACGTGTAGTCGCAGCTGAGCGGTTCCAAGTTGAATCCCTCAAAATTTGTTACTATAGTCCCTAATGTTACAACACAGTTACCATATTTGTACGTTTTTTCAACAAATGGAATTGATATTTTAATGCCGATTACTGCATTCGTATGATTTCTTAAGAAGTTCATCATCGAGAAATTGATTGTATGTGTACGTAAGTAAGTACATCTATTTAATTGCTCTATTATTCTACTAAAACATTATCGCGCATAAAAATGAGAAACTAACGCTCGAATTAAAATTTAAGCAAAATGTTGACGTAGCCTGTTTTAGGAAGTCAACGTGGAAGAATATAAATTGTCGAGTCTGCTAAGTGTCAATATCTATTTATGTATTTTTTCAGTTCATTTTCGATTTAAGTTTGCTTCCAATGTCGGTCATTTCAAACGAAGCCCGCGAGTATAGTTATATCGATTCTAACCGTGCAAAGGTCGGCATCCACAAGTAAACTAATGATTATTACTCTGGGATCGGCTTATGCAATTGACAGAGGAACAAGGAAATCAGATTTTCTCGACGTGCAACCAACTCGATCCAACGAAGTTTGATCCTTGCGAACGTCGACTAGTTCCGAACCGTTAATTACAAGTTTTACATTTGAATTTAACAGGTATCCCTTTGCTCTTTCAAGCGTTAGCTATGATTTCCCTTTCAAGAGCAACCAAACACTGCTCCCGGTAACATGGTGCATAGCTACTAATTACTTCGTGAATTAGTGGAAAATTAAGGGAAAACCGTTAATCGCAGATTGGACAAGGCCTCTTTTAGCTTTCAGAACATTCTCCTCGATTCATCGGCGTTTCGGTATTTTTTTAAACTGGTATGAGAGTCACGATCTTCGTTCACGATGATTTTAAGCTTCACCGCCAAACTGAAGTTGATTGTAGTTTAATTGTACGTTTAATACTCTTTCCTTAACCGGCTGAAGCACGACTGTCAGAAATATTCGAACTCCGGAATTTGAAACGTATGTAAATTGCAAAATACAGTCGCTACCGGTATGAAATTGGTTATTATACCTCACTGTGAATGCATGATGTTGCAGCGAGTTTCGGTACGAGTCCAATGTGCACCTCATTCGAGCGAGAGGAAACGTGCAAACGAAAATTAAACAATTTGTAAATTTTATTATTTCGTAAATGGAATCTCGATTTGATTTGGTGAACAATTTTACTGCTGTTGTTTCGAAAAATCTCGCCAGCTATTAACTGTACGCGATCGGCAAAATATATCGGAAACTAGGACGAGCATCCCGTAAAATAATGGCGAATAATGCGGGACTTGAAGTTGCTATTTTGCATCAGACCCGTTAACAATCTTCGGAAGGGCATGTCAATAAATTTTTATTGCTACTTTACGATGATAACGTTGCGCGGATATCAACGAACCGATCCGTTTTCGTATAATGGCGCCATAAATTACATTACAGGGTAACTGTACCGTACTCACTATCACAGCCTCTTCGATGCAACTGTAATTTTTCTAACGACGGATTTTTCCCTGTAACGCGGCACTTGCTAAAATTGATTAACAGATTAACCATATTTTTTAACCGTATCGACCGTAAATATATCACTCCGAAAATATCTCACTGAAACTGAAAGTTCAAACATAATGAAAATAACTTAAAGTACAAATATAATGACAATAACTTAAAGTACAAATATAATGAAAAGATCTGAAAGTACAAGTGTGATGGTGATATCTGGAAATACAATTTTGATGAGATATCTGAAATTACAAATATTCTAAAAATATATGAAAGTACAAATATAATAAAGACATATAATACGTTGAAACATTATTGAGTGCATACATACATACAATTTCATGTTACACAACGATGAATTCAATTTGTGTTTGAAGTTTGTGAAATGTTTCCTCGATGATAAGTTATCGTCGTTTGTATACGTTAAAGAATTTGTGTTTGTGATATTTGTTGTATGAATTGCTTGGAGAAGTTGTTTCGTCCTTGTGATAAACAGACGATATGATGCGAAAGTTTAAATGCACGATGTTTCGCCGTAATATTTTTCAGCGATCACTTCTTCACTTTTTATGGAGTTTCTTGCCACGAAAACCCTCCCTGCATTCGTTCGAAATACTTCTCTTACTTTTATTGTAGGAGTTACGTACTTTATGCGTGCAATGTAAATACCCGAGATACATGTACAAAATTGAACAATGCACGGTTTCTTCTCCCCGACATCGCTTTCAAATTTTACCATTCCTGATACTACTGTCAGTCTTAGTAAGTCTCTCATAACATTTGTATTAACATTAACACATGACTGTCCCGCTAACGCAGTTGAAAATTATACTAGAGAGTATTTTTATGATCAATAAATCCTATCAAATATGTTCACAATATTTTGCTTTATTTATTATTCATAAATGTCCAAGTAATTACGATTAGCGTTTCCAATTATATAAATGAACAAATTCTTACTAACTAGATGATTGATTCATATGAAAATTTAATCGTCATCCATATATGGATAATGTGGCGATCAAAGTGTTAATACCCACGATTATGCTAAAAATCGAAGTTATTCGTATAACATCGCGAAACTTGTTCCAAAATTTTATCCACGATGATTTTTGGCACTTTTCCTGGATCGTCATGCGTGATCGTATGAAAAGGTTTGATACGTATATTCTATCAGGACCGGTATTTTTATTTGAAACGTTGTTTTTCAATTTTCTGCCATAAATTGCTGGACGGTTTAAAGGTTGCCGAAAAAAAAGAGAAGGTGTAAAACCCGATACTATTTTGGCAACGCAAACACCGGCTTCGCGGAAAACTAAAATATTGTAAAAAGTAACTATATCTCGGAAGCCTATTATCGATGGTGGAATATCGATAGTTCGTTACGGTTGCCTGACGTGTCGGTTGTTGCGGTTCCTCGCCGATCAATCGTGACAATTAACAGCGATTCGTTCGAATCAGAGCCGGTGGAGGTGAAATTCAAACTGACACAGCTGGAATCATGGTCCGCTGGATTTTCGCCGGACTTAACGTTTCATTAGTCATACCCAATGTTCGACGGTTGAAAGCTTCGATAATTAAATGCACATATCCCTAAACATCGTCCGTCAAACGGTCATTGCCGTACAAAGCAAACAATTAGCTACTCGCTTGCTAGGAGTTTCATTTTTCTCCATGTATTTCGCTTGTTCCGTAATTACGATAATCGAGATGACATTTTCTATTGTGTTCCTCACTGCAGAGATTTCACTTTGATCGGTTACATGAGAGGAACGATGTAAAATGCATTATCAACGCTGGATTCATTGAATTGGCTACAATGACAAATCTCAAATTTCTCATTTTGGTGATCAACTGCATTGACTGTATTAAACCAGAAAAAAATGAAGTAAAATACATTGTTAAAAGTGGATTTATAGAACTTGTTATAATGACAAATTTTTTATTTTTCACTTTGGTAATTAATTGTATTAATATTGCGACGCGGTACTTCTGCGTTTGTTTCTCTTGAAAAGAATTAATTCAGATATTATATTACTTATTTTAACGAAAATTAAACATTAAACGTAGGTCGACATTTTTTCTGTAATATTTAATTGTATCATACACTAATCTGTACACCTTTCATTCGACGTTACAGCTTTGTACAAATTCGTATACCTCTCATTCGAAGGTACAGCTTTGTACAAATTTGTATACCTTTAATTCGAAGGTACACACATTTGTGTAGCTTTCATTTGAAGGTATACACATTTGCCTGGCTTTCATTTGAGGGTATAGAAATTTTAGATGGAACACTCTTATTCGGTGAATATACAGGATAACTATTGATGAAGAAATTGTTGTAAATATAGTTGAGACATTTGATTATACAAACTTTTAAATTATGCGTGACCGACCTTTTAAATTACAATTTTTTTACCTCAGACCTGTAATAACACTTTTGTGCACCATTTACTAAATTTTTGGAGGGTGCGATGAAACAATTTTTTAAACTACCCTAATGGTAGTACAAGATGTAATTCTTATCAATGGCGTTTAAACTAAAAAAACCATGTCTGTGACGAAATTTTTCCTTCAATGTTAACACTTTCTCTGACGATAGCATTTCAAGGTTCATACAGTGAATATGCAGTATCTGTATGAATCTGTATAGATATACTTTCGGTATCATTGAATTTTTGTTTATGCTACCCGAAAAAGTTAGGAGTAATACTTACGATGTTGAAAAGCAGAGGCAGCTGTGAGATTAAATGAGAAACCTTGAGAAAAGGAGCGTGGATCTGAATCGTTTATCTGACGGAGAAAAAGTACAGGCGTAAAGGAAAGATTTGATGCTACTCTTTTGACCCGAACTCTTCCCCGCGATATGTATCTGTCGTTGAATTCATTGGGAATTTGTCCGAGTGGACGCTTTGATTCGTGATTTCTTATTTCCTTTTTAAATCTCAGAAATGTTATAAGTTCTCCTCGCAAAGACCGCATGAAACGGATTTCTGTTTTACAGTTTGCGAGGTTAATGGGTCTACCAATGGAAATCGTTTTATTCGCCTTCTTTCACTTTTGTTCTAATTTATACCTGTATTGAGGAAAGCGAAGTAAGAATAAATATTTAAGGTGCTGCTATTAATATGAGTATAAATGTTTGCTGTTTGCGTTTTTAACGCTGAATATAGGAAACAAAATGACGGAACTTATATTCTTTATTTTAACTTTCGAAAATTGGTAAGCAATTTTTGTTACAATGTATGTTGATCTTCGTCGAGATGAAGAATTGTGTAGATTAGTTTACGTATTATATATTATTTATTTATTTTTATAGGACTTTTTGAATTTAAATTACTGATCATTAATCGCTCGTAAATGTAGGGTTCAAGACGTACAGTTTGAGAATTATAGCAAGGGGCCGTTATGTATAAATTGATCTGTAAAAATTGCAAATACATCCAAATGTTTATAACATTTTTATCAAATAGCACTGACCAGTTACGATATTATTATTTTGCAAGCTGGATATAAAATCAGTAAATATAGTTAACATATTAATAATAGCATCTTATGATCGTATATGACTCCAAATTGATTATTCAACGTCTAAGCACGATTAAAAATACATAATGATAGAATCTGATTGAATAGTGGGTATCGTTATCTGTGACATCGTTCCTAAAATACGTAGGAGTTTGAAAATCCCGATTTGTCGAGAGGTTTTCGAAACGTTTCGACTTTGTAGACGAATGTAGATGTCGAAGTTCGCCTTTGTCAGTCTTACATGTGGCCAACATCTGAATCCATGATTCGTAACCTTTTATCGAACTTCCCAGTTTGAAACGTCTTTCTGATCGATGATAGTGGTCTAAGCATTCTTATCCATCAGCCATTTGCCAACACGGTAAACCTCGCTTGACTCGAATTCAAGGCGATGGAATCGCTGTTATTTGTTCTCGCCATAGAATCCGATGTGGGTCATTCACAACCCAAATCCTATTCTCGATGAGTTTTCCATTAATATTGACAACGGACAGATTCTCCGCCACTTAAATGTAACGAAAAACTCGATTCTTTTTCCGCGGTAATAATCGTATTCTTATATTTTATTACTTAAGTAATAAAGTACGTCTTTATTACTTAAATGGCAGAAATGTCGACTCGTTTGTTATCTAAATATTTAACCAGTTTTGTTAATAATTCTGAACTCAACTGTTGATGAGTGTTATTTAGATATTAACTTCAAATGGTAGGTCAAAATGGACGAGTTTATTTCGTGCAAGCTATGTTTGTTCTCTTCCAAAACATTTACTGAAATTCTCGATTATAAACTATATATATTTTGCAAGCAAATACATTTATTTATATTTAAATCATTGTACCATCTGTTCCTACTGTTTCTATCCTGTCAAAGTTTGTCCACACAAAAATGTACCGATGTTTCAGAAACGTGTTCTGTTTTTGTAAAAATATCGTCTATAAAAAAATTGTTAGGAAAATTTATCGTCGACAGATATATCAGAAGATTGATGTTCCGTTTCGATGAAAATAGAATTTAACTTTACGATGACGTATAGTTGTGTGAACTAATACGTCCTTTAACGTTATTCGCGAGAAGGAATATTATTTATTTGTTCATTGCGTGTGGTATGATTCATGCATCGAAAAGCAGACTATTAAATTTCAGTGCAATTCCGATTCCAAGCGTTGTTTGATTGTGTTAAATAGCATCGTTTGCCTCGCTGTATTATTTACAACATTAACAGCAATATTTCATTAAAGCGATGATCGCATAAGTACTTCAATCGCTGCTTATTCATACATACGGTACATTATATCGATGATTCGATGATGCCATTTTATAACCCGACACTATGTAACCTGTGCCCGCATATTGAACCCCGCCGGCAGAAAATCCCGATACGTAATATGAAGTTCGGTTTAAAATTACCCTTTTTGGATTTTATCACGGAATTTAGGATTACATTCCCCGGATCCCGCAGCCCGTATTAGATATTGCAACAGTAAATTCAACGTATATTAAGTTATTCCGACAGAATTTTTAAAGCTGCCGAGTCGATTTCATGGTTCATAACGTCGTGTAAAAAGTAATAAAAGGTAGAAAATGACCTTTCTAAAAGTAATTATTAATAACTAATTAGTATTTTGATGGTAATTTTATCACTGATGCAGTGCAATTTTAATATTTTAATATTTTAATTGTCCAATGTCAACATTTTTTGGAACCCTTCAAGTAAAAAATAGATCTTGCTATCTTTTTCAAATAGTTTTAAATAAATTCATTGTTAACGACAGAAGATCTACAAAAGAAATAGATTTATAATTAATACCAAAATTAAATAACTGTCGCTTCCGAAATAATAAGAATGTTGAATAATTATATGACGTCATAAACTACACATGTAGGTATATGTGTATATTTTAAATACGATTTTTGAACAATAGATTTGTTTATATTCTTCTAAAAATCTTGCAGAAATACTCGAAATTATCTTTACTTTACGTTTGTCTTTTTAGACGAAACAACAGTACTTAAAATTAATGTATTATTATACAAAGAATAATATTCACTATCATTCGCTATTTAATAGTATTATGTAAAGTATCTGTTTTTATGTCAGAGAACATTGTGAAGATTTTGAATATCACTGAGATTTGTGTTTTCATATATTCAGCAGTTTGAAGGTTGAAAGAATAGTATTTAAATGCAAATTTTACATCCCATTTGCAATTCAAATGTTACTCTTTTCCTATTTGTTAGAATATACTTCCCGCATCAATCTTTTTATCACAGTTATTTCATGATTTTCATTTCGCCTCATTTTCGTTTTCTTTTGTATCAAAAGTCGCATGAGAAACGAAATACAATTATTACAGAATTAAACAGGCCTGAATCTTCATTATTATTCTTCTTAGAAATCATAAAATTTATAATGGCAAGCATCAATATATTAAACAATATATAACTTCCGAATAAAATGTAGAATTTGTAACTTAATTCTACTTAAATTTAGATGTACTTTAATTTAAAATCTCAACAAACTTCATACTTCAAATTCAAAATCTCAACAATTCAATACTTTAAATTTCGAGCCCCTAAAAATATAATACCCAGATACAAATTTTTATCAGAATTTGCATTTTTATTCCATTAAAAACCAATGTCGCCTATCAGTTTCCTCTTTCATCAAAAACGATAAAAATACCTCAAGTTCCAATAACACGTGATTCGCGCTGCATAAATATAATGTAAACATACATTTTTTAAATTCAACATTTACATCACACCTTGTACGTTTTCGGTTTACCATAATCAGACAAATCACGATCATAATAGACACATTTACTAGCAATCAAGAGCTGTCGGGTCATAATATCCTAGTTCAACCATTCGTGATTCGTACTTATTGACGAGTTCGATACGCATCGATATCACGCTCACCTATTAACTCATTCAAGCAGTCGTCAAATTGCGATTCGATTGTACGCGTGCCGAATCACTTTCGCTATTAATTAATAGCCCGACACGACGAGGTCCCATCGCGGGGAATCAATCTTAAAACGGGATTCGCCTTTTCCGGTTCTCCGTTCACGTACCTCTCTTTACTCGTCAATTGAACAGATGACATCATTGCATTTATTACGTGAACCACGTGGGATTAGCGAACGACTGTTCGATCGACGAGGCGATTTAACTTTATAGGAACTCATTACACTTATCGCTCTCGCGGGAACCGATGATGTAATAAGTCGAAAGTATTAAACTGTAATACAAAGTCATTGAAGCACTCGCCCGTTATGCTTGAAAATTGTATTATACGATCATCGAAGTTATCCGTTCGTAAAATTTGATGAATGAATCGCAAGATATCAGAGTATTGCCCACTAATTCTATTCCTTATTCATTTTTCTATTAATCAATTAATTAGGTTAATACAAAGTAGTTTACGTTCGTAAAATTACGTGTTTTACCGTATGAATGCAATATGTGTCGAGTTTAATTCGATAATTGATTATTTTTATCGAAGTACTCTTGTACATCTTTTCAATGTATATGTGAACTGTTTCAGTTTCGCTTATGACAAAATATTAATATTACAATATTACTATTTATTACTTTAAATATAACTAATATTATTATATATTTATTAATTAATATATATATATGTTGTTTTGCATATCTTCTCAACGAATGTGTGAATTGTTTCAGTTTTGCGTATGACAAAATATTAATATTACTGTATCCATAGAAAATGTTATTGACAAATATTATTAATAACAATAATATTATATCAACGAGATGTTTTATTGTTAATATCAACCTTTACGAAATATATCATTTAGAAATGAATTCTCCGCTTTTATTCCTATATTTAGAAAAAAGTGTGACCGAATGACTTACTTGGTGTCACTCGATGCAACTTCGGCGATAAGCGTAATGTCTGCTTGGATAGAATTTCGGCCGATCCGACGACACAGTACTGGAGGATTCACTTTTAAGAAAATTTTCAAAGAATTTTGATCGAAAGCAGCAACGAAGATGAGATAAAAGATGAGTGGATTTTGCCGGGAGCACGTTTCAAAGGGAAATGAAAGCGATTCGTGAGTGCTGCGAGGAGATCTTGGCAGAAAAATCGGCAGACCCGTTTCTTTCCGATCTACACCGCCGCGTCACCGGCCGAGGATCTTATCGTATTTCACGGGGAAACGAACTAGGAACTACCCTTCCGCCTCTCTGTTTCCCTCCTACTTCCGGTTTCCGCCATAAAGGATCCAGTTACCGCGAGAAAACGATTTCATTTTTCCTGCAGGATCAGTTCCAATCGCGTGTCCTTTTAACAGCCAATCCAACTCGATTAAACGCGTATACACGGTGTTCAGACAGAACGGTGTATACAGGGTGATCCACTCGATTCGCACATTCTGAAGAAAACTGTTTGCAATTATGAGAAAAAATTGTTCAAAAGTTTGACTATTCAGAGAATCACATTACATAACATTTTCTTATGGAGATCTAATCCTTTGCACTCTATTTCGCTGTTTTCTAAAAATTTCTAGTTAAAATACTTTAATGAATTTATCTGTAGTTATTATTTTTCTGTTGTTGACTTATTTCAATCTGTACACGTCGATGATCGGAAATGTGTTTACGTAAAACCATTTTTACCGTTTTGTAAAGTGTTTTATTCATTGTAACACGCCCTCTGTATTAATGTTACGCCTGTTCGCGTTTCAAAGCAATCCCCGTTAAATTTACTAGATTGTACAACTAACGGCTCGCAACTGAACTTAGTTACTTCTCTGTGAGCGAGATGCAGTTCCGACTAACTATTGAATTATTATGAGAATTTCAACCGAATTAATTAGGTGCGATCTACATTTTGCACCTAGTTTGTTATTCAAAGTTTAATGCACTGTGTCCGATCCGGCGTAACGGCGAATTCCTGAAACCTACAAACATACAGCTATTTATGTTTCAGAAATTTGGTTTTTCTTTTATAATCATTGCAGCGCCGCAGCTGGGAATTTGCAAAAAAAATTACAAAGTTATCCAGAAAAAGCTTCGGTTTTTTGTAAAAGTTTCAAAACGGGTTAAGCAAAATAGCAAATGCGAAACAAATGGTGTGCAAGATTAAAATAAATTTGTTAAATAACAAATAAATTATTGTTTTTATATATTCTAGCATAATTTCGTTTATTCGTGCGTACTTAGAAATCATACATTGTGTTGCGTAACACATACTGAAGTATAATATAAATAAGCACACGGTAATAATCAAGTACAAATCAGCTTAATGTAAGTGGTAATCACAATTTGTCTCTGTACAATTTTTTTTTGTTTCTCGAAAAGAAGAGATTTATTTTACGAAACATGTAACGCGTCTAGGACGTTCACTATAGAGGTAATTAAGTCTCCAATTTAAGCGCGCGTGATTTATATTAGCCCATCTTGTCTGCCTAGTATGCATTTCTCTTCACCTAAATCACAAGCACACTATAATAGATGTTTCGATGAAAAAAGCTGCATTTTACCAAAAAATTTGCAATATCATACAGGTACATCGTAGTATAACGAATATAAATTTGTATACTGTGATATAAGTATAACAATTTTGTTATGACAAAATTATATTGTTATGATAAAATTATATTGCTAAGACAAAATTACATTCTTATGAAAAATTGTATTGTTACGATAAAATTATATCCTATCTAAATTTCCAAATTCCCAAATTCAAAAATTTAATATTTCTAAATTTCTTATGAATTTGTAAATTTCCAGATTTGAAAATTTGGTACTTTCGTGTTTACGAATTTCAACACTTCCGAATTTGATGATTTAAAGATTTATAAATTTGAGAATATTAAAGTTTATTAACGTCTCTCAACTTCATCTATATAACATTGTGAAAACAATAGTAAATAATACAAAAAAAATCTCGTCTTCATATAATCATGAAAATGATCTTTATCATGGTCCTAAAGGTGTTTATCTTATCACTTCCTTAATATTATATTAATTAATTTTGCGATATTTTTCAAGAATTTTGTGGAAAATTATTTGTAAATACAATTCCTAACGATGTATGCCATCATGAACAAAATTCGGATGAGAAAACCTACTTCCTTGTTTTTGGCGTGAAAACATTCGCATTCGATACATACCGAATAAAGTGTCGATAATTATGACCGGTCCATTGATTGAGCCATTCATCTTCTTTGAAGCTGTGACAAGAACAATTTCCCGAGAACGTGTGCGATATTTTCCGTGAACGGAGAGCAGGAGCGGCAAGAATAATCATCCCGAAGCCGAGTGTATTTGCCGCGGGTGGAAAAACGGTTATTCACCCGTGTTCTTTTCGCGATTGCATCGCGAGAGTTCTCGAAGGAAGTTCGAATAAACAGTCATAAATCACGGTGAAACCGGTAAATAGGAACATTCGCGCAGAATTCTCGGTAAAAATGGTGGCATTTCGGCGGCGAGTACGACGGGACGCGGGAGTTGAAAAAGGGAAAACGAGTGCGGGAAAAATTTTCTCGCGATTCGCGATATTCCAAAGCATCGGGCTCGATGAAACGTATCCTGGAAAACGATGGAGGGCATTAGCGAATGGAAAGTGCTCAGAATTTTTGGCTTCAGCGCGGATCTGGGTCAAACGTGTAGAAAGATAGTAAGCTGGCGCGATTCTGTGTTCTGAAAGAGAACGATGGAATTGTCTGTGGAATATTCGTAATTTAAATCGACCGACTGTAACTCTGTGAAACTGGGGCGAAGATAAAAAACACTCGGACGAAAGAGGGCCTGTGTTAGTCGAGTACCTGTTGAAATGAAAATTATATACGTGTTGATGTAAAAAAATAATTCCACGGAAGATTTGAGTGATTCCGATTCGATGGAGGGGATACGCAGAATCGATTGATTTTACGATTATCTGTTCTAATTTGTTTCTTTACCGAGATAATTTTTAATGGGACATAATGATTTAAATACTGTGGCGTTTATATTTTATGCGAAAAAAATATACGTTAAAACGTGAAATTGTTTAATTGTGAAATACGCATCTGATGCAATAGCTATAGCAAATTTATCCTGTGGATAAAATTTTTCTTTCTGGAAAATTTATTTCTATTAATTTGTTTTATGTTAGTTTTGTACTTCTTTTATTTGAATTTTAAACTTTTATCAAGTTATTTTTATTTTACCAATTTTCTTTACTTTGACAGAAAAATTATAATATTACAATTTGCAATAATTAATATTTTTAATGTATTTATTAATTTATTATATTTTATTAAATTCATGCTTTTATTCGATAGTACAAATATTAAATACGTTGTAATTTATTACATATCCAACCCTAAAGTAGAATGTAACAGTAAATCGTATTCAATGTTTTCCTTCGATGCTGCAAATATCGGCCACATTACACATCCGCTTCCGTTTGGAACTTTTCGCTCCCACAATCCATCAGCAATTTCTCCTTTCCTGCATTTCTAACAATTCCGCTTGATTGATAGCAAACGAATCAAAATATTGGGATGAAATTACATACTTTCCACCGTCGAATTTCGAAGCTGAAACTGCGTAGGATTAAAATATTCACGTAAATGTTTTAATATGAATCGATTTTAATTCTTGTCGAGGCAAACACTACGTTATTTTGGTTCAGAATTTATCTATAATTTCTGTGTATATTTTCAAATCTTCAAATATCTTATATTTTGTAGTTTTCCAAATTTCTTAAATTTCCCAAATTTATCATATTTTTATATTTTCCAAATTTCCTAAACTTCCCGAGTTTTTAAATTTTTTAATTTCTGATCGCTTACATTTCGAATTTTTATATTCCCATATATTCAAAATTTTATATTTCCAAATTTCTAGAAAATTTCTACATATATTTCAAATTTATCGAAAAGAATATCGCTAACTATCATTGTTAATATTTAACATGCTAGAAGCGTCCAAACGAACACGTTTTCTGGCACCACGACGTACAGTTTTTCTACCAAACAAACTTATGAAGCAGCAAGTGGAGCATTCGGTGTGAACCGAATAGGAGGAAGAACAATAGGAGCATCGCGTTAAAGTGTATTCCAGTCGCGATCCGAGTCACCGAGTCGGAAATGTTCGTCGGCCATGGAAGGTGGAAATATCGAGGAATCTTTTATTAACACGGCCACGGATTAACAAGGGAACGAAGGGGGACGATAATAAGCAAGAAAGACGGGCCAACGGAGTGTCGGCGGTTCGCATTGTTAGTTAAGCCAGGAGATAGCCATGATTTAGAACTCGGACGTAGGACAGTTCGAGAGAAAGGAGGAGCCCGGTGCCTCTGTGTAGCAGAAACGCCACGATGAAACGAGTAAATGCGCGTCCCCGCCAGGAACAATGCTGACTGGTATGTATATCTACGGGCAGACAACCAGCCCACTATTCGGCCAACCAACGATATCCAAGCTGCCAACCGACGATGGCAATGGGCCATGGGGATGGCTCGTAATTACCGGCTGGTCCTCAAGTGGCAACGACGCCGGTCAATTTCACCCCTCTTCTGTTCCCGCTCCGGAACCGGCGACACTACAGAAACCCCTTTACACGCTCGGTATGGTGTTGCAGGATTTGCTTCGGATCATATCTACCATCGTGGATACACACTAATTTAATAGTATCCGATCGTTTGCACTCACTGTTAAGGCTCACAATTTTTACAGAATTAAACCGGTCTGAATCTTCATTATCATTTTTCTTAGAAATCGTGAAATTTGTAATGACAAGCACTAATATATGTATTAAAGAATGTATAACTTCCAAATAAAATGTAGAATCTGAAACTTAATTTTAAATTTAAAGTCTCAACAAACTTCGTACTTCGAATTTAAAATTTCAAGAAATTTAATACTTTAAATTTCGAGTTCTTAAAAATTTAATACCGAGATACAAATTTTAATGAGAATTTGCATTTTTATTCCATTAAAGCCGATGCCACCTATCATTTTCCCCTTTCACCAAAAACGATGAAAATACCTCTGGTTCTAATTTTATGTGATTCGTGCTGCTTAAAAAATAATGAAAACAGGAATTTTTTAAATTCGACATTTACATCGCACCTTGTACGTCTTTAGTTTACCATAAGCAGAGAAATCACAATCATAATAGACACAGTTACTAGCAATCAAGCGCTGTCGGGTTATAATATCCTAGTGAATTTTTGGTTCAGAAGTATCAGAATCAACGACCAACTGTAGAAAGTGCACAATTTATATATTTAACGGCCACATCAAATTTATTTAACGCTAAAACTATCGTGTTATATATTATTTTTGTACATCTATGTGTTTATTAACAATTTCGTACGTACATGGGAAAAGTAGGATGGTTTATTAGAAGGGATACACGATCAAAGATGTTATTAATACGTCGACTATGTTTCTCCGTTTCCTGGTTTCAAAGGTGATGTTTGCAATATTGCAATATAGAAATCTTTGATATTTAGTAAACGGTTTAACGTCACGTTTACATGTACGTAATAGCTGGAATGCATGTAAGCACGTCTATGAATAATTAGTTTCATACCGTCAACACATGTTTCCGAGTAGACGGTTTGTTGTGCACAAATGAATTCGCAATTAGTTTAGAATTTAATGTGATATAAGTTGTCAAAAATTTAAATTTACAACCTGATTTTAATTCAAGGTCAATTTAATGAAATTAAATTTAACTAAATTCATAGCCAGTTTAATTCAAATTTCATTAAATTCAAACTTAATTTAATTTAAGTTGCTGTGAAGTGACTTTAAAATACAACTTATACCAATAGGCATTGTTTAAAGGTATACTAATGTACTGAATTTTGACAAACAAAAAATATTTATCAGTATCATATATTTAATGATAAAATCAAGTCTAAGGAAAGGATATGAAAGTGTCCATATAATATAATATAATGTAAAGAGTCGAAACGTAGGTGAAAAATGGGAATGTCCATCTGATTTCCAACTTCCTTGCAAAGATTTAAATTTTAAATATATTTTTATTCATCAACTTGTGCAGGCAACATCAGTGAATTTAGAGGAATCTCGGCTAAAGCTTTTACGTATCTTTAATACGTTGCATCATTTTTTGTGTACTATGATGTGGGAAAACGGTAAACCCGGAGGCAAAAGAAGTTAAATAAATGTTCTACAAAGAAGCAGTACATACATCCAGGATTGCAACGGATTAAAAAGTTTGCCGTTAGAATTTATTGCATGGTGTATTTTTTAAATGGATTAGATTCTGCGCGAACCGACTATTCCGTTTAAAAATTTCATGTAAAATATAATTCGTCAGTGTGAAATAAAGCTTCGTAATAATAAATTTATACCGATAACCTCATTGTTAATATTCGATTAAACTACAAAATAATTAAATCGATAACTGAATAAATTAATTAAACTATAATGTTAAACGAAAAACAAGTCATTTTTTCGTAGGCATCAAATTTTTAGCTGACAAAAGTGGCAATCTTCGGAAGTATAAAATTTTTAGCCAACAAAGCGAATTATTCCAGTGAAAGAAAAGATGTACTGGAATTACTTACATTAAGTATATTTTGTAACGCTTAAATAGAATGAATTGTAGTCCGTTCTCAATAATCCGAGCTTTATTTTCCAAGAATTTCTACCAAGTTCACTGACATTTTACGTTCCTTTTACTCATGGTTTTAATCTTCTCCTCACTTGTACCTCTTTTTTGTTCTTGCTTGTTTTTCTTCTCAAGAATTCTTTCATTTACCCTTCTCCATGATTTCTTTCATTTCACACTCTTAGACAATCGTTTTTTCGATTTCCATGAGATATCGTATGAGATCTCCTCTAGCAGTGTTTTCAATTAGATAAATGAGCAAATTCTTACTGAATATATGATTGATCCATATGGAAATTTTAGCGTCACCCATATGTGGATGAGGTGGCGATCAAAGTGTTAATCATAATTACATGATATCACTCCGCTGTTAAACAAGTGTCTGATTAAATACAAAAGAAGAGACGAAAGCTGAAATATTCAGGGAAAAGGAAAAAAGTATCATAATATTGTATTTCCTTTCACATGGCGTGAACCCGCAAATGTAGATGCGTATGCATGTTCCCATATCTGTCGGAGATATCATCGGCCGACGATCTTTTTGAATATTTTAGCTCGGAGTATGTGTCGCCTGACACGAAACGTATTTACGGATTACTACATCTGTTTCTCGTAAAAATTCCTGTCGTGAATCAAGATAGACGCCTTTTACGTGCGACATATATAACGCCGTCAGGATTTGCGAAGGATTACCAGCGACACCGTAAGTCCTATTCTCTATGGTGTCCGATCGATCGAACCTACAATAGAGAAGCCCGGTTGCTTTCTTCGCATCAAAGAACAGGACTAGATGTTCAAAGTTCAAGGACGTGCCCGCTTAGTCTCTTAAATCTTGATTGATGATCGACTCTTTAACGTGTCGCTATCTACGGACGCGTGTTAACCTCAGCTCCAGAAGAGCGGAGTAATGTCGTCTTATCGCCTCGAACGACTAAACGTCTGTCTCGCTTTTCTTTACACGTACACGTGACCGCAACATCCACCCCCCATTATGTGGAGTCGAGTCTCTTTTCTCCTAACTAATCGCGTGAAAAACGATGGATTGGACTCGTCCGAAGACACAGGAATTCAGAGATGAAATTGGCTAACTTTTCACGACGATCGCATTCGTCCACGTTGAAATTTACGAACGGAGTTAGCTGAAAATGTTGACGTTCACTTTCGAAGACTGTATATTAGAACTATAAGAAATCAATTATTATTTAACCCTTTGCGATCTGCTATTCTCTCCGAGAGGACATTGAAATTTATTACTGATAATTGAGAAATTAATAATTACTGGATTTATTCCAGTGCATCTTTTTTTAGAAATGTTTCCCTAAAGTTTTCTCTTAAAATGAACAGGAAATGAAATGAAATGTGGTTCAGTTAGTATGGTATATGTATGAGTGGGTGTCATTATACATATGTATACGTAGCAATGATTGTGTGATGTGAATAGACGTTTATACAGACATGTTAGTAAAACAGGTGTAGTAACCTCGATATTATTCAACCAATAAGACGACGTAGAGATTCGATAAGATAGTGATAGCGACATAAATAATGTAAAAAAAAAAGCATATCGGTAAATGATAATCAAGTGAAGAATGGGAAAACGTCACCGAGTCAGATGATATAACGCGTGAAAATGTAACTATGCTCACGGTTTTAATAATTAATGTTACCCATGGAAGGCATACATATTTTCCAGTTTTGTCTCTATTCTTCCGTTATACGATTATTTGCAAAGGGCACATTATAATTAGCTTCGTGAGCATATTTGCGCCCGCGGCCAAAAGGTTGAGAACTGCTAACGTACACCGTGTTTGTTTCTCTTCGTCGCTTTCCACTGTACTCTCGTTTCTGTATTTAAAAAACAGGGTAATTGTACTTATATACCCACACGACGTTGAGTGTTCTACTTTCAATTATGTATTTAAATGTGGACTCGAAATTACATTCAAGTGTGTCGCACAACCTGTTTTAATTTTGGCATGCATCGAAAAACTGAATTAAGCTTTGGATCGTTTTTAAGAGGAAACTGAAAATGGATGTGAATAATTTAGTTCACTGTTAGTATGGCTTCGGGTGATATTAAAAGTCATGGTTTCTGTTGTGATATGTCAATGCTTTGTGCTCGTTCTCTTGTAGCTTATCGTTATGGAATTTAATTACCTTTAGGTGGCTTCGAGGGAAATAGTTTTGCAATTGTTTACAATGTTAACGATGTTATAAATTTTTGCAGCAGCGGAATTTGCAGGAAATGGCACAGATCGATACGGTACTGTGGCCGGTGTGCTTTTTAAGAGAAAATGGGAATATATGAAAAAGAGCTACTATCACCGTGCCTCAAATTTGGTGTTGGTTAATTCTGAACATCGGTAAAAATTAAAAAATTGTTTACCTTGTAACGTACCAAATTTCGAAGTTATCGTACTTACAAATTGAGAGATTGAAAAAATGTAAAATTTACAAATTTACGAATTTGGGGGTTCAGGGGTTTCAGAATTCAAGGATTTCAAAATTTTAGAATTTGGGAACTTCAGATTTTAGGAGTTTAGGAATTCAAGAATTTAGGAAATTTGAAATTTGGGAATGTGTAATTTTAGGAATTTTAGAATTTTAGAATATTAGGGTTTGAGAATTTAGGAATTTTAGAATTTGGAAACTTGAGAATATAGGAATTTTTAAATTTGGAAACTTAAGAATATAGGAATTTTAGAATTTGGAAACTTGAGAATATAGGAATTTTAGAATTTGGAAACTTGAGAATATAGGAATTTTAGAATTTGGAAACTTGAGAATACAGGACATTTTGAATTTGGAAGCCTAGGAATTCCAAATACCTAAATCTTCAGGAAATAAAATTTAAAAAATTTTAAGATTTGGGAACGAGAATTTTGTGCTTTAGAAATTTACGAATTTAAGAATGTAAGAAATTACGAGTGTAGCAATTGAAGACTGTAGAAATTTAGAATTTTCGGTGTTTAGGAATGAATTATTTTGGATTTTGACAAATTTAAGAGTACAAATATTTTAAAATTCAGGAAGTCGTCGATTCTGCAATTCGGAAAGTTAAAAATTCATAAATCTGCATATTTTAGATTTTGCTGAACTTTACTGGTGCTTCGCAAATTATCGCACGATTAATTAGCTTTTATTAGTTTATTCACTTTTGTTCCGATCCAATTTTCTTTCACCTTCGCGCTGAAAGGACTTATACGTTATTTTACCACCGGTTCAATTTCGTGTAATATGCTTACGGCACTGGAATGAAGTTTTTATTATACGATGGATATTATGGTAAAATGTTATATAAAACGATTAAGCTGGATACTATTATCATACTTTACGTATTCATGTTGCTGGAGATCACCGTTGACCTCCATGGCGTATGGACATGTTCGGTCGATATTACACTCATATTTTCGTCGTATTTTACAGATTCTTTAAACATTTCCGATATGAAGGTTTTACAAAATTTCTGTTAGAACAATTTCAATTTTCTTTGAAGATTACATGTATGTTCCTTATCACTGTTTGTTAATTTTCTGCACAACATGTGCATTATTCTGTTTTACTATATCCTAATTTTAATATAAAACAAGCTTTTATAATCAAACATTTTATACAAACTCTGATTATTTCAATCTTCTTCGTCATTTTGAGTGTTTATTTTGTATATTATGAAATGAGGCTATATTATCAGATAATTTATTAAAATTAGATTTGTGTTGATACATTACTTACAGGTATGTCATATATTATTATAGTTGAACACATTCCTGACAGATTGGTCATATATTATTGTAGTTTAACATATTACTTATACATTTTGTCATATGTTATGCTAGTACAATACACTATCCAACAATCTATTATATATTATTATAACTTAACACATTATTCCTCGCCTATTTGTCATATATTATTATAGTATCAAACATTACTCTCAAATTTTTCATAGTATGTTATAATGCACCAAATTACTCAGAAACATATTGTTGTCATATTAGAATCAGAAATTTGTTACACATATTGCTCATACAGTTAGTCATACATGTTGCTCATATGTTACTCACATACCATTGTTAAACAAATTAAAGTCGCGCGTTTCGCATATTCCTAAAAAGGCATCTAATATTTTGTACCTCTTACGGTACAATATAAAGTAGATCTTACATTTGCAGTGGCTATAAACGAGAAACGTTCTCCGAAAGCAAAGAAACAGTACCGTTGTACTCTATGAGTTTGCCGTAGCTCCGTAACATTTGTATTGCGTTTTCGAAGTCCCGGCAAGTTTCACTCGTTGTTTTCCTGCACGGCATACAAGAAGATCAAGTACCGACTGCTCGTTATCATTCGTCACTCGTTCGCTGTTTACGCTTGTTGTCTCTAACTTTTGAGTCGAACCGAAGACGCCGGGCAATGGCCACAATAGAGCACTTTTCGTTTTTCCCGGAGGCGGTCCCGCGATAAATAGCTGTTGGCAAACGTTTCGAGGAGCAGAAAGACGAAAAAACCCGGCACAGAGAGATGGAAAACGACGACACACGGTGGAAAGAGAGAAGCAAAAATTTTATACACCGAACTTCGAACTTCCTGATACCGCGCCCCTCCGCGCTATCTTTTTCTTGCCGATTTTATACCTCGTGTCCTTTTATCTGTTTCCATCGATCTTCTCTATGGGGAAAATGGGGAGATGGTTCACGAACAGAAAAAGAACCAACTATCTGGCTGACCCGGATAAAACTGAACTTTTTCTTCCGCTTATTTCTTAATATTTTTGTGTTTCGAGAAAATCGATAGTAGTAGAACGATAGTTTCTTACATCATTGACAGTATACTTTTCTTTCGATTAAAAGTCGTCAAATTTACGAATGTAAAATTTCTATGCTCCTAAGCGATTAAGTTTAGGCTCCTAAATACCTACATTTTGAAATTCCAAATCAGCAAATTTTTAAATCTTGTTTCCACACGTGCAAGATTTCAAGAAACAGTCTCCACGTGAGAATAGAGACCGTACTTGGTAGATGATATAAAAACACAGCTTGCCAAACTTTTGCCTCTTTATTAGACTGTTTGGAATCGACCTACAGTTCATTTCGCACGATAATGGGGACACTTTATGTTACTAAAGCGATATTATCAAAGCCGTCTTGTCCCCTATTTCTTGGAAGAACTCCAAAACCAGTCAGGATGAATGGAGAATAACGAAATTACCTTCCTGGTGTACAGTATCCTTGTCAGAAAATAATCGAAATTTTGTTCCACTCGGTTTCTGCACGAATATGCTTTTTTCGATGATTTAATCACATACGACATTTGTCAAACTTACTGTTGGAAGCATTTGTCAATTTAAAGCTATTGGAGCAACGATGGGCAGATCATGTGCTCACAGAAAAGATCATGGAACGATAATACTCACTGAAATTTCATAGTTTCAAACGATGAAATTTTGGGTCATAGCAGTTTTCAGGTTTTACAATTGTATACTTGGGAGTCTATACATTTTACGGTTTTTATATTTAAATATTGATGAACTTAGGATACGAACATTTTGAGATATTTAAATACAGGTCTTTAGGAGTTTAGGAGCTGAAACTTGTTAAGATTAAAAAATTTAGAAACTTATAAGTTTAGAAGTTCCAACATTTTTAGATTTTTAATTGTGGTAATTTAGAAATTTAAGAATCTAGAAATTTACAGATTCAGAAATTTAGATATTCGATAATTGGAAATATGTAAATTTAGAAATTTAGATATTTGATAACGATAAATAAAAAAATTAAACAATTTCGTTACTTAGTTACCTGGAATAATAAAGTTTAGAAATTTAAGAACTTGGAAATTTATATATTCGACAATTCAAAAATTTTATAATTTAACATCTGAAAATTTAGAAACTCAAAATCACGAATTCATAAATGTAGATATTCAATCACTTAGAAATACGACAATTTAGCGTAAAAAATTTAAAAACTACGGAATTTATAAATTTGCAAGCTTAGAAGTTTCGAAATTGAGGAATTAAAAGCTTCAGAAACTCACGAATACCTAAATCCCTATATTCCAAACTCGTGTATTTCAAAACTCCCAAACACGTAAGCACGAATTTACGTCGTTCAACCGAACAGAACAGCCACAGCACCGAACGCTCGTAACGCATCTTCAAACCCGATTTCCTCTAGAATCGCCTCAAAAATGAAAAAAAAATCTGTACTCCACATTTTTCCCTGATTTTTCCATAAGAAATCACGCTGTGTCCGCTTTTACGCGTTACTCGCCCGTACCGTGAATATTCATCGATTATCGTTTACTTCAACTTCGGTGCACCTTGAGAGACTTATAGCTCCCCCGTGTATTTACGGAAAATCGGTTGGAAAATTAAGTTACACAAAGGGTTAGGAAAGAACCCTTTATCTGGTTTTTCCTCATGGCGGGATAATGACCACGTTTGTCCTTCGTGGTACCTATTTTCTGGGAGCCTCTTTACGACTTTCCCGCGTGTTTGCCGCGATACTAATGACCAGCTACCGGCCACCACCACCGCCACAGATTAACTTTCCGCGTTCCCATCATTTTTCTCCATTAGCCGAAGATTTACGAGGGGGTTACGCGTTAGTCCGCGATACTGCGTACAGTTGGAATCGTGTAATTGGACTTTTCTCGGTAACAGCTGCGTTAAAACGCTGTTAACTTGTAAACTTTCTTACGTGTTGCGCGTTCGGACGGATCTCTGTTCAGCTGATGTTTATATACGTGCATCGCAGCGTCAACGATATTAAGTGACGATTAAATAACGCGTGGAACCAGTAGATTCCCGATCAGCGAAAAAGTAGACTGTATCGAAATAAATGGATCACACTTCGGATGATTAAATTTTATTTCGATGCGTACTTGTTAACTGTTGTGTCGAGAGTTCCTCTCCGAAGATGTTTCACATTTTACCAAGACTCGTGGTGGGCAAATTTTGGTACAAATTTTGGGAAGTCCATGTTTCTTCTCCAATGTTGTGCATCGAATTATAATTTTATCATGTTTCTCTACTTTTATATGATTCTGTGTCTATCTAAGTCATTCTATGTCTAATTTTACGTGATTCTATGTGTAATTCTTTGTGATTTTGCATCTAATTCTATGTATTTGTAGATTATTTATGTACGTATTTAACTGTTATCACAAATATGTTTATTGTCTCGATGTATCTAACTGATGTTTCAGAAAAAATGGCGAGGGAAAACGTTGAAGGGTACCTTAGGTATATTTATTGGTCCATTTTTCATGTACTTTGAGCCTTTCTTGCTCCCCTCGAATATTTCTGTAATAGGCGAACACCATCATGAAGATTATGGTAGATATCAAACTCGACCACGCCACTTTCTGACACACAGAATGACGTTTTAATTTCAGATAAAAGTAGATCTCGACGCGACGATAAAACGTTAGGTATCGTTTGTAAAAGGTAATTGAAACGCCAGCTTCCTTCAAGTCATTGATTTTAATTTTAACGAATTTGCAATTTTCTAATTCCTTAATTTCTGATTTCCTGCGTCGCTACGAGCTCATATTTTGAAACGAAAAATTCTTTAACTTTTAATTCGTAAAATTCTCCAAGTTTCTAATTTGTGAATCTCCAGTTTTACGAACTCACAATTTCTAATTCCAAAATTTTCTAAAATCCGATACTCCGAGTTTCCGAATTTCTAAATACTAAAATTTCGTGATTCCAAATCTTTCGAATCCCCTAAACCGCAAATCCCTAAATTTGAAGTTGTGATTTAAAGAAAAAATTTAACTTTCAACTCCGTAAATATTTGTCCATAAAAATAATAAATGCGTAAGAAATATTTTATCCTGTCACAATCCTGTGTGACAGAATACTATACGTAGAAACATTTTTGTGAATTGTGCTAGATTTAATCTTAGCAGCGAAAATAGAGAATTCCCCGGGTGCAGGGTTTCACGATTCGGAAGCAAATAAAACAAAAATGCCATAACGGACCGACCGTGTAATAGTTTATATGGAATGTTATTTCTGGCTGAAAAATATCGAAGGGCAATAAAATAACACCGTTAAATTCAACCCTTGAGTTTCTTTTATCGACAATCCTTATTCTAAACATTTATTATCCTTAATGGGTATTATTTCCTAAGCTTCCACGATTTAAATAAAATAGTAAAAATTAAACTGGACAAATCCGAAAGATGTCTCTTTTTCTATTCCGCCAATTAATTGCCTAAAGCGAATTTCTAATTAATATTTCGCCGAAGTTCGCTCGATAATGTTTCTGAAGTTTCAACAGAATTTAAACGAGTTGTTACTATCGTGTTACGTTTAACTGATTAAATTGTCCACCACTACATTCTATGCATCGAACTAACGCTTAAAATTTCGATATCGGTGTTTTGCATTTATCGATTAAAATTGCTCGTCTCATTAATAGAGCGTTGCTCGTAGTTACAAAATATTAGCGGTCAATGATTGTCATTTGTTTCATTTATTCGTAAATCAAGTAATCGGTTGTATTCCAATCATCGATTATTGATTACTGATTTATCGAAAGCATAAATCCTTAATCGGCGGTACACAGTTTTCGATCAAACCTTGATTAATATTCTGTTTAACAGATTTGTATTTTTAATTCGATTGGGGGGAAAACACGAATTTTATTCGTTGCGTTTGAACTTCGGTGTGACACGATTTTATTAGTCGAGGGATTTGTAATATAGTGATATATTCTTATGGGAATTAAATACCTAACGTGCTACGTACATTCACGTTTTTCCATTCTGACTTTTTGGGACAACCCACGTTGATGTTTTTACTCGAATTTTTATTAAGCCGTATTACTGTTCCATTTTCATCCCCATTGGGATTTTTCTTGTTACTGCTGTGATACTATCTGTCCTTCAGGTAAGAATTTTTAGTTATTTGTCCGTGATAAGAAGGAGCAGGAAAGATTTTACAAGATGTTTATATCAATTCTGTCGAGTACACTTCACAGAGGTAAATGTTTTACAAAATATTACACTCTCAGGACATGCTAAACGTCTAAATAAATAACTTCATAAAATTTTATTGGAAATACCATGGACTTAACAAAACTGCAATGTAAACAGCAATAAAACTGCAAAACGCTTTAAAACCGTACATACATATTTATTTAATTCTCTTAAAAAATACGGAGACAGGCAGACAACGAACAACTCGGCCGTTAGGTATTAAGTGTCATCCATAAGTAACGCAGCAAAGTGTGAACT
The DNA here is from genome assembly GCA_947623535.1 of Coelioxys conoideus. Classification (NCBI taxonomy): domain Eukaryota; kingdom Metazoa; phylum Arthropoda; class Insecta; order Hymenoptera; family Megachilidae; genus Coelioxys; species Coelioxys conoideus. The sequence continues at coordinate 33,451,043 of OX392451.1, forward strand.
CTTTAGGTTGGGTGAATTATAAATCGTCCCATCTTTCACTTGGCTCTTTACGAATAGTGGTATATGTTGTAACCCACCTCGGAAAGTTGAAATTGCTCTCCTATGAAATAATTGAAACGAACGTCCTTTTCATTCTTTTATATTGCAAAACATTCTATGCAACTTAGACTTTTATTTTCTTCGACACGTTGCCTGCCACGCGGGAGCAATTGAAAATTGTATTAGGCGGTATTTTCATTTTTAACCAATTTTATCAAATGTTCTCACGATACTTTGTTATATTTATTTTTCGTAGTTCCAAGTAACTTCGGTTAGAAAATTGAACAAATTTTGTATAATACAGCTGTTAAATCTGTGTAGAAATTTGAGTGTCACCCGTATATGGGTGACATGGCGGTCAAAGTGTTAAAACCGCGTGTCTCAAAGAGTTAATGCACGCGAACGTCGATAAACTTTGTAAATTTCACCGGCTTGCAGATTTGATTCGAATATACTTGAATAGATCTCGAAACTTCTCATATTTTATAGGAAATCCAGTATGTATGAAAATGTTCCGCTTAACATGAAATGTCCCTATAGAACGTAAGCATCATTAACGATATCCCATGTACATAGTACAGGTTCCAGAGCTGCTGAAATGGTGTACATGGAGTTTACGAGCGGTCAGTCTGGTGGAAGGTAGCCAGACGGATCAATATCACATTACTATAAATAATTAATCGGCAGATTCGTTCCTGTGCATACTACGCCCTTCCTAACTATTCCAATTTTCTTTATTATTTGCACGTTGGTACGGAAACTTTCAAATTGCTGAGCTCCCAAATTTTCGAATTACCAAATTTCCAAATTACCGAAATACTCAATCTCTAAATTTCCTCGTTACATAAATTTTTCATCATCAAGTTTCGCAATTACTGAAATTTCGCAGCACCGAAATCTCCATACTCTCAAATTACTCGTTTACCAAATCCCCACATTTCCAAAGTTCTAAATTTATAAATCCCCAAACCTCTAAATTTTTATAATCCCCATATTTGCACATTATGTACTTATTGAATCTCTAATTTCCTAATTACATATTTATTCGATCCCCGAATTTCCAAATTATTACATTTCTACATTTCCAAATCACTAGATTTCTAAATTCCCAAATTATTCAACTTCCGTGTTTCCAAATTCTCCGATTCGAAATATTCAATTGTACAAAGACCGTAATAGCCAAATATTTAATTCGCATATGCTCAAATGTTTATATTCAAAATTTGTGAATGTTCAAATTCCCTATTTTTTAAATCCCTGAATTTTAAGATTTCTCCTTTCAAAACACGAAAAAAACTTACTTCATTAGCTCCTGATTAGCAAAATAATAAAAATACGAAACATTCCAAGTTTTAAACCTGGATGTGTTGAAACATACAAATATTTTTCTTTTCATTTATAACATTATCAGACACGTGACGTTAGTATTGTATGAAATAAATAACCAGTACGAGGAATTTTGAATAGATAAACTGCGGAATTTCTGATCGACGCGTATTAGATTCCATACAATACTACCAATAATACCTTCCCAATTCGCACGATAATTACTGTGTCAGACACCAACAACCACAAACTATGTGGCAATAACGGGTAATCGATCGGGGTGTGTGAAATTCATGGCTACTAAGAATAATCTTCCCTTTGGGACAGTTATTCATTGAAGAATCTTACGAATGGTTTGCAACATCTAGTTATTTTTTCAGTCCTTCACTTCGCGAGTTTTAATTACAATGATTTGTGAAACAAAAACAATTCTATTGCTGCATTGTATATTCTGATTCGACACGTATCAAATGATACTGATGTTAAACATTTCATAGTAATATATTTATTATGCATATAGTAAACATAGTAAATACAGTAATTCAAACATTTAAGTATTGATATAATTTAACGCAATGCGTCCAATCTAGAAATTTATAATTTTGTAAGGACCGTTCGTCTGCTAATAAAAGTTTTCCTGTTTGAATCCATTTGGAACTTGACCCATGAATCTTTAATTTATTCACTTTCAAAGTGTTTGACTCTACTGTTCCACTTTACAATTTTAATTAATCCGTTAATTATTATTCATCGTCTTAAAATCTTTGATCAAGTTAGTCCCTTTGACTCTATATTTTACAAATTATTACTCACTCGATGTTTTCTGTTTGACATTTTTGTATGGCTAATACAACGTCCATGTTCGTTGTATTAAATTTTCAAATTAATTTTGAACATAATTTATAACATATTTCGAACATAATTATTTTTATGATAAATATTGACACTATATTCATATTTCAGTTTATTTACTGAATTGTAAAGAAAATATCCGAGTTTCAATGAATGCAGGTGTCACGACATCAAAGTTAAAAAAAAAAATGAAAATCAATGTATTAAAAAATGCAGAATTCGGTAATTTTAAAATAAATATTCCTCGAGGAGTCATATTGTGATTATAGTGATCGAACATTGTTTCATAACTTCCATCTATTTCTGTTTGCAATATGTGTTTTTACCCATCGCTGACTACATAAACACAATGCAAGTTCTCTAGCCTCGTACGAACGACCAGTTTCTCGCTAAAAATTGCATCTTTATACATGACGAAGCACCGTGCCATAAGGGCACTAGTGTCACCTAGCTTTTGACCGATCAGCATGTACGAACTTTGCCCTGACCAGATAATAACCCTAACATAAACTCCATTGAGAACTTATGAGCTGCAGCCACGAAGAAGATCGATACTCGCAAAACAGTGGCCGGTAAAATGGCTGGTTAAAGTGTGAAATACAAATATATAAATCTACAATTTTAAGAATTTATTATAAAATAAATTCTAATGGGTTTTGCGTAAATAGTAACCGTTCACATTTATTTATTTGTAGTTATTTTGTGAAATTCTGAATTGTCAAGTTTATTTTTTATATTTTCTATATCGACCAAATATGAATTAAATTATAATTAATTTTCTTCGTTGTAACTGAAATTAAACATTCGTCCCTGAGGAGGTTAACTTCAAAGTAATCGTGCAATGTACGTCGCTAGTTCTAGTGTTAAAAATATATTCTGCATATAACATGTAACAACATGTAATTTTAATAGTAGAGAGAGCTGAAATATCAGTACTTCCTCCTGATACAGTTATCGATTTCCAACAAGAAAGTCGAAGATTCGTTGCAATGTCGAAGCCCCTCGTAATACAGGCAAGCCCATTCGTCAGTGTTCATCTCATTTGTCAAAAGCGGGTCAGACGGTAATCGTTCTTCAAAAATTTTCTTCACAATAACCTTCATTTATCATCCCGTAGCCGAACTTCTCGTCGAGTTCCACTCGTGCCGTGTGTTTCTACGGCCAATCAAACACGCGCGCATAAAAAGCGAACAGCTTGTAATCCGTCGTCGTAGGAGGCAAGGTACGTCGTTGGTGGCCGGCAAACGAGGCGAAATAACGAAAAGAGCGAGTCGGCAGTGGTTCGATATACACAAGGGACACGTACACCGGAACCATGTTTCCGATCTCGTTGGCCATTCCTACGAACTACGGAATTGCTTGGAGTACGTCGTCACGCATCCGGGACTGCGGACGCCGAGTGGCGGGTGTGGGAGGACAATAAAACTGCACCTAAACAACGGAGAGTGGACGAAAGAGTCCTCTTGATAAAAGGACAAAGCGAGCTATGCACGGGCCAGATCTGAAGCTGCATCGTTACGGAAAAGGATCGGGTCAGGTGGCCAAATTTTCAAATTTCCCTTCGTCTGACTCTAAAATCTCGTAGCTTCTGGGTTTGTATATTTCTTCGCTGATTCCAAATTTGTGTATCTTTGAGTCTTTATTCATTTATTATTTAAGGTCTCATAGGTTTACCGGTTTCAGAAAGGAACATTTCCTAGGGTTCCAGGTATTTAAGTTGTCAAGTTTCTTTATTCTGAAGTTCCTAGATTTTTAAATATCTGGGTTTATAAATTTCTGAACTCTCAAATCGATAAATTGTTGTGTACGAACATATCCAGGTCTGACAGTGCAATATTCTTAGCTTCTAAATTACATTTTTTCAAAATTGTGGGTTTTTAAATACTTAGATCGCCATATTTTTGGACTAAAATCAAATTTGCATTTAAATCCTTAGATAGTCGTATTCTAGAAGCCAAAAATCTGAAAGTTTCCAAATCGCAAGAGTTACATCCTCATGTTGCTATGATCCTATACTCATCAGTACGTCCTCATGTTGCTATGATCATAAATACCTATATTGGCAAATCACAAGGATCTCCAATTTCCATGCTCCCAAATCACACGGTTCCCAAATATCTAAATTTCGAAATTACTAAGTTCCCATTTGGGGTCTCCAAATTCCGAGGTTTTCAAATATCTACATATATTTACAAATATTTGCGTCCCCAAATTACTAGCTTCTCAAAGACCTATATTTTCCAACAAGCCGTGTCCCCTAATTGCTACGTTCCCAAATACCTATATCCCTAGATCTCGAGATTCCCGAATACGAGCCGAACAATCGGCAACTTTCCAAACCCCGAAATCTCCGATTGCAAAATTTCTAGAGCGCATAATCCCCATATACGCTTAGGTTCCTATATATTCCCGAAACATCGAACGTCCCCGAGTTCCAAAGTCCCTAAATCCCTCGATCCCGAATGCAGAACCGCGGACGCCAAGCAACGGAAGCGGAAGAACAATAAAATCGCGGCCGAATAGCAGACGGGAGAATTCTCTGGATAGAAGGACAAAGAGGAAAAGAGCGATGTCGAACGGAACAGATCGAAGTTGCATCGTTACGGGAAAAGGTTAGGTCAGGTGGTCACGTATACAGCGGGCAGTGATGGCAATAGTTGTCGTTGTCTTCGGAAACAACCTTGCAGATGATAACTGCGCAGCAACGATTGTCCCTGGTGCACTATCGCGGTAGGTCTTCGAACGATAATAACCACGATCACAGGTGTTTCTGATAATAATATGAACCGCGGCCATTTTAGCCGTGCGACGATCGTGGCAATAGCGATAACGTTAAGATTAAATCCTGATGGCATCGATGGTCGAGTTAAACTCGTAATCCCGCTTGTAACGTCACCGATGTTACCGGTTCGACCACTACCCTCGACCGGCTAGCTAATATAGTTACAGCTAACAATAACTGCCACGATAGTTCGATAATGATGTCGTTAGCAGGAGAGCAAGCTGTAGCGGTAATGTCACCGACATTAGTCTTATTGTAAGCTCCGATAGCGATATCCTCGATGGTGTTACGTTGGGGTTACTCTAACCGGGTACACTCTCGTGCAACCCTGCTGTCATTTAGATAAGTGCGCTATCTGCGCTTTGCAATTTTTGTGGTCGATTCTTCATTTTTTCCGATTTGTGTATTTTTTTTTTTAGAGTTTTGTATTTGCATGTTTTCTCACTTTTCAGCGATGCCATATTTTTTCTCGGATTTATTCATTTTGGCATTTGTAAATTTGTTAAATTTTGTAGTTTTTGAAACTCGACATTCTCGAATACTCTAAATTCCACAGTTTTCTAATCTTTATATTCTCGAGCTTTTTAATTTTGCGATTTTCTTAACTTTGGAATTTCTAAGTCTTCATATTCATCAGCGATTGATTTTTCGAGTCTCTGAATTTTTACATTACTTAACTTTTATGTTTTCAACATTTGTTCTCAACATTCGATGTCTCCAAGGACCAATATTCCCAAATTCCAAAATCTTCAAATTTCCAAGTTACAAATTGCTTTGACGGTTAAATCTCTAGATTCCCATAGTGCTGAATCTTCAGACACGACTGTCCCCACTTTCACGTATCTCAAAACAGGTGACTCATCCCCAAATGTTCAAATGTTTCTCAAAATCGCTCGATGGTAGATATCACCATCGGTCGCTATTTTTCCCCTAGAAAACCTGTATCTGTTGTTGACTGTACCCTGTACGATACCGGCGGGTTGGGAAACTGAGACGTCAGTGGAAGCACCGCATCTGGTGTTGGTGAAAAGAGAACGGGTGGGGATTTTGCCGTGAAACGTGCTCGAGTTGTCAACTAGCTCGTAGAAAGGGGGACGTTTCGAGCGATCTGGTTTGAATAAGTAGTTACCGGCCTAATAGTAGTGCTGGACCATGACGACCGTTGAATACGAAATTTTCTGGTTGCCACGGAACCAGCAGATTGGCACAGGAAAGGGAAGAACAGACCCTGCGGGAGAACGAAATGGTAAGCATTTCGAGTTGGATTCGTGGCATCACGCGTCCATAAACACCTCAGATCCTTTACCTTCTTTTTCTTCTCTATCTCGTATGCAGCCGCAGGGTGTAAAACGCTTTCATCCCTTGACCGGTCGTCGCACTTTCGAACTGCCATCTTTTCGCCGTCCGTGTGCAATTGGCGTATTTACGCGTTTATGCGTGCTGCTAATACGTTTATATATGGTGTTCTTGATGGGTTTCTGCAGGTATAGATGACACGTTCGTGCGTGTATATTTGACACGTTCGTGCGTGTATATTTGACACGTTCGTGCGTGTATATTTGATCGACTTATGCATGTATAGTTATCGGGTTCCGGTCTGTATAGTTCACGGCTGTGGTAGTATATTCGACGGGCTCATGTATACATATATGTACTCGCTAACGAGGACATCGTCCCCGATCGTCACATTTGCTTCACAGACATTATCTTTTATTGGAGTAGAATCGTTTTTTTTTTTTCTGTTTAATCGATTCCTTCAACTGCTAAACGAAATGTCCTACCGGCAGAATTTCCAGGACCGATGATGTAACAGTTCCGAACGGGGATTTTATTCGTTCGACTTATCCAGCTTCCTGATTCGATAACAAAAGCCACGGTATAAAACGTGACTTGCGTGTAACCAGTATCGGAACGGTTATCCTTCCTAAAAACCGTCGACCGATCCGCACGTGAAAATCGCATGGTCTGCACTTTCAGCGCCCGAAAACGACGACCGGCGAATAATCGATTCCGTTCGGCATTAACCAACAATGGGTTTCATTGAAAACTCGATAATGACGACTTCTTCTGCTCTGGCGATCAAGCAGCTACCAAAGGGGGTTTAAGAAGGCGCTGGATAAGATCAGCCGGCTTTAATCTGGTTTCAACAGCTTCACGGAGATCGCATGGGGATGAAAACGACTTGCCAGACTTTTTGCGATTGGGAAAACGTTAATAAGATCGCGCGCCGTGAAAACGGATTAATTTGAAAGGAAAATTTATTGGCCCTTTCGGTGTTGAGAAAATTCGCAAATTCCCCCGCCGTTCCTCTGTTAATTAAAAGAGCAAACGAAGGGAGGACGGAAGCCGATTAACCGATGGGGGGTGATACACCATCTTCTGTCGTTTATTGAAACGGAAAAATTATGTTTGGTAGGTTCACTGATATCTGGCCGAGTTTCATGAGATCGAGTAATTAATGTGTATGAAAACAATAAAAATTTTAATTTTATTGTAGCTTACTCTGACAGGAGGGTAGTAGTGTGTCTCGTATAACATATCAAAGTCGTACAAAAATTTTCTATTCGATGTTGTTATTCGTAATTAAGAATTAAATTAAAAAGGTATTATAAAAGTAAATTAAAATATTAAATTACAATTTAATATTTCTGTGTTTGTGGAAAGGTGCTATCGGCAACATTTATATTTTCTAGTGCTATGTGAAAGAGTAAATCACGGAAACAAATAAATCACGTTACAGTAAACGGAAATGTCCTTCGATGGAAGCAGCAAAATTTTTTAATATAAAGCGTGAAATCCGAAAGCAGACATTTTTATTGATTCCACCGTCGAGGAATAGTACGTACCAGATAAGGAATTATTTTTATTCTGCGAGGAGGTAGAAAAAATAATACAGCTTGTTAGGTATTCTGTTATGAGAAATCACAGCTCATCTTCCATTCAGACACGCCCTTAGATAATACACCATAGAATTGCTGAGTCTTCGTCGTCGAGAAAGTTTCTTTTCTCGTTATACGTGGAAAGTTTCAACAAACGGTAGAATATAATTCTGACGCAATAATAAAATCTCAAGATTGTTATTCAGCAGGTCGACTATAAAAGTTACCCCTATAACCTGTTTAGCTGTCAGATTGCGAGTCGTATCAAATTGCAAGCTCGAGCGCTACTTACAAGACTTAGTATTTACTACTTTTAAATTCCGAAGTTCCCAACGGCGGTTAAACTCGCTATACTTTACGAACTTTACCTTTCAATTTCCTACTTTGCTGCTCTTTACCTTTTCTTTCGATAGAACGCTGCGTTGACGATATGTTACGACGTTCGTATTTTGATCAACACCCATTTGCAAATAAAGACGATTCGCGGAAGTTTGAACCTTTGGTTATTGACTTTAAGTGACTATTTTATAATAATCTGTTTATTGGCTTGAATCACCTATTGACTCATCGACTACAAAGATTTAAACGGTTCACGTGAAAATGTATAAAAGATAGAACGCCTACAAGATGAGATAAATTCTAAATTGCGTATAAACTTACAGATGTTCAAATTACTAAACTTATTACGTGAAAATGTTCAAATGTTCCAATTGTTACATTCACATTTAAGAAAATGTTCTAATGTTTAAATTGTTCAATTCACAACGAAGAAAGTGTCCAAGTGTTCAAGTTGTTGAATTCACTATTGAGAAAATATCCAAATGCTCAAATTGTTAAATTTATATTTAAGAAAATGTTCAAATGTCCGAATTTTTTAATTTGCAATTGACAAAATGGTCGAATTATCTGATTGTTTCATACACAATTGAGAATATGTCCAAATGTTCAAACTGTTCCACTCGCAAACGAAGAACGTACGTTCATCTTTAATCATTCGAAATGAAAGATGTTCATACTTTGAAATGGAAATATTTAACAAGTTGAACTATTGTTAAAATATTAAAAAAAAAACTGTATTTATCCCGTGTGTCGTTCAAATAATACGTACTGCAAATGATTTGGAAGATTTAAAGCAGGCAATTTTGATCTTCGACGAAATTAATCATAGTCTGTACGACCTGAAAAGTCAGAAACAAACAATTTGCAAGCAGTATTGGATGGAGATTCAGTTCATTCAACTATAGAGCTGACAAAACAATTAGGGATCGATCAATCAACGGTGGTGGAAAGTTGGGTAAAACACGGTAGACGAGTCAATCAGGGTATTATTGTCCTTTTTTCTGCAATATTAGTTGCAATATACGGCCGTTGCAGTTAATTTGTATCGTCTCTGCGAATTATGGATCCAAACACCTACGGATACCATTTTAAGGGAGTGAAAAAAATTGCTGCGAATAAAAGACAAGTTTGAGTTTGTAATTTTATCATTGTTATAACTTCTGTATGAAGTAGAGAGTCTCAAAGTGTGGAAAATTATGAAACAAAATTTGTTGACTTTGAATCGTAAAAGTGTAGAAATTTTTTATTCTAAACGTAATATATATTTAATATAAACGTGTACTTTATGTACATTATGTACATTGGTTTCAAATTTAGAAATCAGTTACTATATTTAGAAATTGCATATTCAGAAATTGTTTGTGTTGTGCTGATTTCAAGCTCATGTACTTTGTTTGGAAATAGATATTTAAAAACATAAATTTTCCAAATTTGTAATTCATATACTAGAAACATTGAAATTATCGAATTTTCAATTTAGGAATCGTAAATGCATGAATACAATGAAATTTCAACTATGTATGTTAAGAAGTTTGATAATTTAGCCATTTAAATGCATACAAGTTTGAAAATTTAAATATTCTAAGAATATAGAATTTTCCAGTTTTCCACATTTCTGAAATTGAAAATTTAAACCATGCTGATTTAGAAATCGCAAAATTTACAATTGGTCAGATTTAGAAATCTGAAAATTTAGAATTCGGAATATTTCGGGATTGAAGAATTAAAAAAAAAGGCTTCTATTTCTATCTCTTCCTGTGCAAGATATTCATCACACTCGTTGCAAGAAATTTGTTGCACCCAACGCAAAAAAATATATTATATCCAATTCAAGAACCATGTTATTTCCAATGTAACAATATTATATTCTGTGCAAGAAATTCGTTGCAACGACTGGAAGAAATTTGTTACATCGAATACGGTGGTTTCCCTCCGAGTACCCCCGAAACACGTTTCTATCCCTCGTCGAGGAGAACCAGCAGCGATTATTATAACGGTAACGTGGCTTCAGGATGACTACCGTTAACCAGCTTATTAACGTAATTAACGTACAGAGGGTTCTGGAAAGGGGGAGCTTCCGGTGTCGTCGTAGGAAGAAAAGAGGCTTCGTTCCCCCGCAATTTGATACTCGCCACAAAGCGACGAGCAAGACGACGTTCCGTGCTCTTTCCGCGAGACATTCTTAAAGGGCTCTTTAGAGTAAGCTTTAGGGTTGCTCTTTGTCCGCGTATCTCGCGAGGGTTAAAGTTAAAAAAAAACCTTTGATGTTCGTCCGCCTTTCAATGTGTACCGAATGTTCACCTCTTTTTTTTTTTCAGCGAAAATTCTGCGGTCGCGAGCCTAAACGAACGCTTTAACGTGCGCTATTTATACAATCTCCTATTTACACGGGGAAACTTACGCTACTCTTTCACACCGATCTTTCAATGAACCGCTGAAGTGACCTTTTTAAGCGATTCAGTATGTTCTTCTTGGCCATTTAGGTTCATCTACCTGACCCTAATGTTGAAGTAGCAATGAGTGAATCGGGGGAAATGTAAATGTGAACGAAACGAGGTGAATGTATTGATAAACGAAATGAGAAGAAAGTAGTAATAAATTTATGTATTTCTAAAGTTAGTAATTTTACATATATTACATTTCTCTATTTCACCATTGTTCATTTATCAATTTCTTGAATCTTTAAATTTTCAAACCTCCGATTCTCCAAATTATCAGATGTCCGAACTTCGTGTCTCAAATTATAAAATAAACACAAGTTGTAATAATTATCTCTGCTACTGTATTTTGTTAAATACTCTAATGAACAATATTATTATTATTAAAAAATTTGAATGCTAGTTTAAGCACCAAAATGTAACATTGCAGAGAATCCATAGATAGCAGCTAAAAAATTTGAACACCGGTTTAGATATTTACCTCAAAATGTATGACAACGGAATCAACTGATAGTGCCATTCGTGTAAATTCGCATAATACCGAACTTTGTGAAAATAATTTCTGCGAGGTGCGTATAACGTGATCGGATACTCCGAGCGTTGCAATTGCAAATTAAATTATTTACGATACCGTTATCATCCTCTCAGCAGTTTTCTCTTTCCGTTTTAAAATGCCACTTACTTCCTCCGCATTATTTCCGCGGCTCGCGCGTATCGCAAAAAGTGGCTAACCGATACCGCGCAAATTATTTCGGAGATTGCCTTTTTTAAATGCAATACACGGCGTGAATAAAAAAGAGAAGCAATCCGATACCTACTCCCATGGACGACGGTTATTATCTTCTCACAAATTACAACCGGGGCGTTGCTGCACGGTTTTCGTCCTGGCTGCGATAAACCGAGTTACACCTCGTCCTTTCGTTTCCACCCTCTCCGGCCTCTATCCGTTTCTCCCTTGCCTATTTCTCCCGCAACCCCATCCCTTATTTTCGAGAATGAAACTTCTGATAGGCTCTGCTCGAACCTATTTACCTAGCCACCGTGCACGCGTTAGACAACACTTATTACGGGCGAGTAACGCAATCGCATAATGCCACCCTCGTGTTCGCGCCCACGATAACGCCTAATTTAATGTTTCGGGGATCAAGATCGCGAGTGTAACTAGAGATCGGTATCAGGTACGAACAGACCGGCGAGAATGTTAATTATAATTTGTTGTTAGGGAACGCTGCTTTCGGGGAAGATGTCCCTCGTTTTGATACGACGCGCGATTTATCGCCGAGGTTTCTTTGATGCAAAGATCACTGAGTGACAATTGGATGGATAATTAATTACGTTGAAACAAAACACCCCCCTCGTGCTGGATATTGTCTTACTTGTCTTACTTGAAATGAGTGACTGTCAAAAGTGAACGTCTTTGATTTTGAATGAATAGTTTGCCAATATTTGTATCAGTTTATCATAATTTACTAAAATTCGTGAATTTTGATTTTAATTTAAGTAACACTAAAAGTTCAATCTGTTTACAGAAATGTACACTGTGTCGCAGTCTCTCGTGTCAATTTTTCTATGGACTTCTGTATAAAACTTTGGCAAAACAGATCAATTTTTTAATATAATTCTTCCAAGTATATCCCTTAACAATGAGTAGTAAATTTCGTTGAGAAAACATTATCAGGTTATAAGCTAAAATTGAAGTAGTGCTAAAAATAGCAAACTTGTATTTAAAACGAACTTATAGAATCTGTTTTACATCTGAAACAAACTGATAGAATCATACTTCAGTTTGAAACAAATTCATAGAATCAGGCTTACATTAAAAGATATTCAATTCGATAACTTTGCAATACAGGTACCTTTACTTCACCTTTAGGACTTATTTTTGATATGAGTTCAACATTTCTGCCGATTTAGTGCATTTTGAAATTTGAAAGCTATAACGTAATTATTTGTACAGTGACAGTATCATGAAATGGATGTAACGCGAAATCTTTGAAATTTTCTATTCCCTTAAAATCCCTTTTCTGATAATGGTTTTAAATCTGTGTCAAGTTCCCGGTAAATGTGTATCCACTATTCTCTTAAATATTTTCGCAGCCATCAGGGAAGATTGCGGAGGCAAGTTATTGTCGAGGGAACGTGGAGGGACCGGAAAGAATATGAAATAAAGTTCGAATTCCGGATATTATCGATGTTCAGTAGATCGCGTAGAGAATTCAACGATCGATATTTTGAATAAGAAATTAAAAGAATATAAAATATGTTGAAGCGACAGTGTTCCAGTATCGAGGGAATAAATTGTAAGAAAGCTGCAATAAATTGTACGGATTCTGAAGTGTGTACACTGGGAAACAAATCTGGTCTCGCTTGGAGAAAATTGGGGAAAATACGGTGGGGATTGAGGACGGTAAACATTTACAGAGCTGACAAAATAAATGATCAAATTTATAATTCCTCGAATTAACACATTTAACGGTTCAGAAATTTGCAGCTCATTAAATTCAAAAGTTTAGAAGTTTTCAAATGATTAAATTTGTAAGTTAAACAATTTTCAAAATCAAATATTTTGAAAGTTTAGGAATTTGAAGATTTGAACATACGGAAATTTAAAGAAAAATCTTTAGATTAAGAAATTTCGAAACATTGGATTTGCAAATTACGAAAATTGAAAAATTAAAAAATGTTGAAATTTTATAATTATGAAAATTTAGAAATTTAAAAATTATCTACATTTGAAGATTTTATACTTTACTTGAAACTCACGAAAACTTGGAAATTTAGAACTTTTTGAATAATTTTCATACGCATATATTTGTACCTATACTACATAGTACATTCTGCATAAATTTGCACAAAAAACAGAACATAAAAAATTACTTAGTTTCAAAGGATTCATATTGATTGAATTTTAATCAACTTTTTCATTCCAGCGCATTTCAAGAACAGAAATTTCACCCGGTCATTTTATAAGCGCACAAATTCACAAGCATACAAATTCCTCCTCGCAAATCTTTATGCTTCTCGCGTGTATATTGTAAAATACCGTACAAAACGGGACATTATTTGCGTAATAAAGTACAAAACGTTCTGCGCAACTCACTAACCTACATTATTTATCCCATATTTTACCGACAGCGTTTTCAACAAATTTTCGGAAGTCGTGAAAATTATTATCCTCCATCTTTATCTCTTATTTCCTTCATGTAATACATATTCTACGTATTTCTCTCTCATTTTATGAGACGTTTATATCGTCGATTTTAAATGTAACTAATATAAAATATGTCATTGATGTTCTTAAAATATCTCCAATGTTTGTTCGTTAATGTTTAATTAATATGGCCTACTAAAGAAATTATTTATTTGAAAACAAATAAATAACAGTAAGTAACAGGCAATAACGGCGGGTAATAAGGAATGATGTAGTACGGATAGAAGCTAGAATGAAATGTAATGAACATGCATAAAATTCATGATTGCAGGCTATAAACCGCATGGTGCAATTGCCTTGAATCTACATTTACCAGCTACGTTTCTGACTTGAAATGCAAATTATTTTGGAGGAATCACCTACTAGTCTAGAGGGAGAAATAATATTTCAAATGCAGTTCCGTAGTCGTCGAAGAGATTCCTTATTAACACTGTTTTATGACATGTATGTCGACGTCGAGTTACATATCATATTGCATTTTGCAACAAATTTTGCATATCGCTATTATCCAAAATTGTATCACGTTGGAACTTGAATTTCGATACATACAATTTTTAATACATCAAAATATATTATCATGATATGTAATATTATGTTATCATGATATACAATATTATATTATCATGATGTGTAATATTATGTTATGATGATATGCAATGTTATATTATCATGATACATAGTTATTTGCATTAAGATGGCTTAAGTTTGGTGTAATATTGTTTTGAACGATTTGAACTTTGAAAAAATATTAACAAAGTTTAGTTACATGCCCCCTTTACATAAAGGATTGTCTCTTAAGTAACGAGTTGTTTTAGACGATAGTTTTTATTGGTTCAGTCTATATTACTGTAAGATGTAATCAATATTAATAACTGTCATCGCGTGGTTGTCATTACAAGACACGATAAAATGTAATTAAAGAAAAGTTACTGGGAACACATGTAAATCAATCAAGTCTCGTCATGAACGTGCTAGAAGCGACACTATAATCGCGTGTAAATCTTCTTTGTATAGCTGAGACACCTGTATGCACACACACCTGTGCACACGCAGGTGCACCATTATATGTCGCCATTGAATCGTGGGCTCGATCGATAAGCCTGTAACGAGACATAACCTGAGTTATCAGGAGACTTTGGTCGTGCACCGTTAGTAATCATTGATCCGAGAGAACCGACACACAAGTGCATAAGTGGTTAATCTATCAGATGAACCGGGCTTTGGTAATCTAACGCTGAGAAATTTTAGTACCGTGCTCCTCCGTGCACGGAAATACGGAATCCGGTCGTAAAGTATACTTATGTCTTCTCTCCTTTGTGCCTCACGCGTTTCTTCCTTTCGTTTATGTCGAATCGAAATATCGAAATCGCTCGTTGATTCTTGGCTGATCGATTCTCGAGTCCACGGTGTTTCGAATTTGGACACTCTTTAACGCTAGATTTACGGACAATTATTAATCGCTTATATCTAAATTGAAAATTAACTATAAAAGTAATTAATCAAATAATATTTTTAGTTATTGATTAAAAATAATGAACCAATATCTTTATTTTGATGAAGTTTAACGTAAGCATTTTGACGTAAGCTTTTTAATCATTTATGCAATTGAAAATAAAAAATCTAAGGTCCGTCATTTTCACGGATTTGTAATTTTGAGAATTCGGGGATTCGTGGATTTTGACATTTTTTTCTCTGAAGTTTGAACAACGGGTTTTTGGAACTTTAGGTTTGGAAATTTGGTAATCTTGGAATTTGAGAAGCGAGGAGTTCGTGAGTTTTCAGGTACAAATATGTGGGTTTTGGAAATTTGGGAATTTCGGATATTTAAGAAATTTTCGGTTTCAAACTTTCAAACGATATTGTTCTAATATTTCGAGGAGCTGCGATAGAGCATCGTTGGATGTATTTAATTGCGAAACTCTTGTACAGTTATGCAATTTCTCGATGAAGCAGGAGCCCCGACAATTCTCGGGTCTATGAATTATATTACGAGTCCTCTGCGTCTAACAAGATTGTATTTCAGGATTATATCGCTTGGTTCTGCCTTAACAGAATCCCAAATGTATGTAGTAGACATTTTACAATTAGTTGCCAAACGAAAAGCACCCAGAATATATACACACACATACGTTTCTTCAGATTAATATACATATATACAAACATATCCATATGTATGTATTGGGTAAGGATATATGCATATTCCTGGTATAAACATTAATTATGTGAAATTTTCAAATACTTGGCGAAGAAGTTTATTCATTAAATTTAAACAGTATCCACGCACGAATAGTCGATTCAAAATAGCATGTTTTCGAAATTAAAATAAAGACTGAACAACGATTTAAAATATTTGTTAAAGTTTACTTATTGCATCTTTAGTCAAAATGTTTTCTTTTTTAAAAAACATTCTGGTTCGCTTCGCAGATTTTTATAAAATTAGAAGAAAAATTTAAGTCGTTTAGACAACTTTATTTATTCCAAATTTATAGCAATTGAATTTAAATTGTTCCAAAAACGTAGAACACACAAAGAAACAAATATACATTTTCAGAAATAATAATGTTGCGAATGTATTTATTGTTTAGTAAATTTGAAAAAGAACCTTAAAGTACACGCATGTTATCCTTGAAGACGTTAAAAGCTAAAGATTACCAAAGATTAAAAATTGCAAAATACATGCAATTTATAAAACAGTAAATGTACGAATAATATAAGATAATGTTCGAGCGATAAATATTGTATAACAAGATCCAATAGATCCAATAAGTTTAGAGATTTTTTTATGTCGGCAACCGGAAATAACGCACAATCGGAAATTGCGACAGCATTTCCGCGGTAATGAAGTTTTAATCCGATTTCTGCGGGTGATATGTGTGTTTAGCACTACGAATGGAACCTATAGATATTTCAAGGTATTGACACTGCAAATCGACTCCGTGGCATGACGTTCGCGCAAATGTACCTCTTGACAGAATTATGCTTACAAGGATTCAGCTAATCTCTGTGATTAAACAGTGAAGTGATAGAAACTGCATTTAGCGCATTATTCAATCGTTTCTTTGTTCCATAGAAATGTTTGGACAATGTGTGAGTTGTAAAATTAGTAAAAACATAAGTAGTGAAAATAGTAAAAATGTGAGTTGTAAAATTGGTAAAATTATTAGTCGTAATAGTAGTATAAATAGTAAAAATACGGGTCGTAAAATTTGTAAAAATATGAGTTATAAAAATAGTAAAAGTATCAATTGTAAAATTAATAAAAATACCAATTGCAGAATTAACAAAGATATAAGTATGAAAAGCATATAACAAATGGAATATGTATTATAAATTCTTTTTTACATAAATAACCAGAATTAATTGTTCCATAGATAAAATAATTTTACTCGCGATTTAATGGATCTTATATTTTCTTCGAGTTGAATTATTTTCTTGTTTTAAATCGATTTTCTTTAACTCTTTTGAGCGATCTATATCCATTACGCGAATTATCTTACAGAAGCTTCCTCGGCATTAAATTATTTCAATTGTACCGAGTTATTTCTGAGTTAATTATTACCACCGTGAATAAAATATTTCCTATTTATTTCGACGGAAACGAAATCTTTTCCGATGAAAATGTCGCGGTTCCCGGGACAATCTATTTTATCTGGAGTCGGCGCAGCGAGTTCAGAAAACCGCGGAAAGGAACAATTAAAACTTTCGGTTGAAATAGCATCATCGTCGACATCGCTCAAGCAAACCGAATTCTTCGAACAACTGACGAAGTTTTCTTTAGTCGATGCTACGTAGCACACTTCAAATGAAACTTTATGCGATAACTTTAAATACTTCTATTATTGCAGGACGATTAGTTGCAAGCCGTTCGGCGTCATAATTAAGTAGGGATTAGAATACGTCTCTAAAACAAGAAATTAATCGGTCGAGATTGTAAGAATAATGCTCTATTTATTGTTTAAGGACCAAAACAGGAAGTTGAACAACTTTTTCTTTCGTTAAAATATATTAGAACATAAAATTTGTTTAGTTTCTGAGTATAGTCTTCGTGGATGTTCAAAAATACATTATGGAAAGAAGGGAGAGGCGTTGTTTTCAGAAAATATAATAATCTAATACGTAATATAAAAGTATACCTATCTAATATAATCATCCTGTTGAGACTGGTGGAATTAGGGTTAAAGTAATATAATATTGACTATGTAGACTAATCTTATCATCCATTAACGTCAGTAGAATAAATAAATTTGAAACATAACTATTTTATAATACCAACTCGTTATTATTTTCTTATTACTTATAATTATCTGTGAGAGCTCAAAAATGTATATTTATTTTGTGTGTCCTAAATCGTGCAGCGAAAAATTAACTCTTTGCGACCGAGTGACACAAATTCATCATTCGGTCAAACAGAATAATTCGAATAAATATTTTTTAGCTAAATGACCCTTACGTGAGAAAAATACGCAAGAAACAGCATAGATTACCTCAAACAAACCAATCTACTCCATAAAATATAAAATCAAGACAAAAGCCGTAGCTAATCATCTCGAAGTCGATGCGACGTAAAACCCTCACATAAAAAGAAAATAAAAGAAAAAAGAATGAAGTGAAAGCGAAAGATCGGTCGAAATCTCATTCGCGGATCGAAAGTTTCGTCGGCGTATTGGCGAGGAGAAACGAAATACAGCTTTCGGAAAAGAGAAGAGGAAGGGTGGGAAACCTTAGAAAATTTACAGCGTAACGAGGCTTTGTGTCGATCCAATCGTTGCTTTTTCGCCCGGCGCAATTTTTCACTGGCCACCGGCTCCGTCAGACCCGTCGAAAATGTAATCGTCTTTCCAGGGCTGCTTAATTCGCCGGTCGGGATTCCCCCGCTGCATTGTAAAGGGAGGGCTAAAAAAAAAAAGCTCGGAGCAACCCGAAACCGGTGAAATCGGACCGATCGGATTGCGCGTTCGCGGTTCGCGTGTATACACGCGGATTCCGGTGGCCATTTCGTGAACCGGGTCATCGCCATTTCCGGAATTCCGCATGACCTCCGTAAATTAATCCAACCGCGACCTTTTTTTTCCCCTCTCATCGCCCGTTTTTTTTTTTTTTTTCGTCGATAGATTCTAACAAACCGTCCCGTGATCTCCGCTTTCGCGGTCTAAATCCCCACCTACGATTTGTCGCAGTTAGATCGCGCCAAAAAACGACCGTACACGTTCGTCGAGTCTTTTCTACCACCGGTAGAGCCGGTTTAACTGTACCGAATTTGCCACCGAATTGGAACCTGTTTCCTTTTCCCTCGCGATCGATGATGGTCGCCCGAAACATCGTATACTGGGTGTTCTGTAACGTGTCGAAACTATTGTAGCGAACCTGAAGGATGGCAATTGTACCGAATTAAAACAAGTCTTAACAATAATTCTATTGATCAGTTTTTAAGTGGGGACGTAGTGGCTGAACTGATTTCCGGGCTTTTCGAGGGTAAGAAGTCGAAGGTAAAAATGAAGTAGGGGAACCTATGTAGGGGGAGGGGGTGCCAGGATTTAGGTTAGACCCAGATGGTGGTGGAAGAGTTAACCATTTTATGAGAAATGTTCTTACTTTTCCATTAATAAATAATTTGATTAATCACTTAATAGTGTATGTAGCAGAAAGAGATAAATACTGGTGCAGTAATTATGTTTGTGAAAAATAATGTGAAATAGAATCTAATCAATTAATAAAACAAATATCTTGAATCAGATTAACGCCATGAATTTAGCCGTGAATTTAAAACTGAAATATATTGGTGTCTATACGTTTATCCTTTTCTGTACTTATAACTATGCCACTAGTTTATATGTTACACTATTTGGTACAGATATATGAATAATAATATTGCGGTTTTCTGTTATTTGAAAAATAATGGGATCTATTTTGTTGTCAGTGGTCGAAGAGGATCCCCTTACACAAAGTGAAACGAACCAGCAAGATACTGTCGAAACTCTACTTAACGACGATCCAGGTAACGTATGATAAACTGTAATATTGTAATCGTTTATTGCAAATGTCCGAAATATTAAAATATTGTTTCAGAAGAAGATGAGGACGAAGAGGATGAATCCGAACCGCGTTCCGTTGCGGTAGAATCGGATTTCAGTTTTCCCGAGTTCGTTCACAGGTAAACCAAAAACACGATTGTGCAACGATGAATAAATATTTCTTTCCCCCTGTGTGATCGTGGAAATTTTGTTTAAGATTTGCCAACGTAAAAATCGTTAAAGCTATGCTGATTTTGCTACGACAATTCGATAAAAACACGGACGACGTAAACCATTACGTGCTCAAGATGCTTCATCGAATTGCTTGGGATTGTAAAATGCCAGGAATGATGTTTCAAGCATCGATGTTTCGGGTTTTTCAAAGAATTCTTGAGTCTAAACATCCTGCTCATAAGGTAATTTTATGGAACTTGTTAAATTTTCTGATTTCTATTACTGTTTTGTATAGATTTTTATTAATTTTCGTTTTTGTTCAGATTTGAATTAATTTTCTGTTTCATTCCTGTTCGAATTTAATGTTAAAAATTGTTATTTTTGCTTATGAAACATATTAATTAATTGTAACGTTTTTACTCAAAAGTTTTTTGCGCTGACACTCCTGGTAATAAAATTGGACCTTAAGATTATTTTTAATGATTCTGATTTATTTTTGTGTCCATCTTCAAATTATTATTAAGGGAGAGTAAGAATAGGGTATAGTGAGCAATAACAATTCTAAACTCAAAAAATTGACGAATTTTTAAAATTCGGAAAATTTAACGATAATAATTCTAAATATGTCTTTGTCTCCTCAACGACCCTTCGGAAAAACATAATTGTATCTGTATGTAGAAATAATCTTAACTACCTTGTCCCTCCAAGGGGTAATTTCATTATGAAACGAATGAAATTTCAGCCAAGCTTGTCATTTGAGTTCAACAGGTTAATTTCATAAGTAAGGTCACCACTCTCTATAATTTCCACACGTTTGCATCTCTGATTTTATTATCGTACCTCGAAATTAATGTATTAGAGGTTGCAGATCGAACAGCCAATTTCGAGGCAGGACGTTTGACACAATTTGTTGATATAAAAGTATCTCAAAATATCATGTTTGTCATGTCACTACACAAAGAACGATTTTAACTATACAAACAAATATTATTTTTTCTTATTTAATTTGTTTGAACTAATTTTAATTTAATTAATTTAATTTAATTTTTCTTAGTTAATTTTCCTGCAAATTTTTCCCATTTTTTTTTTGTCAATTGATCGATCTTATAATTACTTGATTCGATTGTTTTTGACCTATTTGATTTCAATCGATCTTGAGTTAAAAGTGTTAAAAGCATTCCATGATCATACAGAAAAAATAGTAGAAAAATATTCTAAATTCAAAAAGAATCGAAACTTTTATTAAATACATCGTGAGATGAATTATTATATACATATATTGTAAATATCATATAATTACATGATGTAACCACATAATTTTCTCCTATTCAGGATTCTTCTACATTGTAGTAAAATTTTTCGATCCAGGACAAACGAGTGTTTTTTCCGCAATAAAACTTCGCTCTTTGTGCACTTGTTTTACAAAATATTTGTGAGTCCAGTTTAACGAGCGCGTATCTCCCGTTATAAAAACCGAGACCGTCCTTGCAGGAACTTCAGAAGTTCACGATCTTCATAATTCGCCGCTTTATCGAAGTCGCTCAGAAGAACCGGAAAGCGTATATGGAGCTGCTTTTTTGGAAGACCACTCGAGACGCGGCTGAAGTCGTTGACGGTTATAACGCAGAAACGGATAACAAGAAACCTCCACGAAGCTTCTGGACCGAGGCCCAAGAGGACGAATTACGCACCCTCTTTATGGAACATCAGACTAACAACTATCCCCAGGGTACGTTGCTCTGATTTTCGCTCCGAGAAAATTTTGTCTCCTATCACAGTCTCTTTCCTTGAGATATGATTTTTTTTACACTAGACAACTGTTAGGTCTTAGAATGCACATTGCAGCGAGAGGTTTAGACCTCGGTCCTAGTTTCCTGCAATACAATAGTTTAACATTTTTTTGGACCCTTATAGCTGCATCCTTCGTTTATTATTGTAATTCACTTCTAATCTGAAAGTAAACTTCATTTCGGTGTGGTTGATGTTAATGGTTTGTTAGCTTTCCTATGCAATAGTAATTTCGCCTTGTTTCGTTTTATATTTCTTGTAAAATTTGTAGTAGGGGCGATTGTTTTGTGTTTGAGGTGTAAATTCGTTATTGCGACACTCGGAATTTTAGTTACACATGAGGAATTTTTCGAATTAAATTAATATAAAAGAATAAAATGGAAACCTACAAATTTTTATAAACTAAAGCGTTCTTATACTTTGTTCATGCAGATGTCATCGATTGGATATTGGAAAACATTAATCAAGAACGAACACGACGTGCTATCATAAAAAAGCTGAAAGAACTGTGTTTGATCGTCAATTCTAAGGTAAGCAATAATTCACTTTTGTTTTCGAGTTTGTATAGATATGAAATATTGCTATAATATTGATTAGTACCTGTTGAATAAAAATTTAAATATTTGATTGCTCAGGATTATTAGAAATTAATAGTGTACCTTCTACAGTGCTTTATAATTCACTAAATTAAATATCAAAATTCATATCAATACTCTGATGCGTGTAATTGAAACTTTCATTGATTCACAATATGTTATTTGCTAATTAATGATTTGTATGAAACAGTGTACTGACTTTAGTAAATAAAAATCTTTCACAAACGATTTGAATCATTGATGCTAAAAAAGAAATTTGATTTTTCTCTATATGTTCTATTTTATTTCAAAGAAGTTTGAGACATTTGACAAATCGAATTTAATAATATAACAGAGATTTCTGTATATAGCCCAAAATAGTTTCGGATTTTTTGAAAGTTTGAATCGACAAGTTAACGAAAATAATTCAATTTGCCTACGAAATATCAAAAAATAATTTCGTCACTGTTTTCAAATGTACTCCTAATGTTTTTTACCATGACAAATATGAGTGGCAATTTCTCACGCGAATGAAGTCGAAGGATTGGAAGTTACAGTGTCAGCGAAAAAAGTCGATTACGAAAAAAATATACTGGCTATATTTCTCAAAGATTATTTTCTCCGTGATTTATCGGTTCTACGCGACCAATATCCGCTAAACCCGCGTATCTCTACAGTTCGCTTAAAAAAAGATGGAAATACACTCACTTTAATGCTTTCGTTAGAGCTGTTCGATTTCTCGAATCTCCATATTAAAGTCGGTACTAAAAAGGATTTCTGTAAGAAGGTAATTTCTCTGAATCGGTTTCAAAGAAATTTAATTTCACTTTGAATTATGTCAAACATATAAGTTCAGAATGAAAGTGCCAAATACATAACTTCACAGAAATTTCTTCAATAATATGTGAAGATTGCTAAAATTATGTAAAATGATATTACATGTTGTAAAGAAAGACTTAAAAAAAAATAATATTTCTAATACATTTATAGATCAAATCAATAACATCAATTAATTTTCATAATTTTCATTAATTAATAATAACAAATACTTTCTTACAAATACTTCGACCATCTTTCACAGACACTTTTGTTGAAAACCTGGGTAGATTGAAGTAATAAATTACTTATTCTAAAATTTTCCTACTTTGCCTATTATATTCAAATGTATATACATATGCAGATTCACATCGAAAATTTCATAATCGTTCGACCTACAAAGCATACAGGAAAAGTGTTAAACAGTAACCCGATTATCCTTCACCGGCGTTTCATCGACGAAACCGTGACATGATGAATGATTTACGCAAAGGGTGTCCGACCCCAGAAAATAACTTTCTGGACTGGCGTCGCTGACGTGGTAAACATATGCAAAAAAACGGAGCCAGAGAATTGCTGTAGGAACTGTAAATTCTCGGGAGACAATTTCTAGGAGAAGCTTTCCATGGCCCCTTTTCTCTCTCAATCTCCGCCGTTCGAGAAGGAAGTTCCTCTGTTCCTGCGTGGACTTCCGCTGCGCCAGCAAGAGTTCTTCTCCCTCTGCGATTTCTGCGTTCGCGGATGGATGTCTTGAGATTTTCTGCTGTCAAGTGTTCCCTTCCGGCGCCTTGCCATGCTATGAAAAGCTATCGCTTTGTTTGCGTTTTCCTATCCAAGATTTTGGAGAGGAAGCTGCACACATAAATAGACGTTCCCTTAACTTCGAATGAATCGTTCTACGTTATAATCGGTCTGTTTCGCTACTTCGACCCGACTGTCTACTGGAACCATTTCAAAAATCATCAGCGTACCGACTCTTTGCTCACTGTTAGAAATTATTAGCTGATGTTTAGAACTGTGTACTGGTGGTTATAAAATAACTCTCTTTGCAAGATGACTCCTATGGTAACCTGTATCACATATACATATGTGTACATTGTATGTGTACGATGTATGAATATGTGTGCCTGTATGTGTACGATATATAAACATGTGTACACTGTATTTGTATGATGTATGAACACAGTGTAATTGAGAGTAATGGCAGCGAATGGTGGAGAAATAATGATTTCAAACGAATTCATGAACTTTTTCCACTGGGAATAGTTAATATCGCTATACATGGGACCTTAAAAATTCGAGCAAGAAAGAAGCTTAAAGTTTGTTGAAAATAATTATGGAAACTTTTGATAATCTTCTTAGTGTGAATTTGCACAGAAAATAGTCTCATCGATCGATGTGTAGGATGTGTCAGTAATTTATGTAACGATTAACAATTTTGTACCGAGCACGTAATAATTTTATATTGAACGCAGGATTTGGATGGTTATTTTCAACGGACGTCAAGCTACGCAATGAAAGTATTATCGATGCAACGAAAGTGTTATTTTACGAAGAAATATTTTCTGTTTAAATTTATTTTTCGATGTACAAGCACCAGTTTACTGATTTTGCTACGATTTTTGAAACACCCTGCACATGAACAGATATTTCTGGTTCTCGATCTTAACCATATTTTCGTTAGGGAACAGTTTTGTTAGAATACGGAATTCATTTTCATTTCGTTACAGTAGATGGGCACATTACGCAAATTCTCGTCTCGGGACATAATGCAAAAATGAGCGAAAAGAGGCTCGGAGAATTAGTTTGTAACAAAGTACCGAGTTGGTCCGTAGAGAATCAGGGCACAGAGTTAGTTCATATCAAGTTCGTAGCTTCTCGTAAGAGTTTATCAAACCTTGTTAGAATCTGTGAAAGTTCATTAGAGTTCACAGTCAAATTACAGTCGGCGTTCAGAATTTTCGGTAGAGTTAACTATATTCGTAATTAGCGTAACTAATCATAAGTTAACGTATAATCCCAATATGCACAGTGGCTTGTTCTCGAATTTTGGACTAAAATATTCCAAACCCCAACTGCGTTAAATTTGTAAATAGCGTTTTGTCAAACAATGCGATACAATTGCAATGTTCGTCTTGAAACGTATTTGTATGTCTACATATATGTACTTGTATATACGAATTATTATCAATCAAACTACGGTGGTCGTATCGAAACTTGTTTTATCGGAAAAAAAGGAGGAAAGTAAGAAGTGTTCGAAACTTTTGAATGGCAGTGTATATACGTATGTACATGTATTTCTTTCAATCTCTTCAAATCGTGGCGGTAGGCAATATTAAAGTTTCTGTTCACGAGTTTCTACCCTGACTTATTCAGTCAAGTACGTTATTTCCCTCACCACAGCACACCCTTCTCTGAGACTACAAAAGCTATCGCTTTGCTTGCCTTTTGTCCTGCGAGACGCGTATAAACATTTGTATCCAGTACAACAGCGAACTAAAGTGTACATTTACCATGTAATGTTAACGCACCTTTTTTTAAATTTCACGCAACAAGCGTCACGAGATACTCCGAATAAATGTGCTAACACTTTCCATCACCCTTTCTCATCGAAAATGTTTAAATTTACTGTATACCGTGAAAAAATGTTATTTGAAGCGATGAGATACTTTATTATAACATTCTTACGCGATATCGTTTATGAAACAGTAAAGATTCTTGTTTTCTTTTCTATGTTGAATACAAATGAACGATCTATCAATAAACTTAATGAGTAATTAGAAGCTTGTGCGAATATTTTATTGACGCCTCATTCGATTAACGAGGAACGCGTTTTAAAGTGCATTACATGTCGATATAATCTTAACGATCATGCAAATTGGGAATCTCATTTCAGCCTGAATTTTCATGCAAATTTTCTTCGAAGTTTCGCCGTCGCATTCACAGTTTTTAAAACTAGAGGAATCCTGAGCTCCAAGCTGTATAAATATGCGATACATGAATTGGCAGTCACTTGTTTCGAAAGGCTGTGTTTAAATTCGTATTGTAAAAACTTTCAAAATTTCCATAACTATAAAATTCCAAATTTGTTCAATTATACACTAAAAGTTTAATTTGCTGAGATATCAATTTCCTGGTAACATCTCTGAACGCAATGTTCACTTGCAAGAAACGTTCTGAAGAGTTCCTCTCAAGAGTTCCTTTTAATTTCAAACGAATAGGTACCCTTTGATCTACTCCAATTATTTCATTAACCATGAATTTATTGACCTCTGTATGATGCACAACTCGTATATGTACCGATCGCACGTTCTAATTCCGTATTCTATTTCATATTCTTCATCCTACATTTCGCATTCCATTATTTAAGTATTCTTTCTGAACTCTTCGTTCGTGCTCAATAATCTATAATAGCCATAATAGCTCAAATAACTGTGTTATTGAATTCTTCTCGTCACACCTTTTTATTTAATGAATGAAAAACCTGTCGAAGAACAGTCAGAATAGGAAACGTTAACATACAATCACATAAATAACCATAAACTTATTAACTTGCTTTTTAAACACAAACTTATGTAATGTACCCACTCTATCTTCTAATTCGGTATTCAATAATCTCAACGTGTTACTGGATACTGCTCGTTATACCGTTTTGTTTGTTGGATGGAAAACCCATCGGACAACAGCCGGAACAGGACACGTTATGGCGATAATCTTAAGACATTACCTGGTTTAAGGCGTCTGAGGGACGTGGAAGCACGTGCGCCAAAGAGAAATAGGGGAAAGTAAGAGAGATGGATGAGTGGGGATGGGGTGCAGGACGGCGATATATCTGAGTACCGTTAAAACGGTATTACCCCACTTCAAAATTGACGATTAATCATAGGTGGGTACCCGTTGCTCCACCAGCAAAGCGAGATGATTGTACCCTCGCTGTGCATTCCAACGAGGTATTGCTTTCCTTCTGACGCTATTGATTTCTCGGCTAATTTTTGCGATAGAATTCGTGTTCAACTACCCCTTGAATACTTTATGAATACACAGTTTGCAAGTATAATGCGCTCCGTCGGGGAAATATATATCTTCGCGCCGTGTTTGCGTTATTTTTAATTAAGAATTTAAATAAGGGAATTTTGGGACGAGGAAATCTGGGGATATGGAAACTTGGGAATTCAACGATCCAGGAATATTTCGATCGAGGTTCGGGGGAGTCGAAATTTGTACTGTTAGATGATTTAAGGAGTTAGCGACATGGAGGTTTAGAGAATTAGGGAGTTGAAAATTTTGGAATTTGTGAATTTAGGGATGTGGGGATTTAAGAACTTTTGGAGTTACGAATTCAGAAACTTAGAAATTTTTGAATTCGTTAATGCATATATTTATGGCTGTAGGAATGTAGGGATTCAAGACATTCGGAATTTAGAGTTTTAGAAGTTTTGAAATTTACTATTTGAAAAATTTAGAATGTTGGAATTGAAGAATTTAGAAATTCAGTAATTTAGCAATTTAGGGATTTAGAAATTATTATTTTATGTGTAGGTAATAATTTACTGTTAATTTATTTCTCATTATAAGTAAATACACAGTCGTCAACGAGAAGGAACTAACTGATATTTCACCCTTAGTAAAAGCTGATTGGATTGCTCGGAGTATTATTGATTTCCTAAGAAATTCCTTCCAGAGAAGCCTTCTTAAAGTTTATCCGACGCTAAATTAATCACCGTAAATGTTGTATTTTAGTTGAAATTCAAAACCAACAATTTAACATTTCACTTTGGTAAAGTTTAACGATGTTTACCACTGTAAGCTTGTATATCTTCGAGTAATGATATCCAACTATAAGGGTACTTTATCCTGACAAATATTTGAATATCAGAATAGTATAATCAATAGCTTATTGAATCATACAACCTCTCTTTTTATTTATAATTTCATTTATAATTGAATTACCATTGAACGATAAAAGAGTGTATGGTTGTCGTCAAAATGGTATATTTCCAGATTCCTTATAATTTTCCACTGTATTCTGTAAATCACGATATTATAACTTTGTCCTGCATCGTCGTTTAAACTTTTGGTATTCAATGAATCGAGTTATTAAACTTAAACAGTGAACAAAAGCCATTGTAGAAAACACTGAGCGTTATGAACGTTGGCCATAATACCCAAGCTTAAACTACCGCGACACAAGTAGAAAGGTTAAAATTTATTACATCCTGGAGAATTGCCCTCTTTACACGTTTTGTCAGTGAGCTAACCCTGTTGGAAAATTTCAGTTCAGAACTTCGATTCATAAATACAATGGAATCTGTTTTATCCCAGCTTCTGCTATTCAGATATCCCATTATTACTAACACTGTGAAGGTTATTTTCTTGAAATCTTTGATTTGCGTCGAAATGTAGAATTAACGTGTGTGTTGGTTTAGGTTTTATCGTTTGTTCGTTTGTTTTTCAAATTCATTATTACTTTCGACGTAAGTGTCAATACGCTGGTAGGTTTAGTGTTAAATAAGCGAGACTCCGCTGAAACTTATTTTATGAGCGAATATTCAGTATGATGTAAGTTAAAATTGATTGCAGATTATTAAATATCTGACGAAGAATCAGTACAGTTCCATAACAGTTTAAGTGTAATCCTACACAAAATTAAGCATCAAAGTAAATGACGATGGAATGAGACACTATTGATTCGTCGAGAAAATCCAGGGAAAGGGAGCGAGAGCATTTCATTTAAATAATTTCATGCGCGGATACCCTTCTCCCCTCAAAACTGAATGAGGGAAAACTACGCCAAGCTGTTCATTTGACATTCATTTAATCCGTGAAGACGCATAACGCTACGCGACGGCCATTTAGGAGAACCAACAAGAATCTCGAGGGTGAAACGCAATCGTTGGAAAACAAGCATCGTATTTTTTCCGTTTGCCTTCTTTCGAGTCGGCACCGATTCGAGATCAGAAATTAAGCACGAAGCGCTCTGGAAAATCTAATTTGCCTGATTATTCGCTAATATTGTTTTCTTCCTCCGAACGTGACGGAATATTTCGAATATTCCATCGAGGTCTTTACAGGTCTTCATTTTCAGAATAGA
Source organism: Coelioxys conoideus (assembly GCA_947623535.1). Lineage (NCBI taxonomy): Eukaryota > Metazoa > Arthropoda > Insecta > Hymenoptera > Megachilidae > Coelioxys > Coelioxys conoideus. Next base: position 33,480,364 of record OX392451.1, read on the forward strand.
ACTTCCTTTAATTACTCTTGGCTTTGGTTACAATACTTACTATAGTTATTACTTATTTATTTTTGCAAGAATTACTAGTTCTTCATTATTGGAAGAATTATTATTTATTTATTTTTAGGAAGAATTACTACTTTATTTATCATTGGAAGAATTGTTACTTATTTATTATTGGAAGAATTATTACTTATTTATTACTGGAACCGAAGTTCTTACTCCATATACTCTTTCTTTGAAAACTCGATGTTCATTTATTTCTACGTGAACTTTACAAAATTGAGGTTATTCGTAAAAAAAATGGATATCGTTTTTCCAATCGAAAATTATGCATATACGTGGAGAAATTCTCAAGTTATTCATCACTTATTCGACATATGACTTAATGTAACAAAAATTAATACTGTGTGCTTTGACGAAGAAACTCACCATACACTGTTCATTCGTTTACTTCGCAAAAATAGAATTTCTGTACCAAAATCGAAGTAACCAGAGTTTCATTGTCGTTTCAGGTTGTTCGAAGCGAGGTTCAAAAGAGGCTACCGAAAGAGTGGTCCGAGGAAGAAGTCGCTCAGCTCGCGGACCTTTGGGAGCAACTAAAAAATGACGAAGGTAATTTCCAAGCAATTTCCCGGATTAAGTTTCATAAGCGATGAACATCTCAGCGAAACGGTATAATTAAGCGGGGGAATGTGTGTCACGGATGGTTGACCGTACCTTGAAACAGCCGAAGAATTTTGCGAATGCTCGTCCCGGGAATTAATTAGCGGGCGTTGACGAATCTGGGGATTTAATTAAGCGCCGAAGATCAGTGACGGCTGTAGCAATAAATTGGAGATCGTCGTTACGGCCGAAGAATAATATTCTTCCGGATAGAAATATCTTTTGAATGTCTTATGGAACTTACGTCAGTCTCTCGCGGTGATCTCGCGTTTTACGACTTTAATGCTCGAAATTATTTTTACTGTGCCCACCTTCCGCTCTGGGAACTCGTAAAAATTGCAATTTTCTCTTTATCTCTTGAATTTTTACTTTAGGTCCATATACTTAATTCTCAATCTTGATTCTCAAATATCGTATTTTTTTTTAACAGTGAAACGGGGTGAATGTCGAGAGTTCTTCGTGCAAAAAACAAATCTGAGGAAAACAAGAACGAATCACTTTTGATTCGCATGGTTCTGTTTTTGATGTTTCATCAGGTCATATTTCCAAGAGATAAATGTATAACGAATTAGAAAAAAAGGAACCAGTTGACACGTTTTCTAATACGTTTGAAAAGTACGTTCAACATTTTGAGCGAACTAACAAGAACTTCGAGTTTTCGATGACCTAATATTTAGTTTTCATTCCTTTAATTAAAACGTATCGAAAATCTTCGGTTTATTTTATCATGGTACACGTTAGACTGTTATTAAGAGCAAGCAGAGATCACTTATCGGAAGATTGGATCCAATTTTCCTGATTTAATTTTCTCGCTTTTATCGGTCGCACGGGATCTCCCGATTCCGTATCGAATCAACGTTCCAATTCTGTCAAACGTCGAAATAATGCCGATACGGTTTATGTTGCTCGCAACAGATCCCGTGGAGCTGATCTTCAATGGGCTTACAATAAAGCGGCCGAAGCCAAAGATCAAGGAGAAGCTTTTGGAATTAGGATTGGCCACTGATCGTAAGGAGCTGCGCAAGAAACGATCCAGAAAAAGCAACCATGGTGAGTGTTCGACTCTCTTCACTTATCGCGTTCTCGTTCTATGGCCGTCTGCAACCCTCCCTTTTAACGTGCCCCCTTTTCCCGGTCCTTTCTTCGAACAACGCTCTGAAACGTACCCGGTTCCCCCAGATCCTGTCTCGTTTCGTTCGCGTCTTGTCTCGCCCGCCATTCTTCGATTTTCGTGACTGTTTCTATTCGATCGGTCTCCCTGTTATATTGCCTTTGTACAACGATAGTATTTGACCTTGTTGGAAATGGATGGTGAAATAAAATAATATACTAAATGTTTTGTGAAAAGGATACTTTAAATAAAAACCAGATGCTTATACAATATTTATTTCTGATGTATATGATCCGATCAACCAACATTTTCGAGGATAATCAGAATAACAAAGGATCAGTACAGTTTCGTAACAGACGAAGTGTAATCCTACACAAAATTGAGCATCAAAGAAAGTAACGATGGAATGAAACCATTTAATAAGTACTATAGTCCACTTGCATGCGTTTGTCAGGAATCCTCAGTGATTCCATCGAATCGTTTACCCGTCGCTAAGTATCACTGACGCACAGACACTTCCGCTAACACGATTCCCATCGACTGCATCGAGGCAACTGGTTTTTGGGGTGAGCGAGTGTCACTTGGCAAGAAACTGGAGAAAGTGAACGACCGAGATAAACAGACAAAGAACGAGGGGAAAAAATAAAGGCGAGATCAATTTGCACGGAATCTTCTTGTAGGATGCTCTTCCGATTCTTTATTGGCTCGAGGAGAAAACCTTTCACCGACGTTATCAGAGAAGGGTGGTTATATATTTTTTGCCTTCTGCTTCCCTGCCCTTTACAGCCGAGTTATTGATTTTGTTTATTGCACCTAGACGTATTTTTTAATTGCTTTTCAGAGAAACATTTATGGAAATATTATGGAGTTTATATTTGTAATAAATACGCCTGGTCGTTTTCCGTTTTATTTGTTAATTCATATTTAATACAACACTTTATTGCCATTATTATATATTATATATTTGTTCTATAATAAATGCAGAAAAATAATTGGAGAGGTAAATAGAAGAAAAAAATAATAATTATAACTTCGTGACGTGGATGAATTCGCTCTTTGTACAGATTCGTATAATAAATTTATGTTGAAATGTTCATCTAATTATTTACTGAATTGTGGGACTTTATATGAAAGGGGAGAGGTGGGAAGTTTATATGAAGTAATTTGGGATTTTCAGGATTTGAATGCTTGGAAAATTGAACTTGGATGGTTTGATTGCAAAGAATTACAAATAAAATTTACTAGAAGATATCCATGTTTGTCTGAGAATTTATTTTCATGCAAATCAGCTGAATATTTAGTGCGACCAATTTTTTCATATAATTTATTTATATGCTTCAAATTGATATGCAAAGAATATCGGACACAATTTTCGTCAGAGAACTCCTATTAATCAAAACAAAGAGGGGTGAAATATTTATACAACGCACGGTATTATACACAGAAATGTGGAGTGCCATTGTTTTAATTCAAAACGCAAATTATTTCATTCGGTTGTGAAAATAAATAACAAAAACGTTTCGCATAGTTGAATGAAAGAACGTTTTCATCAATTTTACGTTGAATGAACATGTATTTAACTCGTTCGACGAGTCATGAATACAAAAAACGCGATCGAAGTAATATTTGAATTTTCTGGCCGGATGTTGTGCACGAACGGAAGAGTAGTTCGTGGAGGAATCGTCGCGGAATACAAATCTTGTTATTTAATATCGAAAAACGCGAATTTCAGTCGTAGCTTTCCCTACACCGTGTTCAATATGACTCGCCCCCTGTTTTCCATTACACCGCTAGAAATTTCATATTTATCATTGTTATTGTTTTTCTCGTTCTCCCCGTGTCCGCTTATTTATATTCAATGTGTCGCGATAGATCGCGTGCTAGATATACACGGTTAGAAGATGAAGTATAAAAGCAAGGCTTTGTCTTCGCTCGCGTGATATTGAAATAACGCTTCTTCGCGGATTTCTTGGCGCGCACCGAACACCATTTCACGCCATCTTAATATTTCGCACGCGTTGGACGAAATATTTTTCCGTACCGACGCGGATCGACAGAATATTATTTGTCGTACGTTGACAAATTCTTTTTATTTTTTCGATAGCTGACTATAGAATCGTCCCTTTTCTCGCTTTACGATCGTTATTTGCACAGGTTTTACGACAAGTAACAATTTCATTCGTTACGCACTTTTATCGTGGTTCGAGTTACAATGCGTTCGATAAAATGTTTATTGTTTGTTTTCGAAATTTTTCATCTTAGTTTCTCCATCTTTCAGTTCTTTGCAGTTTTTCATTTGACCGTTTTCTGATCTCCGAGTGTAAGGATTTTCATTTTTTACAATTTGTCGAGTTTCAAATTTTCAAATTTAAAAAGGCACAGTTTTTCTGGATGTCACTTTTTTAATTCTCCGAATAGCAAGATTTCAAATTTCCAAGTTTACCATAGATTAATTTCTTGCAAAGAAGTATGAAGGCATGCAACGTATTGATGCTTAAATTGTGAAACTTAAATTAAAAACCGACACGCAATTCGGAACTTCAGTGTTAACTTTCGATGTCCTCATGAATTTATAATATGTTAATAGCTGTTGAGAAACCGGAGCGAACTTCAAGTGCTTACGGTCTTAATTAAAATGTCCGTGTTTCTAAGCGACGAAAGAGAAACATTCTGGGATTAAGTAAACGAACTTTTTATACAAGCTGTGCAGAAAGTTTGTACTATAAATCGAATGCGCACGAGAAATTGTTCGTATGTATGTAATTTATGAGAGGAGAAAGTATTTACTGTATTTTCTGCTCAATACATTTATCGTGATTTGCTTTGTGAATTAATTGTACATGTATTTTCAAGACTTCAAACTTTTTATTTTCAATATATAAGAATCGAGGAATTTGGAGATATAGAAATAAAAGTTTTTTAATTTATAAATTCTTAAAGTTGCAAATTTAGAAATATAGGAATTGAGGAAATTTTAAAAGTTTCAGAATTCGAAAAGACATACAAAAAGGTAGAAAAATATAAGTATGTAATAATATAAAATATTATTAAATATTATTATTAAATAGTAAAATTGTAATAATATTTTTCAATGTGCCTTAGGAGTATGTGCCCTATAATATTTCAATGTTAAAATCATGGTACCAAAGATTTCTATCCATGTATCAATATAATCATAATAATTACATTGCGATATTTCTGTATTTGTAAATATTCTGATATTTAAGCTTTGATGTTCTATTCGCGTGTAGGATCGAGGGAGATCGTATCGAAAACATTTACACCTATTTCTTATTACTTTGTAAAAAGGTAAATCGTCGTGGGAAACGCAGTCTGCCAGTAATTCGGAAGAGGATGAAAGCAGCGACGAAGAAGCCGGAAAATCCTCGTCTCGTAAGAACACGGCTTTCAATAAACCGACCGGTAAAAAAACAAAGGCCAGCAAAAAAAGGCAGCCAACTATAGTCTACACGAATGCACAATTATCTGGACTGTTGAAGGATATCGTCGAGAAAGGTGAGTCACACAACCCCTCTTTTATCAAATTCGTAGGATGGGTCCTCGGTGATTTATGAGAATAAAATTCGCGTTAGCAACCGCGAATATTATGCCCTCTTCTTTGTTTCTGGAGGACAAATGTCCCCGAAGCGTGGCATTGGAACAAAAGCTTGCAGTGATCGCGCGGAGAAAGACGAATGGAAAATGTAATGACTTGTCAAAGGGACTTATGCTCGCGATACAAATGTGACCCAAGTCGGGATGTACCGGTTCATCCCCTGTGGATTCTTCCAGAGACGTCGTTAAAAAACGATTCTACCACCCTTTTGTGTCGGCCCAATATGTTCGTCACCCATCAGAATACGCTTCCTTTAAGACGATTCTCAAGTCCCGGTGACACTCTAAAGCCGGGGTCGTATATTTTTGCTTTCAGTACATTTTCCTTTTGTCCAATTTTTTTCGCATTATAGCTACGCGCGATCGTTGAATTTCAGATAACCTTGTGATCGTTTAATTTCACTGTTATACTTAATAAAATCGTATGATGACTTAACAATTGAAGTCACTTATTTTTTTTTTTTAGTTTTACATTTATTACTTCATATACTTTACATTTATTATTTCATATATTCTACTTTTATTACTTCATAAATTTACATTTATTACTCCATATATTTTACATTTATTACTTTATATACTTTACATTTATAATTTCATATACTTTATATTTATTACTTCATATATTTTACGTATATTATTTCATACATTTTATGCATGTTACTCCGAATTAAAATGTTGTAAAGACATGATGCTACAATTTTATTTATGTTAAATTTATCGCGACGAGTTTGTCGGACATCTGGAACACACGACCCTGGTTTTTAGTATTCTGAAACGCGATGTAAAATTTTGCAGTATATCCTCGGTATTCATAAAACAATATTTTGTAGTCGGTATATGGCCCAGATGCTTTCGTATTTGCATACGTTATACTGGTATCTTCATCGATATTAAAAATTAATCAAGTTTTTTGCTTCGACATGGTCCTTGTACACCTAATATAACGAAAAACCATTTTTGTAGAAAGTTACGATAATGTCTTTTGATATAACAGATATGAACGATGCACTTGAATGGCTGAAGGAATCCTTACTGGATGTTCTGGACGATCGGGACGAGGAAAGCTCCGAAGGTATCCCTTTAGTACCTCTGACAGATTATTCGTCGGCCGCGATGGATTCACCGAGCTTTCAAAAGCTTATTCGGGCTATGGGATTCACACCTCCGGCTGATGAACAGGAATGTTATTGGCGCATACCATCTAATATGCTTAATTCGACAATTCAGAAGCAGTGCAACCTTATCGACGACGCGCTAGCAGGGAATTTCGTCGTTGAAGGTATTCGATTTAATATATTAGATGTTGAAATGATACAGAAATCCTTAGGAAAAGTCAATATTCATAATTTGATGCTAACAAATTTTATTTAAAAAATGTTTTCCATTTTTCTCTTTGAACGTGTAAACCAGTCACGAAAAAATTTCAAATCAATTAATTATAATTAGAACTATCTTTTTTTGTAATTAGAACCTGCAACTGCTTCAACTACGGCACAAACCGATAGCGACAAAAATGATGAAAGTGACGACGATGATGTTTTAGAAAATCTTAAAAAATATTTTAAATCTACAGGTAGGTAATTAGATATTAATTCCGTTGACTATATAAAATAAAAAAAATTTAATATTATTATGAGACTCAATTTCTAAAATTTCTTTGAAAGTTGATCTTTGTGTTTTTTTAATTCGTTACAACAGCGTAAAATTTTTATTAATATACTCCGTTGTTCACAAAGCTAACTATTGTAGAGACATTTTTATGAAATTTTAATTACAACGAAAATGTCTCAGGTAAAGTTAACTGATATAAAATTTTATATGAGGTGTGGAATATATGTTAATTTAAAATAGTTATACCTCGATATTGAAAAAAATATTAAACCTTAGTATTCGTATTTATAAAAATTAATTATTGTTACTTAAAAGTCAAAAATTGTTATTGTGAATTACAATAACAGTTTTAATATCGCAATTTTTTGATATGTTGAATTAAATTGTTATGTAAATTTCAGCCGAGTCAGTGCCATCAACTTCTAACCAGTCCGATTTTGAGTCCAACGTCACTTCTAAGTTCGCGTCATCGAAAAGTATATTTCCTTCAAAATCGACAGAACATATTGATATTGAAGTGGAAGAACCCGAAGCTCGAAACTCGCAGACTGTTGGTACGTGTTGTGCGTTTCAGACCGAGAGTTATATGCCCTCTGTTGATGTAACCGGTTAAACTCTACGAATACTACAAATTTACTAGCAAGTATTAACATCCATAAATTCAGAAATTAAGTTAACCGATCTCGTTTCGATCAATTATAGAAAAACCAAATAAAGGGAGAAGGAAATCTGGTGGTCGTGCTAAACTACTTATCGATTCTTCCGATTCTGAGTTGGAAACCGAAACGAGCACACACGATACCGCAGGTAATTGAGTAAATAAATGTTTAAATAAAATAGAAATTATAAAAATGTTGTAATTTTAAATGTTTTTGTTTGTTCTTCGAACAAAAACGAGCAGCAGACGACGGAAAGAGAAATCGATCGGATAGTTCGGACAAAGAGAATGGAACGACGAAGAAACGTCGCTTGCTGGACAGCGACGAAGAAACCGATTCTCTAACATCTAAAGACACCGAACAGAAACAAACCAGAACTATAATTAGCGACGACGAAGAAGACTTCGCGGAGAAGAAACCTACTCAGCAAAGAACGTCCCGCATGATAATTAGCGACGACGAAGATTAATTCCAGAAGACAATTTTACTGACATTTTATTAGTTCAAACATTCTTTAAATTTACCTTCTGTTAACCAAGCTTTCATGTTCGTTTCTAGTTTATACGAGTCATAGTATTTTTTGTGAAAATAAAGATGATTTAACCCTCTCGTAACTGCAATGTTTGTACTCTTTATTTAGTACGATATGATTAGGGAACACTTAGTGCAATAAAATGGTTAAGGATCTTGCATCGTTTTGTAGCGATATGAGTAAACGTTCGATAAGAGTTGTAATGTCCATCGAGAAAATAATGAGAGTTAACTTATCGACACCCGTCGATAAAACAGGCTGGGTGGACGGGATGTATCAAAATCCTGGTGTCACCGGCAAGGTATACGCTGCAGTGATCTCCGTCACCCAATATGCCCTTACAGGTAATTGGACGCACCCGGGGTACACTTCAGGGTGCCAAGAAAAACAGTTCCCGAAAGGCGTCCACATTTCGCCAAGTAACTATCAGGCTCGCATGATGACCTAGGAGGCATGAGTCACACTGCGCAGCTGCGACCCGTTCGAAACGACTACCTACTACATCACGTGCGAGCCGGTTCCACGGTTGGCCAATGTGGATGACTTTACGTCTTTTGATGGGCAGGTGAGGAGTCTTGGCGAGTGTCAACGATACGAATACGCGTGTATCGAAACATAATCATGGTCGAAGACCAGTCCTTTGACTTTTTCCGTGCACCTTCGACGACGGAACCGCGACTACGTCCGTGAAACGATGCGTAATGTCGCTGCAAGGACTCCGCGAGCCGCGGATTGTTAAACAGGATTTCATATTGCCGTAGGAACGTATCGCTGTCTACGGCAATAGCTATAGTAAATATTATTACCCCCTCCCGTTTATATTCACAAATTATTTGAAATGGCGGCGGCGAAAGGGAGCTTCGATGACGCGGAGTGTAGATGTAACATGAAATGTTCGATGATGAGAATCTTTCTTTAAACCATTTGATAATTTGTTGCATAACTTTTTAATTTCTAAAAGAAACAGTTTGTTCCCTTTGACGAAAAGTGATTTTTACTACGACTTTAGAGATATTTATTTATAATTGAAAATTGATAATTAATGTTATGTATTTGATAATTAATAATTGATATTAATTTTTGTATGTAATAATTAATAATTGATATTGATTTTTTAATTTCATTGTTAATAATTGATATTTAATGTATTTAGTAATTAATATTAATGTTTGTATTTAATACTTACTATTAATAGGTGGAATTTAGAAATAAATTTAAAATCTGTTTACATTAATATGATAATCGCGTTAAAATAGATTCTCTGAGAGACAATCTATGTGCAAATAACAGTTATAAATAAATATTTTTTATTACAGGATGTATTAAAAAGAACCTAATATGTGACAAATTTTCTAAATAAGATCAATTTTTTAAAATAGAATCCTTAATTTTTTTTACCATATATGTTTTATAATATATTGATCTAAAAATAAACTACTTTTGTTTAGATATTAACACATACCAGAGGAAATAATAATATCTGTTTATTCATCTCAACTCTATGTAAGCATAAAGCGTCTCAAAATGACTGTTATAGTCTATTGGAATAATAATCAAAGGACTGTGAAGTATTCAAAGTGTAAGTGGACCTGTAAGGTGGAGAGTATCGGACGATTGTCAATCAAAATTCCGGAAGGGCGGCCACGTGCATTCTAATCGTCACTTCCAAATATCCGGCTCGCATGAAACACACGGAGGTGGTTTATGTTCGAAGACCGACGTTCCTCGACGAAACACGTGGCCACAGTATCAGGCTCGCAGAAAGATAAGCAGTAACGTGTAACCTACTCGGTTCACATGTTCTCTTGATAAAAGCGCGGGCTCCTTATACGGTTGTAGGCGGATGACATCCTCTCTGATTCCCCGCTATTTATATCCCCACCGTCAACGTTTCTGGGAACCTATTGAGCCGCATTCAGCGACTGTTAGGTAAGGTAAAAAACGTAATAATACTTGAACACGTTCTTGTACTTACAAATGATCCTTGTCACAGTCGATGTACATTTTATCCATAAACAAAATATTTAATAAAATGTATCCATACTATTTAAAAACAATTGTATTTTTTTCGTAAACTTGTAGCACTTCTGTATAAGAAAAATTGTTTCCTTGAACTTCTCCAATTCACATCATTTGAATACTGCTCTTACTGCATTCGCTAAATAACCTTGTTGCTGTTTTTGAACGTATCTAATTATTAATATTTAGTATCTTAGTATAATCAGTATGGTTGTAGAAAAATGAGAGATTGTTTTATTTAATACTAGAGAAAAATTTGTTTTATTTTTTTATTCGCTTGTCTATGTGTTGGTATAATGACATGCCAGAACATGCCCAAAGATCTCCTATCATTGCCCATTGTTAGTTTAATAGCAATAATAAAATTAATTAAATAACACCATTATAAGCACCATCTAGTACTATAATTATTTTTTTTCTGTATAATGGTTTGCTTATTTGAAATGACAGAAATTATATTTATTGATTAAAGTAATTTTGTAAGCATGGTGTTATAGCAGGTATATCTGGGTACAAAATAAGTTTGACCGAATTTGAATCAGAAATAAAAATTGAAATATATAATATTTAAATATGTATTTTAATTTACACCACATCGAATTTGTCTGCGAATGTTTCTCACTTATTTTCCTATTTAAAACAAAATTAATGAAGCTAGTTTTATATCATTTCTGTACAAAATATAATTAGTATTAAATTGTCAAGAGGCGGTGTTACACCTTACGAACAAAATATCAATTTACACCTTTTTTTTACAGAATGGCTTAATTCGTTTCTGAATGTGTCTTATTAGAACCTGACGTATAAAATGGCGGTCCTGCCACGGTTCGGATTGCTTTCTTATGCGCGCCAACTGCGCGAGTCATCTGCGGGCTGTCGTCATCTTAATAGAATAACATGAATGCGAGAAGGTATTCTCGCATGTTTCATCAAACGAAACATGTATTATATTACATTGAGACGGCAATCATTCCGATTGAATGCGCCTACCTAATATGATTGTGCCTTCGATTATGTCAGTCTTGATTAACATTGCAATTCAATTGCTTACAAAGCACATGTTGGGTGAATGTATCGAAAATCATGTTCCTATCAGTGACAAACCGTTCCCTTCGATTGGAAGTGACAAATAGAACTATTAGTCAGAACATTGAAACATTAAATTTAAAAGTATTTTGTATTTTAAGAATCATGAATTTTGTTAGAAAATTGTTATAAATACGGTCTTTGTAAACATACATAAATATACATATTTGAATATATGGTTGAAATATTAACTGCTGTACCTGATATGTAAATGACCAATTTCAATTCAATAATATTAAGTTGTTTCTAAAAGACCAATTGTATATAAATAGAACTTTATTGGTCAAAAGGGAGACGTTATTTGTGAAAAGCAAATCCGCTTGTATTTTTGCAGCAGGTTTGTGGTTTTACGTACACATTTGTTAATGAAGGAATGAGTTTGCCAAAGGGTTTGTTTGTTGTTATCCTTTACAAAAGTCGACGAAAACTCTTCTCATGCCGCATCGTGGCCGCAAATAGCAACAACCACAACGTACTGTGGTATTTTCGTGTTGCCAGGATCTGTTGCGGTCATTCCCTTTAACAGTCACAACACGAATTTCGCATCATGGCATTTTTTAGTATGTCAGAGCGTGTCGCGGCTTTTTAAAAGCAATCAGAATACGAAATTTCATGCGGTGGTTGTTTCTCTGAAACCGCGACGCGTTCCGACACTCCTTTTTTCTCATTATACGTTCTCGCACGTTAACGATGTTTTGAAATATATGTAAATAACGAATGTATTCCGCAAAGAAAACATCATTTTAGAATCGATAGATTACACAATATATATGAATGTTCAAATATACTTATATTTCAGGCGAACACTCGTTTTGTACGAAATCTACTGCACGAACAAATATTGCTATTAAACTGGAATAGTTCATGTACTTAAAAATGATTTAAAAATAGAGCTTTCAGTTTGTCAGAGTTTTGTACCAACTATAGCTTTGGAGCTGCAAAATTGATTTCTTACAGTGTCCAGCGTGTTCTCCTGATCAAAATCCGATGGAAAGCATACAGACTCTATATTGTAGAGTATTGTCGTCTAAAAAATGTATAATAGCAGTAAATAGTATCGGAACATGTCAAAAATATATGTATATTGCAATTGCATCAGCGCGAAATAAGTCAATGTAAGGTTCAGTACGATGAAATCTTGTTGAAAATATGCAAAATCGAATAGTCAAATTGAAATTAAACTTCTGAACTTCTAAAATTCTCTAGAGTGCTCTGGTTTGTAAATTCGTGTTAGAGTTTCATTTTATAGTATCTTATTTCACGATTTCTTATTTACGAGTTGGTAATTTAATAAATTTTATTTGTATAATCTTCTATAATGTTCTTTTTCCTATAGCAAGTATTGGAGATTGTGAATAATTATTATAAAAATTGTATAATACGAATACTAAAATATTGTATCGTCTTTCGGTTTAGGAATTGCGGAGGGTCCAAATTGAGTTTATGAATTTAGTCGAAAATTCGTAACAACGAGATGACCCGGAGTGAAATTAGTTGAATAAATTGAGTTTCATCGTCAAATGTTGGGCCATCTGGTTACATTCTATCTTTTACCGTAACCCACCTAACTGTGCGTGATGGTTATACAATTTTATAATTCTTATTAATTTTCATATACAAACATATATTATTATTATTATTATTATTATACATATATTTACATATTGTGTAATAGTTATATGATAAAATAGTACAAAATAGATATAAACTGGTATAAAATTGATCTTATTCAAATTGATTGGAAGATATGGCAAAATGATGCAGCGATTTTCCACACATCTTTCCCAACTACAAACGTTGATCTCGAAATGAATCTCCAAATTATCTTATCGTCTTCTAATATCGTAATTCGTGTATCAGGCATGTGACGTCAGTTTCTGTGTCAAGTTTAATTCTCGTGTGAATATTCCACGCATTATGGTGGTTTCAAGCTGCGCCCACGCATACCAACGAGTTCTAGCATCACAGCGTAGCATACACGAAGCAACGTGGCTACCGAATTCACGTGAAGGTATTATACGTCGGTTGGACCGCGTTTTCGGAGGTATTGAACGTTTCTCTCCTGGTCCCCCTTCCCTGGCCCCTTTATCCCCTCGTCGACATTTCTCCTCGTCGTTTGGTCCCGGAGAACTCTACTTTGGTGATGGTATCCTGCCGCTCATGTTGTCCACCGCGTTGCCGAAATTTTGGGATGATTGATGGCTATTGATGCCCGAGCCAATCGGGACCGATGTGTAACGGGTTCTTAGATTTTGCAATGCGAAAACAACTAACCAATGAGCCCTTCTCGTTGCGAATTAAACGATATATATAGTACCCTTCGAGTAGAGCGAGGTACAGGAACGTATCTAGACATTCTGGGTGCCACGGGACACTATCATATGATTTCGTTTTTTCAGTTCAGATGTTAAGAACTTTTTTACGTGCTTTATTACTACTTTTTTGCTCTGTTGGTTGCTCTTCTATTATATATATAATTTATTTATTTATTTTTTGTTCGTTTATTTATTTATTTATTTACATATTTATTTTATATATAATTATATACATTTATTCAAATTTCTTAGAGTTCTGAGACTGAAATATTTTGGTGCCCTGCGGAACAGTGGATAGTTGTGTTTCTTCAAGTAAGAAAAGAAGAATACTGTTCCTAATAGTTTTTAAAACTTACATTAACCCCTCGCAATATGAGAAGCTGCACTCGTAACGCACTGACAGTTTAAGTACAATAAATCTTTCCCCATTAATTTAATTTTTCCAGCTGTAATTTTGCACGATTAAGTGCATTTGTTAAGTCAGTGTAATTTTTGTGCATTGCGTAACGTGACATTTTAACCCTTTGCACTAGAGCGGTCTTCACTCAGCATTTGATTTAATGCAACAATTTTAAAGAAGTAACTTTTAACTACATTTGTAGCATTATTCACGTGATGTTTGAACACAGCGAAACCGACAATATTCGCGATTAACAGTAAACAAATAGTAATTTCAAAAAAGTTCATCAAACTTATCAATTTGAAGATTGTACAGTGGCTATTCGCCAATGATGAAAATGCTTTCGAGTGCAAAGGGTTCCTTCTTTAGTTTCCATAATATTCTGCTGACGAATAGCTAGGGGTGGAGCAGTTATTGTTCGAGAAATCAGAATTTTATATGCAACGGTTTAATATTTCGAGAAACAGAATCGACGGGAAATGACGTACGATGAATGATGGCGAAGTAAACATACAATCGGCGATTATTTGTAGTTTGAAAAGGTAAAATCGCGGCGGTGCACCGCGCGCAGTGTAACATTTTCATCGAATTGCAATTGGCGAAGGGAAAGGGATAGGGAAAAGGGGTAGTTGCGAGGAGAGGGGTAGGGTTGGGCGTCGATGAAAAGGTCAAAGGTTACAGGTGTATGTGTATGTGTTTCGTGTACTGGTGTTACAGGTGCAGCCTCTTCCGCAGCTCTGTTCGCCGTTGCATCAGCAACATGTGTATTCTTTATTAACAACAATTAACATTTGCCCATTGTTTAAAAGCTGATACTTCCCGTAGTATTCGATATTTCCGTTCAGCGAGGACTGCGAAGAAATTAGAGAGATAACCGTGAAACGAGCCATAAAAGTCCCTGCGAACCCTAGGCACGAATCAGTGATTATTTATTATTACGAAGTTTGCAACGACGGGTTGTTGCAAAATGATACTGTATACATTCTGTTACGTATATATCTTTTCCTTGATATTTTTTGAAGGATTAATGAAGAGTGTTTATTTTAATTTCACTGTTGTAAATATGCATATAATTAAAATTTATGAGCAAATATGATTAAAATTATCAGGCTCGTTACATATCGTAACGTGTGTTCTGCATAAATAATATGTTAATAATATTCACGAACTGTAAATTTTATAATATATTATTTTATGGTTATATATAATTTATATGCTGAGGTAATATTATTCCTTTTGTTATGATGTATATTATGTCCGTTCATAACTCATTAAATAACATGTAATGATATATTATTATGTTGTAATACAATTATTTACTTTTTGCAATAATTTCAGATATGTATATGTATATTCTACGTAATATTTATTAAATGAACAGAACAATCTACAAACATCGATGAATCAATTTTATATTCGAGGAACTGAAATTTCTTTCTTTTTTCAAGTACCCTTTACTCTAACTCAAGTTAGTGTATAATTGATGTAATATATTCAACAAATTTCTTTTATTTTAAATGACGTTTATTAATTATTTTGTGAAAATAATAGAGTATGATGCATATAATTGAACGAATTTGATAATAACTTAGCAATAGAAATTGTCATACGTAATGCGATACTATACTAATTATGAATTATATTAAATAATAGTTATGTAATAATTATATAATAATTACAATTTATTATATTAAAAGTGCAGGTTACAATTCGATGTCTCACATTGCTATTTCGAATTATTAGTGTAAAATTAGTGATACTTAAATTTCTTTTCTAATTTCTCATTATTGTAACTATAATTATTATTTTTAGAAAATAAGCAGCGTTTATATTTTGTATCTTATAACATAACAAATATTCTACGAAGTTTACCAACTGCATTATATAATTCCCTACTAGGACTTCATTCTCTTTCTTCTTCACTTTCTTCTACTCCTCTATTATGATTCGATCTTTCCGCTCGCTGTGTTCTTTAATTCTACGAAGGCAAATATTTACCGTACAGAATTTTCAATGTTTAATGTAAATTTGTGATTAACTCTAAAATAGAACTATTTGCAATAATGAGATAATAGTGAAACAAAATATTGTGATTTAAAATACAAAATTTAAAGCCAGTCATTTCGACAGATTAACTGTTCAGTTGTTAATATTTTACCAAAAAAAGAAATAGAAACGAATTTTTCTTAAAAACCTTGAATACCTGGGAGACAAAGAAAACTTGATAAATTTTCAAATAGTTAACAACCGTTGAAACATGCCTAGTTTCATTAATTCGCAACCTTATAATTTATGTATTAAGAAGTATGCTAATGTGATCTGCAGGAACACAGTTACCTATGTTCTGAAATCATGGTATTTAAATAATTATTATTCAGTATAAAATTTTGAATGATATTAACTGTATCAAATTTCAGATATTTTCTTTTCCGTTCTAAAAATATGTAATTTGCATCAAAAAATATGTATCACGTTATACCGCTATTATATTTATGATTAATTTTTTACGAAGCATAGATCCATGTTTGGATTAGCTTCGATACACGATTTCCTTTAAAAATTCCAACGAAAAATTTTCGTACTTGAAATACAATAAAATTCATTTTATTCGACTTGTCTATAACTCGAGATTGACTAACTCATAGTTAGTTGTTTGAAGTGACAAATGATAAATATTAAATTGTTCAATGTAAACAATTAATCAAATGAACGATAAACTATAGGCTTTAAAGTAAACGATTAATAAAATTATTTTTGTCGTCAGCAGAACATGAGACTATACTCGATAAGTCCGAGTGTTACAACATTTGCTAAAATTATTCGCGAATCGAGTTTCGATCATTGCCGTTGTGTTGTTCGCGCGTCAACGATTCGAGGTCAGTCGACCAACCCGTACATTCTGCTTTCCCGATCCTAAGATTTACCGGTCTTCGGTTATGTTTGATGCACCATTATGTTTTCGATTACGGTAGGTTAGTTGCATCGGTAACGTCACGTGTGTCGTAGATATTCGTCATAGAAACCGTCGATACGTCACCGCGGACAACTTTTACGTACCTCGTTGCGTCATATTCTACCAGTAGCGTCATTTGTGATACTGTATTATCACGGTCGATCATGTAGATCTGCTTTCGCGGCTGCTGAAGTATTTTTATTCTTTTATTGCCTTTGTTCAACAGATAAAATCGGTACGTGATCATATTGAGAGGTATATTTCTTCATTTGTGGCTGGACTTTTCAACTTTTATATCTACGGATTCCTAGGTTTCTAGATGGCTGTATTCGTAGATTTTTATATATCTAGACTTCTGAATTTCTAGATAGCTGGATCTCCAGACTTGTAGTTTTGAAAATTATCAGATTTCTGAATTTTTAGGTATGTAGATTTCTAGATGTCTGGATTTCTAGATTTCTAGGTTTTTAGATTTCTAGATCTCCTGATCGATAGATCCTTAATTTTTAGAGTACTGCATCTCCAAATTCCTATATTTATAGATCCCTAGATCCTATAACTTTTACATTTTTAGCTTCTCATATTCTTAAGTCTCTCGATTCTTATATCTGTTAATTCCTAGGCCTCTCGATTCTTGTTTCCTTAGGTTCATAGATTTATTAATACTTCATCCATATATTCCTACAAATACACATCACCAATATTTGACTTAACATTAAAACTACTAAAGAGGACAAATTACCGTTTTACAAATTGCCTATTTGTTACAAAATTTGTTAATAATGTTCTTTGAAATCTGTGTTGATTCTCATGACGATAAAGAATTAACAGGTATATTGATGTACTTTTCGTTGTTCGTTTAATTATTTTTCAGCTTCAAAGTAAATTTTACGTCGATAAGATTAATGTTAGTTTCGTAACAGAAAAATCGGAATAAGTAAATTTTATTCTCTCATCGGGTAAGAACTAGAACGTGTAATGGACGGTTCGATCCCGAAAAAATTATCTTATATCGAGGCTTTATTGCATTTAAGAAATATGAACCACCGTATATATTCTACAAATGTTTTAAAATAATTATAAATTGTTTGAGTACGGTGGCAGGAATTATCTTAGTGTACATATCGTTTGCGTGTATTGACAAATACTCTTATCTTTCGGCTTTTCGTGTTATCAGGTGCAGATAAAACTGCTTGGAAAAGATAACAGAGCTTGTAAAATCGGAATCAAAGATATTTTTGTAACAGAATAACAGGAACGGTAGAAGATCGTCTTTGACGTAGCTGATGTGAATATAATTATCGCAGTCACGTTGACGGTTAAACGTTCTGTAAGAAATTATAATATTTTTGTATATCAACAGATTGGGTAATGTGCTTTACATAATATGCTGAATTGTAATGTAGCACATGACTGATAACAAAATGTTACTCGAAGCACTAACAATATTCGATAAAAACATTATGACCTAATTGCAGAATATTGTAGATCGAATAATAATATGGAAAACACATTGTAAACTCGACGAAAATAATTATTAGTTTGACAGAATGAGTATCGTGAAATTGGAAAAACGATAGGTTCATTAAAATTAGGTGCGTAAATAAAAAAATGTATGTTTGCGTTTATACATATGTATTTACAAGATAATTATAAACATTATAATATTGGAATAACAATCATAATATAAAATTGGTCATCATGTTGATGGTCATGTCTACTTTCTTTCGGACGGAGACAGTTATAACAAAACTACATCATTCATTGTTATAAATCATGTAAATAGTATTTGTTCTTGTAGCAGAGATTTCATGTTTATTATTGTTGTATACAGGGGACGTTGGTAAAATAGTTAAAATATTAATAACCCATTGATAACAGCGATAACAAAATCCCCCTTCCTTTTTCCTTTATTTAAGGAAGTTTACTAATTTAAAAGAAAATGTTAACACATTTTCGTTACTTGTTTTTAAATGAAATTAACAGATATATATAATATATAACTAACAGTTGAGAAACTATATAGAAAGAAAGTTAAAATAAATTACTGTAAGTTTCAAGTTTTAAACAGGAGTATGTACATACATGTAATAAGTAAATTCATTAACTAAAAATATTATCAAATAACACAACTTTCAATTCAACAAATCAAAATTCAATTCCATAAAAATGAATTAAAAAAATAAATTAATAAAAGCTAATTAAAAAATTAATTGCGGAGATTAATTATTAAAATTTATTTTTCGCATCGATCAATCTTTTGTAAATTTGATTGTCAAAACGAAATAAAACTATAAAAAAATAAGTAAGTACATTAAGGTTATACTAACACAGTACAATTTTATCTACAGTAACTCTACTTACATAAATTGTTAAAAATAATGTTGTAATTGAAAAATAAGCGGTATAATATTCGTTGGTAATTATACATATCATTGAATTCCTTTGTTTCCAGCCAATCTTGCTATTGTTTCTAATTGACGTATATGTTCTTTCAATTTTATCATTGAAGTACATCCATTTCATTTAATTTCCTACAAAAATCCTATCATGTGACATCTACATTTTCTTACGTAACATTTTCTATCATTACGGTATAATTAACCCTGCATCTTGTGCGTACTGTAAATTTTTAATTTTAATTCATATTATTTTATTTCATATCAAGAAGAATACCTCAAAATCGTTACGTACATAAGCAATGTTTAACAATCATCCTTTTCATTAATGCTCAATCACAAAATGATTTTAATTAATTTTGAAATCTTCGTTTTGATGTAAACACTTGAATTCATTTTAAAATTTCGCGATGTAAAACTATAATGTATTTTATGCTACTGATATTATTAGAATTCAAAAATGAAGAAACAGATCAATTTATTAAGTTAGGTTAATTCACTCTCATATTTTCAAGAATGTCCCCCAAACGCTGTATCTCTTTTCCCTTTATTCTATTTCTTTTTTCGTTCTCTACGTTCCTTTTTCTCTTTTCGTTTTCCTTTCCCTTCTACTTAATCCATATACAGTTCTGAACGCAGACGAAGAGTACCCGTGGTACATTTTCTACGGCCGGCCATTCGCATAAACATCCATACTCTTCCCATTACCGCTTTAAGATGGCGGAGTGGTACTGTCAGATCGAAGCTGCGAAGGCGCAGCTTCATTGTACGCGATATCGAACACGCTTTTCTTTTCCAGAAGTTGCTGATGCCGTAACCTGTTACCGCTCTGCAGGGACATCGTTATTCCCGATTCAAAATCCGTTCCCGTACGATCGGGTTCCATCGTTGGAATTTCAAAATGTTGCGGGGACAACTGCGGCGACGGATGAGGAACCGGTGGTGGATGAAGATAAAATGGCGCCGGTATTTTCTCGTATTTGTATGCAGAATGCTGCACCAGATGATGTTTGCTGCCTGCCGGTGGCGTTGTCGCGAATATCTGAACAGGTGGATCCTCGTTCTTCCCACCTTCGGCGCGTCTTAATTTTCTTCCCTGACGAACTATGGCCTTCAGCTGCTCGGACTCGACGTTCACCAATGGTTTCACCTTTCGTTTCGTCCGCGGTGTCGTTTCCGCAGCTTTGTGACCGGACGCCTTTTTATCCTTGTCCGATTTTTGACTCTTCATGCTTCTTCGCAACCATCGAGGTAGCTGGTCCTCTTCGTCCGTCGCCATCAACTCCGCCCTTTTCTTCTCCATCTCTTCGCGGTTCTTTTTGTACCAAGCCATGTATTTCGGTTGAGCTTTGCTCGTGTCGATTTCACCTGTCTTTGGTGGCGTCGGGTGTTTCTCGCCGCCAGCGAGTCTCTTCTCTTTCTCCGCTTTCGACTTCGACGCGTGTTGTTTTCTTCGTTGCTCCTCGTCCGTTCTCTTTAACTTCACCTGACTACTCTCTTTCTGCTTCTCAGGGGCTCTCTTCTGAAATCCTTGACGCGAATCTTGAAAATGCATTGCTTTCTCTTCGGAAGATTCCTCGGAAGAACTTTTCTTCGCACGCAAAGGAACCATTTTTCTCTCCATATCTTTTGCTTTTTTATCGTCAGCTTTTAAGTGCTCGGGTTTCGACTTGTGCGTCGATACGTCAGACTTTAACTTCGTATCTTTTGTATGTCTTGATAGAACTGATCTTTCCGGATCAAATTCTGTAGCAGGTTTCGATTCCGATCGCTTCTGTAAATTTTCTTCTGCAACGTTTGTCACTTTTTCATAACTGTAAGGTGCATCTGTACTCAAGCGCGTGTCCACGTCACTCGACGCAGTAGCATAATCTTTTGAAAATTGTTCCTCCGTTTTTTCGTACATTCCGGTCTCGTCTGAAGGTCTTGCGTCATTATCTTCGGTCAGCTCCATTATTAATACTTTCTCTTCATCATCGACGTCGTGAAGTTCAGTTTTTTCCGTTTGAGCCTCTTTCTCGGGAGACTGTCGAGCGCGATGTCGCGGTGTCTGATATGGTCTGGTAGTCAGCGTAGTTTTCCTGGAAATATCACTCGATGAATCACTATCATCCGAATCGTCCATCGTATCTATTATACTCGTAAAAAGTGGAAGGCTTACGTCTGCGTATTGTTCTCCGGCAGCCTCTTCTCTCTGCCCTAAATCCATCATGGCATACTCTGTTGAGGGCAACATACTGCTCGCATCGTCTGCCTGCTGTTTGTTCGCTCCTTCGTCAGAAATTATGTTCGTATCGTGTTCCGTGTGCACCGGTTGTCCCGGAAATGACCGAGTTGCAACCTCATTTGCAGTGGAAATTTGTTCCACAACAGGTTGCACTTCTTGCAGCTCGGTTCGCTCGTTGTCTAATTTCGTCTGTTCTCCGGGTTCCACCGCTTTTTTGGAATCTGCTGGAATTTCTGCTGTAATGGAATCCAGCTGAAACTTTTCTTTTGACGTTTCCTCGGGTGCCAACGAAGAAATTTCTTGAGAACTTGCCGGTTGTTTGTACGGTTCTCCTTTCTTCGCACTATTTTGTGCCAGTTTCTCGACCGTCTTTCCATTTTCTGAAACTATCTCGGGTTCCTTGACGTCTTCGGGAAACTTTCGAACCGATTCTTCTGCGATATCCCGTTGATCCTTCGTTTCTTCATGTACTGTTTTTTTCGGAGACGATAGTTTGTCATCGGATGATTCGATTGACTCTTTTTCATCGTTGAGATTCTTCGACGTTATTTCTTCATTTGCTGATTCGATTATTTGGTCTTTGTCCCCAATTTCACCTTCGGACTTTTTTATTTCTTCGATTATCGATTCTTCTTTGGTAGCATCCGTTTTAACTTCCGTCTTTTCGTCCGTGAGTGCACCGAATTTATCTTTTGTAATTTCTTCTTGCTTTTCTTCAATATTTGTATCATGTTTTGCGTGTTCTAAAGATTCGGTATCAGTTTTTGTACTCGCGAGTTCATCGGATTTGTGGTCTTCTGTACTATCTTTGTCTTTGCTATGGAAAGACGGTGCTGATATTTCTTCCTTGACAATTTTATCGTCTTCATGAGGTAAAACTTTTATAATTGCACTGTCTGTTTCTGTTTCCGTACTTGTAGCTATCGATTCTTCTTTACCTAACAGTGTGCCAACTATTGAACGAACGCCTTCAAACATTTCTGTAAAAACATTTGCTTCCTTAGTAACTTGAACAGTTTTTGGTAGAAACTCGATCATCT
This sequence comes from Coelioxys conoideus, assembly GCA_947623535.1. Taxonomy (NCBI): domain Eukaryota; kingdom Metazoa; phylum Arthropoda; class Insecta; order Hymenoptera; family Megachilidae; genus Coelioxys; species Coelioxys conoideus. Next base: position 33,502,991 of record OX392451.1, read on the forward strand.
TTAAAGGTTCTGTCACTATTTTTTCTTTGATATCGTGAGTATCAGAAACAGGAAGATGACCTGAAGTATCTTCGTACTGTTCTTGTTTTTCAACAACAGGCATTTTTGAAACGTCGCTTTCTTCATGATCGTGTACATTTTCATCAACATTTAATTTGTCACTTTTTATCTCTGAAATGTCATCCTTTTCTTCAACTGTGGCTTCCGATTTCTCAACTTTCGCATCTTCTGGGATATTTTCTTTTTTACTAATTTGGCTACTGTCTATTGTTTCTGTTTCTGTAACAACTTGTTTCAGTTGATCATGATCTTCTTCTGATTCGACAGGCATAACACCTTTTTCTGTGGTTTCAGAAGCTTTTATTATATCCTTGCTCATAACAGCTTCTTCCTGTTCGTGATACTTTTCTTTTACTTTGTCATCTTTTGTGACTTGATAACCTTTTATTGTATCCTTTATAACATCCTCTTTTCCTTTTTCGGGATGTTTTCCTCCTTCCTCATCAAAGGAAATACTTTCTTCGCCATTCATTTTTTGATCATCAGCTACTGCGAATGTTTCCTTTTCATCAGAAGCTGTTTCTTTGTCAGAAAGGGTGCCTTCTTTCTCGCTAGTTTGTTCATCGGCTATAACATCTACAATTTTCTCCTCTTCGCTCACAGAAACGTTTTCTTTTTCGCCCATTCGATCATCTACAATTTCAGTTATCGTAATTCCTTCTGGTTCTTCGTAAAAAGTTTCTTTCTTTTGTGGACCACAGATTTCTTCTTTATCAATTGCATTAATTACAATTTCCGTAGAAACTTTCTGTTCAGCTTCCAAATTTTTGTCTTTGTCCAAACTATCTTCTTCAGGAATTTTATGATCCATTCTTTCACATTTCTCAATTTCTTCTTTCTTAATTTCTTCTTTCTCGTTATCAACACTTTTATCTACGACTGTAAACGCATCCGCAATTGCATCGCTGTCCTCCTTAATTTCAGCCACATGTTTCACTTCTTTTTTATCTACAAAAATATTCTTTTCGCTTGGATCATCAATTTTCGTTGGAACACCAATCTCCTTGTCGCTAATTGTATCTAAATGAATCTCTTCTTTCTGGTCTTCAGGAATTATCGTTTCTGTTACATCCGCTTTAATTGCTGGACTCGCAATTACGTCTTTACGTTCTTCATGTACTTCTTTCTGTTTATCACCCTCATCTAATATATCTTCTTTTTCATATTTTTTCGTTTCGTCGATTAGACCCGTTTTCATATTATCTTTCTCCGTTTTAGGTGATTCAATTGCTGGATAGGATTCAATCGGTTCTTCAATTTTTTGTACTAAATCTGTTTTACTACTAGTTTCTACTTCAATTGCCCCTAATTCTTGTTCATGTTCCATATCAGCTTTTTCTTCAGTATCGGGTTTGTATTCTGTATCTACTTTACTATCACTTGTTGCATCCACTTCACGTTTTTCTGCAGATATTTTATGCTCGGTATGTACTTCTCCAACTATATCTGGCAAAACATTCTGCTTTTCACGATCTTCAAACAACTTCTCCACACTTTCTCTCAAACCTTCGTGCGCCTCATCCGGTTTCATAGCTTCTTCTTTTTCTGGCATTACATGCACTTCGTCTTCACGCTCCTTAGTATCGTCTAACATTTTTTGTTCGTCTTTAAAACTTTCCAATTTATCCTGGACTTCTTCAGTGTCCTTTACTGATTTGCTCATTTTATCTTCATCCTCTTTCGCTATTTTCATACTTTCTTCAAACATACCAACGCTTTCTATCACTTTCACAACGCTTTTTGTGTCGAACAATCCTTCATCTTTATGTTTCTCCGATTCTTGCTTTACTGGCTCAATTTGAGATGCAATTTTTTCAATTTGAGATGGAACAGCGTTCTTGGTTTCGACTTTCCCATTTTTCATGTTAATGTTCTCCAGAGCAGCTCTGGTTAATTCTTCCTTAACTAGTTCTTTAGTTAATTCTTCTTTATTCTCCGCACGAGTTACCCGATCAACATCTACTCTTTGAACAGTCGATTGTTCACTTTTTTTTAATTGTTCGTCCGAAATGTTGTCACCTCGTACTTCATTTTTGGTCCCTCGTATTTTATCGCCGCTCAACTCCTCCTTCTTAGGAGCTATTTCTCTCTTTACGATTTTCGCATCTTTCCTTGCTTCCACCTTGGTCGTTACTTCAAATTCTTCAACAAAATCATCGCTGAATCTCTGGCTGCCTTTCTTCGTAAATTTTCTCTCGTCGTCCTTGTACGCCCTGCTGGAATCTTTATCCGACGAAACGCTGCCGCTTTTCTTCTTAAAATCCGAAAAATTGAACGCGCCCTTCTTGTCCTCCGTGCTGGTGCTCGCCTCTTCGCTCACGCTTCCTTTGTGAGACACGGCGACCAATTTCGGACGAGTTCTTCTTTCGGTTTTATACTCGATTTTCGGGGTCCCCGTCGATGGACCGTGCCTTCGTTTTCCAGCCTCTTCTTCCCGCAATTCCGTCGTTTGTTTCTTCGGCTCTCGCCGTTCGACCGGCGGCTGGCGTTTCAGTTTCGCGTGAATCTGTTTCGTGCTCTTAGTCCCCTGATGAGTTTCGCTCGCTTTCTTCGGTTTCTCGAGAGCATCGTCGTACTCCGAGCTTCCCGTACTCATCACGTGAGTCTGCTGATACTTCAGCTTCTGTTTCGTCTTCGCTATGGCCGCCTCCTTCTTCTGTTTGGCTTTTTGCTCGGTTTTCGGCGCATCCGTGCTTTCGATCCTCTGTTTCTGCGTGACGTCGGTTTTTCTCGAACCTTTGTGATCCAGGCTCTTCGTCGAATCCTTTGAAAGCGGTTCCAACTTCTCCTGGCTCGTGCTGTCGCTGCCGGTGCTTTCCCGGAACCTTTTGTCGCCGAGTTTGCTCAGTTTCTTCGTCAACATTGTGAACTCCTTCTCGAGGATCTTGAAGCTCGGCTTTATTATGCTATCCGATTTCTTCTGCGATTTAGCTTTCCCCTCCTTCTTCGGACTTTTATCGTCCGTCCTCTCGCGTTGAATCTTCATCTCCGGCGAGGAGGTGGACTCCGTCACGGTCTTCTTCTGATCGTCCGTCACGTCCTCGCTGCTCCTCTGCCGTTTACGTGTCTCTTCCGACGATTGCGACTCCTCCTTCTTCTCGTTCAGTATTTTGTAACTGATACTCGTTTGTTCCGTGGACTTCCTGTAGGTTCTGGCCAATTCGTCCTCTTCCGCTTTGCACGAGCTACCGTTCCCGTCCAGCGAGTCCGAAATCTCTCGAAGAATTTCAGGTTCTAGCGTGATCTTCTTGCCCTCTTTCACCTCCTTCACCTTTTTTCTCAAAATGCTCAGCCGCTTGTCGAAGCAGGGGCCGCCTTCCTCCTCGATCGGGGATTTCATCCACAAAGTTCGTGTCCTTCTCCATTCTCCGTCGGCGTACTTCTTCCTTGACTTTAATTTTCTCCTGTGTTTCGACTCCTCGTCGGATTCGTCGTTGTCGCTTCTGCTTCTCACGTGACGTTCTGTCTGAGTAGCCGTTGTTCTGTCGGTTTGAGTGGCTATCGCCACCTGTCCGGGAAGACTTTGGGTCTCCAAATAACTCGTCGAGTCCACTCCTCCGCCCCCTGGTCGTTTACTCTCCCTCTCCAATAGCAATCGGGTCAACAGAGCGTTTTGTTTAGCTAATTCTAGATCGTGGAAAGAGTACTGACTCTTATTCGGCTGAACGTGGTCTTTGTTAACGACCGGTGGCCTCTCGGGCATCGAACTTCCGATCGCATTCTGTCTCTCTTGTTTGACAGAGTCCCTGATTTGCGATTCCTTTTCCGTTTGCAATTCGTAATCGCCGTGATCGATTACCAATCGTTGCACGTTCGGACCTATCTCTTCGACGTGCTGCCTGTGCCCGAGGTCCAGTTTGTCCGGGATCAGGATTATCTCCGGTTGCTGTTGCTGGAACATTTCTTTGGATCGTTGATGAGACTCCATGCTACGAGCTGCCTCGATGTCCTGCACCGACAACTCGTGCCTCGACTTTTGGTCCTCTATGAACCTCTGCAGAATAATGTCTTTGCCGTCCACGATTAGGGTTGTCGAGCGATGGTGCTGCGGAGGATGGTGAAGATGACTCGAAGTGTCCTCTATCTGGCCCCTGGTCACCAGACGCAACACTTCGGCGTTTCCTTCGCGATAATAGTGTTGCTCCCTTACGGATGTTTCTTCGTTCATGGTGGACTCCATGTATCTAATGTTGGGTACAAATGGAATTTTGTTTTGAATGTGTGTTGAACATTTAGGTCTTCTTTATCCCTCGGAAGCATATCTGACTTGGTCAAATATGAATATGATGCTACATGCATATTAAAAAGTCAACAAATGTATGAACATAATGCTACTTGTAAATTAAAAATTAATATAAAGTACCTCATATATTCTATTAAATTTCTGAATTTCTGTACAAACTGAACTTCGTGTGAATTTCTGAACAAAGGGAATTGGGGTTAATAAATTGAGAAATATGAATTACAGTGTTAATGCTATATGAGACGATAGCTTACCTACCTTTGCCTAAAAGGATGTCGTTGAATATCTGAGTCTCTATCTATTTCGTGTCGCTGTAAGGAATCCAATTCCGCTGTACCATAAGCTCTAGCTTTTTGACCTTCCATGTCTTCCATGTACAGCCTATCTTGTTCTTCCATTCTGCTTCTTCTTGAATGATCATAAAGAGGACCATCTGTTAGCCGTTTAGGATCGGCATTCATGTGAACGTCGTTCGGTTGACCGGAAACGTAGGCAACGTCGCCAGGAAGCGAACAATTTTTTACGTTTCTTTTATTAAATTGCCAGTTTCTTCTTGTGGGATCGGCACTCCATGCTTGTTTTCTTCCATTCCATGATACTGGAATTAAAGGAAAATATATATCACATAATGAAGATAATGTCCAATAATAATGATACTATTTTCCCATTATTATCCATCAACTATTTCTGTTGAAATTGTAATCAAGAATTCAATACTAAAATTGTGCAGAGCTGTCTATTCGGAGATAAAGTTACACATCTCGACAAGACAATCGGAAACAAAATTATCAGGACATTACATCAGGCTGCCAATTTAAAAGGTGACGAAGATTTTAATAGATCGACAGTAAGATTGATATAGGGGTTCATGATCGTACGTTCATCTTTCATTTCGCGAGTCTGCGGTAAAGTAGGATCAAAACTCGTTAATCTCATTCGCAACAGTTTGATGGACAAGGTAATTGTAATGACAGATTGTTGATATTTGACGGTTCTCTTTTGAAATGGATCATTTCTGTACTCTCGTTCTTACACGAATTTAAAAAACTGTGTATATTTCTGTGTATGTGGCCGGAAACAATGCCACCAGTACCATCTAACGGTGAATACAAAAAGCACCGAAATAAAAAATAATCTTTTTTCTTAAAATACTGCATTTTTATATTTTTGTTACAATCACAAATTGTTTCACTTCAATCACTTCACTGTAGGAAGCTTTATATGCAAAAATAAAGAGTATTCCACTTTTAGACCTCGAAAAGGTCGGACATTTAGCAGTAGAAGATACTAACGGCAGTAACTTTAGAGTACCTTACCTTATAAAGTATTGATCTTTTCGATTCATGGAGCAGTAGAATTAAAAAATTCTAAAATTTCAAAATTAAACAATTTTAAATGTAAGTTCTAAGTGGCTTTAGAATCTTTTCTGTGTGTCAGTAATTCACAGAGTGATAAATAAATACATAATTCTTTTCAAAATTGAGTATCATTAGTATCCGACCTACCATCAGATGGCTAAGCATTTCGATGCAAAAAAAATGTTTTTTTTTTTAAGTTTCATATATAAAGTTTCAAGCTAACTGTAAAACCATTTCGAGTTTGTCGCGTACGCAAAATTTGTGATCGTCAAAAAACGTAAAAATGTGTCATTTAAAGGTAAAATGCCATTTTTTGTTTGGATAGTTTTAATCTTGGATGCTAGATGGTACCAGCAGTACTGTTTCCGGATATCGCCCGGGAAAATTACAGGTTTTAAAATACATGTAAACATGACGTTTCCAGTGTTTTCAATTTTTCAAATTAGTTACTTTACACCAAAGTACTGTCAAACCGCCTCGTTGCTTCTGTTATTAATATAGGTTTCAATTTCACATTCGATTATAAAAAACTTGATCAAAATATCAAGGTCTGACGATGTTTTTAAAAACACTGTTTGAAATGTAGAGTGTACAATAAAACAGTTTGCTTTTAATAGTAATTAATGTCCTTGTACAAATTTTATTATGCATCCAGTTAGAAACTGTCCTTCATAAATTAGGCATATCACGCAACAATACGTGGATAATGTTGGTGGTATATGAAAGAAAATTTGTGAAATCTATTACCTTCTGCAGGAACAGCTGGTTGCCGATGAAGATGCCGTTTTGGTCGTCCATCTGACCTCGCGATCAAGGTTTCTGAAGAATGCACTCGTCTCTTTCTGGGTGCCATGTAAAATGGACATCCAGGGTGGATGCAACAAATGATCAAAATGGCAATGGCTAACAGCATCAGCAGTCCAAGTATAATCAAAAGCCAGAGTAGCAGCTTGTTTTCTGCTTTGTACACAGTCTAAAATAAACAGAGAACTCTCTTATTCTTATATGTACGTGCATGCATTACATACATGTATACATACCACTTCTTCATTTTGAACGCTAGTAATACTGGTGTTGTTGAATACAGATGTTTGTATATTATTGTTAGTGTTACGTGGGGCTTCATCAACTGGAGGTTTCATATTATTAATGATCATTGTTGTATTCGTTAACGTATCCGTGCCGTTAATTATTCCCACACCATTAGCAGCCAAAGCTTCACGAATTTTTTCTACGTCCACCAAAGGTGTGCCGGGTTCTGTTTGTTCCACACGTGCCACAACAATGCTTCTAAAATCAATTTAGAAATTTGTTAATTTAGAAATTATAAATAATTTAGTCGTTTTCATTTTCGTCGAGCCCGATTACATATAAAGCAAGACAAAATTAAATTAAATGAAGGTCAAAGAAGGGTCATAAATTACATGGTAAATCTTCAAGGTAGTTCTAAAGTACAAGTTTGATCATTTTTACCTTCCACTATTTTTTGTATTCTATTTCATAGTTTTAAGATTATGGACTTATAGCAATTATGATATTAGCATGATATTCGATTAATTTTTTCTGGATATTTTTCATAGCGTATATGATGAAATTTTTTGAAAAATATAATTGCACGAAAAACGTCTTTCTACGAAACAATTCATTAGCATACAAATCACATATATTTTATGCGTGTGCATTATTGTTATATACGTATGATGTTGTACACATTATTATTCATATAATTTATAACGTAAATGATTTACAATTATAATTTGAATGATCATTGAACGTTGATCTAAGTACGCGTTAAATACTATAATTCTTACTATCCCTATCCTCAGCATTTGATTAAACAATTTCCCGGGACTTCATAAACCTAATTTCCTCAATTAAGAGTTAAATAACGAGTTACTAACTTCTTTCCTCCTCCGTGCAGAGTGGTTGAACTTCCAGTATGATTTTGCTGAACGTAAGGTCTAGTTTCCAAAACAGTCACCCGGCCACCAGTAATGGCCGCTAAAGTCTCGGCAGTTTTTATTGAATCTGGCTGCTCTCCTGGCACCACAAACATCATTATGCGAGCTTCCATAGCAATTCCGGTGAATATTTGAATTTGTGTTACGCTTGAGAGATGCGGAACGCCTAAGAAAATTTTTACTATGAAATGGTATCTAACAATTGCAATATAAAAATACACGATGCCCGTTCTTCATTACATAATTTATTGTGGATTGAACGTTGCAAATGACGTTACAATCATTTGCGATAAACAATGATTAAATAAATGAATTATAGTACCGTGAAATGCTATAAATTTACCTAAATCATAAGCCCTGGCAGTGAGAGAATACAATGCGTCTTCATTGGCTCGTTTTCGTCTTCGTTTTATTATTTTCGTTATTACATCGTTAGTGGAATTCGTGTTATTTCTGTTTTGATCATTCGTCGACGATTCATTGCCGTTTGTATGAACAGAGCTTCTAAATACATTATTTCGACCTTTATCTTGATTTCTAACGAAATTCTTTTCAGCTGTTTTAGAAAGTTTGTTGTGAACGCTTTGTTTCTTGCGTCTGATCTTTGAAATCGGCGATCGAAGGATTAATTCGCCGCTAGTTTCGTTCAAATAAAATTTATTTTCGTAGTTTCCGTGAATCAGTTCGTATCTAACTACGTTATTGGGTGGCTCGGCATCGGCATCAATAGCCTGCAAGTAAAGTTTTAATTAATTTCTTTAATAACTCTACAACTTACGTTACGTCTTTTAGATATTTCTATGATTACATGTTTATGTAGTCTGTGTTGTTTTTATTGGATAAATAATAACGTTTTATTACTTAAATCAGACTGAATAAGTGATTTTATTACAGTAATATTCGAACGGCGTTACATTTTAAGTATAATATATATTTTTATTTATTTTCGTTGAGCCTGGAACAAGTATACAATTAATTAAGTTATTATTTATTATTTAAGATTTGAATCGGTTGGATAGGACTAGCGCAATCATCACCATTAGATTAATCTATTAAACTTAATTAATTGTATATTTATATGGTACTAAACATACATTTTTAATTATTATTCAGCTGTTTGCTATGCTGAAATTAAACAGCAAATAATATTGTAAATATCTACAGAAAAGTTTCTAGACGCACTTAAAAATTCTATATTACAAAATCAAAATTAAAAAATTATCTTATTTGCTTTATCTGAAAGTGGTACCAGTTTTGTACATATTTAGTAACATTTCTGACTGAATTATTTCAATGTATTTGTGTACCTTTATAAAAGCTGGCGACGTGAAGTTCGTTAGGTCAGAGTTCAACATAAATTGATAGACATCCTTTTCGAACATCGGTGCGTTATCATTGACATCAAGTAAATTAATTATTAAAGGAACAACTCCACCGATGCCGGTGCCATTTTCGTCCCTAGCTTCTATGGATAATACAAGTCTTGCTGCAATTTCACGGTCCAAAGACGATCCCATGGCGACAGTTATTAATCCCGTATCAGGATCCATAGTGAAAGCCTCGCTTCCCTCGCCTGTTATGCTCGTGTATCGAATACTACCGAAAGCGCCTGTATCTTTGTCAGTCGCGTGTACCTATTAGAGAAAAAGAACCATAACAACACCCATAAAAATCGTGAATCTTCATTTTAAATTATAAAATAAATTAAATTCTTTATTTCAAATTACAGGAACTATTAAGTAGTTTTCATCGAAACGTATGTCGACTTTCGTGGAGATGGAGAATAGTTTTGTAAACTTCTTTATGTGGCGTGCTTTATTTTATTTTTTTTATTTTCAATCGGAAAATAAGTGATTATCGAACGTGAATGTAGTATTAATAACTCGATTTATTAATTTCTATGAACGATACATTTTTATTTATTATAGAGTGTTTTGTGAAATTGTTGTACAACATCTACATGAAAAAGTAATACGGTTTGTTTAATGAGATTATGTGAATAAAGTATTTTTCACCTGAAGTACACGTGATCCTGCAGTCACATTCTCGGACAAAGTTATTTCGTACGATTTCTCTTCGAATATTGGAGGATTATCGTTAATATCGCGTATAAATATGGTAACTGGAACTGAAGTTGACAGATTTGTAGCTGGGCCAACTTCTTGAGCCACGATCTAGATTCAGATAATCAGAAATGGCTATCTTAGAAATTAATAATTTACAGCAAATAATTGTTTACAGAAACCTTGTATATAAAGCAATTCTATAAGATTTACGTTGATATCTGAATTTGTTGATAAATACAGATAACTTTGTATAAATATATACTAAACACTCTTTACATATCATATATGTATTTTAGGAAAGTCGTTCACACAACATGATACATATTGCAAAACGAAATTTTTATGAAAGTTAATATTAAATAGAGATTTGATAGTACAATAAATAGGTATAAAAAATATGGAACATTAATTATAACTATGATATTAATATTATACAGTAATAAATCATAATATAGCAATGATAAGTATATCATATTTACCTTGAAAGATAAAACTTTGTACAACTCATAATCGATTAACGAATTATCTCGAACAGTGATAACAAAATCTGCAGTACGTTCTGCAACTGTTGGATTTATCTCAAAAGTATTATTATTATTTTCTAATTTCAGAGCAAAGACTCCTGCTTTCCCAATATCTTCGTCCTTCACTTTGGTCGAATATTGCTCGCCAAAATTTATCACTGTGCCTGGTTCCAAATTTTCGTCGATCGTTGCAACAAAACTGTAATAATTAAACAATGCATTTGTTTGGTTTGTACATTTTACTAAATGTACTTTTATCGAAGAGTATTATAAATGTTTATATTTGTCGCATACAGATAAAGACTGTTTACTATGTATCTGCTCAACAATTTAATATAATTATCCTTTACATTAATTTTTATAATATAAAATATTTTGTTGTTGTTATTTTCCTTCCATTATTATTCTATAATAAAAAGATACTGTAACGAATAATATAAAAATGAATGTACAATATAATATACAAAATATTGTAAAAACTAGTGTAAAAATAGTATAAAAAATAACGTAATAAACAATGTAAGTAATATTAATATGTTTTTCAACAGACGTAGATGAACAAAATGAACAATTAACGTGTTTGTAAGATTTAAAGCCCTCACAATCGGATAACAAGTATTATGGTCGAATAAGGATGAAGTAAATTTGTGTTTCAGCTACCAACTTATCGCTTTCGAAGTATGGTGGACTATTGCCTGGTTCTCCAAGAAGAAAACCAACATCAACAACGGTTGCTTGAGCTGGAGGTTCTTCTCTGCTTCTTCTTATTTCTTCAGCAACTACCGTAAGTACTACCGGTGCGCCAACATGTGTGATTTGCGTGAGTTCCTCCAGAGGTTTAGCAAGAGTAATTTCTCCTGAAATTATAATTTTAATCATTTATAATTAATAATGCAAAAAGTTGTGCGTTATTAAACATTAAGATAAATAGTCTATATCAATAAAATTTAAATGAAAGTCTTATTCCGCTACGTAGTACACGTTAATTAGATAGTAATTACAGTATCTATTACTGTATTTGTAATATCTGTTAATTATTATATATCCCTTAACATTTTATTCCGAAACGTATAAATATATTTAATTACTATCGAAGAGAATGTATCTACGGTTCACTGTATCCATCTACAAACACTATATTTTCTATATTTTCAAGTATATTTTCTATCCACATGATTCACTTATCGATTATTCAAGAAATATCATGTTTCTTCAACTTGTATGTTCATACGATGTTATTCATACGATCAAACAATAAAGACTGTACACACAAGCTTCCTCTGAAATACTTTTATTATGAATAAAACATTTCGGTCAACGACCTCCCTCGCCTATCACGTAAAAAGATTGTAAGTACATGCAGTGGTAGAAATTTTCCACGACACACCGCAAAATCGGGCTGGACGAAAGGAATTGCCTCTATTAACATTCATTATAGTACCCTGTCGGTATGTTTCGTGTACCTGTTCCATTATCCAATACAACTTTTTCTTTACCCATGTGACGAAAATTGTAAAATCATTTATATGATACATATGGGTAGTACATACAGACTTTGCACTAGTTTCGCTTTAGCTAGTTGCAGTTGAAAATTAAATAAAGAAACGACAGTACATAAAATATTACATGCATTAATATATTATTTTGGTGAAAATCAATGCAGATTTCTGGAAAAACATTTTAACAGATTGTTTAACTTACAATAAGTTTATAACTTACATTTTTAAAGATATATATGAAAATTGTAAACTGTATTTTTAAAAGTATACGTGCAAATTATGAGCTACATTTTTTAAAATAACATATATAAAAATTATGACCTATATTTTTAACCTACGTTTGTGAAAATATATACAAAAATCATAAACTACACTCTCAAAAATTTATATAAAGATGAAAGTCCAGATTTTTAAAAATATATATTTATCAAATCATGATCTACACTTTTGAAAATACATATAAAGATTATAAACCATTTCTTTGAAAATATTAGAATCATATTTTTCGTAGCAAGTACAGTGCTTCATAATGATTTTTTTAACGTCCCGATCGTGTCTAACGTAACAAGACAGAGCTTACAAATTCCACGATGCCTGAAAATTAAGTAACAGTGATCAAAGAGTTAAGGATTCCCTTATCGCGTGCTTTTATTGTCCCGACAGGCAGAGTTATGGCTGTCCGTTAACTCTTCGTGGCAATAATACAGCTGAAAGTGGACACGTGTATCACCTTTTATTCTTTCTGGACCTATTCCTTTCCTTTTTACGGTTTCTCTCTCGCGACTACGTACACACGGGCACACGTGTACACGCGTTTGTGAAGAGGTCGTGTGCTTCGTGTCACGAAATGATAAGCATCGCAGCCTGAAAAGCAGAGACTGACCCCTAAGTACGATCGATACCGCGTTGTAGACCGTCAAGACTTTACTCTGACCGCCGCTATCGAGTTCTCTGGCCACTTCCTTGCCTGACTCATTTTCGGTTCCGTGAAAAAAATTAGATCACCGACTTGAGACCTTAGATAACGCGTTCGTGCGAGGTGTAATCGGACGAGAACGACCGTGTAAGATTACCGTGCTTATTCATCGACCCTTCGATGCCCTTCACTTTTTTCCTTTTCCAACGATGTGAAACGAGCTGACTTTCGACAACTTCTTACGTATGATTTAGGTTTCTACGAACGTATGTGGTCAGTTTTTTAACGGGGTGATCGGCGGGTGTGGGCGTCATAGGATCTTTTGGGTGAAAGATACTGGTACCAATTTGGAAATTTCAGAGGCTACACATTTTTATGCGTGGCCCTTTAGAGATTGGAAATTTAGGAATGTGGCAATTTGGGAATTTGAGAATATGGGAATTTGGGAATTTTGGAATTTAGGAATTTTGGCACTTGGGAGTTTGAGGATTTGGGGATTTGGTAATTTGGAAATTTGAAAACTTTGGGATTTGGGGATTTGGAAATTTGAAAGTTTGGGAATTTGGGAATTTGAAAATTAGGGAATATGGGGATATGGGGATTTGGGAATTTGGGAATTTAGGAATTTAGGAATTTTGGCACTTGGGATTTGGGGATTTGGGGATTTGGAAATTTGAAATTTTTCGAATTTGGGAATTTGGGAATTTGGGAATATGGGGATATGGGAATTTGGGAATTTGGGAATTTGGGAATTTAGGAATTTGAGAATTTGGGCACTTGGGAGTTTGAGTACTTGTGGATTTTTGAATTTGGGGAATTATGTTCCTACTATAGTTAGCACCTCGTTATCCATACTGACGAATAATTTTATTGATCACAGTTATATTTACTCGTGACGGAATATCTGTAAGTATTGTCCACATAATTTCATTTATATTTCATTCTATTGGATTTGCATACACAATTTTCCTCCTCAATTTGACTATGTTTATGGGCAAAATGTTACTTCATGACTTCGTGCTGGAAGATCGAAGGAGCAATAAATTAATTTAACGTGTTAGTCATCGACCGAATAATTCTTAAACAATCGGGTCACCCTGTGTTTGAGCGTGTATATCTATGTAGCTGTGAATGATTCGTTTGCCGATATCATAGCTATAAAATGCAATTAAAGCTGTCGTAACTTACAATTTAAGCTAATTCTTGTGAAATTCCGCGAAATTTATACTTTGACTTTTGGATTGAGATTTCACGTTCGTTTCATCAAGATTTTCATTTATTTATAGTCTGTTATTGAAATCATGAGCGATCAATGTATATTATTAATATCAATTCATCATATTATCAATATTTCTGTATTATCATAATTAATATACATTGTCTATACAATACACGTTATTAACACTTAAATGGCGGGCAAGAAAAAAGCATAAACCAATTAAATTACCATCGTAATATCAATTTTTCAATTATGCTCTATTTCAGAAATCATGATATATTGTCTTACCACTTGTTTCCGAGATGTTGAAGAACGGTGTAAACGGATTGCTTTCTGACACGAGACCGTACACGATTTCCCGTGGAACTCCTTTATCTCCATCTTCTGCGTGTACTCGTAATATTATATCCCCCTAAATTTCAAATATAAATATAAATGTATATATTACTTTTCAAGATTTGCGTGCCGAGAACTGCTTTTATCTAATTGTAAGTATTATCGCTATCTTAGGTCACCAATATCACTTTCACTTTATTTAAGAATTATTGGAGTTCATTTCAGGCTATAAAAATTATCTGTTTTATAAATATGAAGTATGTAAATTTGATATCTTCAACTTTCATTTTTATAAATAATGACTATTACCTTGTGAGTAAAATTGATGTATTTATTGATACTTTCAAATGAATCTTACAATAGTGCTAATAGCACAAATTGTCGCAAATCTTTTTGTTATAAATATTATTTATTTACTGTTATAATAAATATTAATTCATTACTCCAAATGTATTCACTATTGAAATAGAAATTGCCTCACGACTGTAATAAAAACTTATTGGCTATTCCAACATGGAATAAATAAATTAGTAACTCACAGGTTGTACAGAATTGTTAATCCTCGTTAAAGGAGGTGCCAACGTAAAAATTGGAGGAACATCCTGAACATCTTGCACGATCACAACTACGCTTAAACCTGCAATATTTCTAGTGTCTTTCCCCGGCTCCGTATATGGATCCTAATAAATAGAACATTTTACTGAAACATTCTCTAAAATCTTCCTTTAATTGCAATTCGATAGTTCGTACCGTGGCATACATGGTGAGAGTGTACATGGACTGCGTCTCGAAATCTAGTTCTCCAATTAATGTAATTACTCCACGTGTTTGTGTAGGAGTTTGTCGTTGTCTTATAGTAAAAAGTTCTTTTGGTTGCTGAAACCACAATGCTATATTGCAAAATCGCTACTACGATTTAAAAGTATTAGTAATTTATACAACAAATGTTAATCATATTTAAACGTAACATTTATACGATAAATGTGGTCGTATGTTTTATACAAATTTAATTTTTAAGTAAATATACCATGTGATCAATAAGTTAGGTATAACCGGAAACGGAGCGAGTCCACGTGAAAAAATAAATCAAAAATATGGAATGAAATTTGTTCACACGTGGATTGATCTTTAAGCAAATTTTATGAAAAACATATTTAATTCCATAAATGATCACGATAATATGATTATTTCAACGGGGTTGTTTTAGCTGTACGATTATCTTGTATCTTATATGATATACATAGTATACAAATATAAATAGTTTTATCGACATGTGTGTTCAAACACGTTACTTTATTTTAAAAAATTAAGTGATGACTAACCCAAAGTTCGATATAAACAGGTTTTCCACTCCATGGATTGGCTCTCACTAGAAGATAATCCAATTCTTTACCCGGCTTAGTATCCTGTATGTATAAATGCGTATATATAAATGTTTAGAATTACTGAAAATCAAGCTACATTTTTCTCCAGAATTCTATATTGCACAAAAAAGGTACAAAGCGTCATGAAATGTTAAGGGATGTTTTTTTATCGAATGTAAAAAATATATGAACTGTTATGAACTGTTAAGGGATGTTTTTTTATTAAACATAGAACAGATACAAAATATGAAATGTTAAGGGACGTTTCTTGTTCAACATAAAAATTGTACGTAGTGTTATGAAATGTTAGAAAGTAGAGTGTTAAGGGTGCTGATAGAATAAACGATAGCTGTAATAGTAACGGCTAAACCAATAAATAATTACCTCTGGAACCATTATTAGGGAGGGTATGTGCGGGAATATTTTATCACGTGGAGTGGTGGCGTTTGTAACAGAAATAGTAGCCTGCATCGAATTCGAGTCACCCTTCGTGTCCCTAACCCTTATTGCAAAATCGTGGAGGCGTCCAGGAACTAGTCGTTTTGTTAGTATCACGTTAGCTTGACACACTTTGTTGTACAACGTGCACGGCAGATTGTCGATCCTTACAACAGGTGTGATTGTAGCTGAACAAATTAAAGTATTGGGTTCCATTTAATACATAATTATTATGCATCTCCACATATGCTACCAAAATGCCCAAAAGGTATAAAACACTTATCCAATCCCAATAAATAATATTTTTGTCTAACTTTATTGCAATAAATTATATAAACTAGTACACATTCATTTGCAATACATATTTGTATACGTGTAAATTTATTTGGAATATATTATTGCAGTAGACATTCCTTATATTGCCACAAAGTGGCATTTGTCTTAGTGTATGTGAAAGAAGAAAATAGAAATAGTATTTGATTATGAGGTCGTTTGGTTTTCTTTCATTAACTTAGGAATTTTATTATTGAAAGAAATGGTTACCAGTTATTTCGAAGACAAGTGGAAAATCCGCATCCTGATCAGTCGCTCGAAGTCGGAAAATGACGGAATCTACTTCTGCGTCAGCTGGAACCAGAACTAACCCCATATCTGTGGATGTATCAAAACGTGGACGAGCACTCTTCGCCCACGCGAAAACGAACCCGAAATAAATCCATACTCTGCACCATTCTCCTGCAAAGGGCATTCTGCAAACAAATTATTATTTCTTATAGTATTATTCAAGGAATGTAATACTATTCAAGTCCGGTCAAATATGTTCTAGTACTATCTAAGAACACAATCGTATTCAAATATATTGTTGTATTCCAGGAACATAATAATATTAAAAATTAATCAAGTATATTACTGTATTTTACAACGAAATACATACAAAGATTTTATTGTATCAAATTTTACATTATATAATTTGTTTTTAAAATATATATCTAATCAATACATTTCACTAAAGTGTAGCATATTTGATATGTATCTTCCAATAATGATAATAAAATTAAAAAAGTTGATATGAAAATGACCTTATGTATATGTATATTCTTAAGAATCTATTTTGCAACTAATATAATAAATTAGATTTTTTGTACTTAGAGGTAGTATTATGTTCATAACATTAAATAAACTCTAACAAGAAACAAATAATACAAAAGGCAGTAACCGTTAGGTTGTATTATTTTGTTGCGTTAATGAAAAGATCGATATCTCGTTACACGAGTTTCCCAGTTTCTTTTCTAAATATTTAAAAGATAGCCTAGTGAGTTCAAACCCTCTCAAGTGACTGACAGCCATTCCATTTATCGAATGAGTAATTATTTACAAGAAACCGCTGGTCATTCCTCGATACCGCGTGATAGGGCGCACACCCCTTCTTTCAACTGACAGCAGTCTTAATTTTCTCGCGACAATCCGAGTAAATAGTTTATTGTAACATACTTGATTAACGATTCATTAATTTTTATAGTATTCATACAGATTTCCGAAACTTAATTTTTTTAGAAAAGAGCTTTACAAACATTTAAATGTTACACGCAATTTAAAATTTAACTACAAGACTTAGTAGTTTATTATTGACAGTTCCGTTTTCATATTGCTCTACTATTGTTGATTCCTTAAAAAAAAGAATCGTGGTTTGATTATTTTTTAATTATATCAAAAAAATCTTCGAATATCGAATTGATTAAAGAAACAATTATTGAACTTGGAAGTATTAACCCATCTTTAATATTCATTCAATTTTATGAGAATAGATTTCTATTTATTTTAAATTGCAAAGAAACGACGAAATAGACAATTTTTTAGAAACACAGAAAATATAAGTTGAAATGTCTAAATCAAAAAGTTAGAACTACCACAGTTTTCGACTGTTATGGCACACGAGGTGTATGATGATACAACCAATATTATTGCTGTTAGATTCTGAGTTTCGATAAAATCATGAATATTGATTTTATGATCACGAAACGAGGTCGTGAATATTCATTATTAAGAACTAAAATTTCGTCAATGGTTTTCGTAACGTCATATTTCATAATAAATATAAATTTATGTTAGTTTTTTGATTTCGAAACGGGTGGCAATGTAATAAATCTATATTACGATTCCGCTAATAAAATTAAAAAACGGAAGCTAAAATTAATAGTTAAGCTAGTAGATTATTAGTTACTCTTTCACAGGCGATTCGAAGCAATATCAATTTTTTTCTATTCCTGTTTGCTTTCTGTCCAATGTTAAAATCTGCTGAAATGATTCAATCTGTAAGTATACCCACCCTCACGAACTTAGGGCAATATAATTAACAGTACGGCATGACACGTGCCGATGAGATTACGATAGAGGGTAGAGTATAAATCTGTGCGCCTTTTCGTTGTAATAATTTCTATGAATAAAGGTATGCATTATTTTAGCTGTTATCAGTCATTTGTCCCCGTATATCTACCAAGCTTATAATTTTTCTGTGGAAAAAATCAGCGAATCAATAAATTATGGTGTGTTTATTTGGGCACTATGAATTTTTAATTATGGCAAAATAAAAAAATTCTAGTTTTCATATGCTCTAATTTTATAGCATAGTATAATTAAATGAATAACTGTGTTCTGATCTAATATTATATAGTACATTATATTGTAACTAATTATATTTAATATTGTAATATGGTGTCGAATAGCATTTAATATTGCAGTATATTTAATATTTACAATATTTAACTTTATGACATAATATCTAAAATCACATTACAATTTCACCCATTCTGAAAAAATTGATTCCTCAACAGTTTATTTAATTAAACCCAACAAAAACTATTGAATATCATTAAAATGTAATATGATCTTTACTTTATGAGGTTCAAGGAACTTCTATCAAGCATTTATGAATGCCAACGTTTCACACATTATGATGAATTATTCAATATGAATTAAACTTGTATAGCATTTCACCCAAGGAACAGGGCGTCAATAAATATTTAAGATTATTCCTTCCGTGTTGTTATTCGTGAATACAAACACTTGTCTTTGACAGAGAATTGAGCTTGAACTAGACCATTCTGCATAAGATTTTAATGATATGGTTGCTGGTCATTGCCCACTTCAGGTAGATCGATTTGATTTTTCTCCTTGCGTTTCACATGCAGCTACGTGTATTATTCAATGTTTATGCGAATCTTCAGACACAACAACTCTAAATACCACGCATATTACTAAATGTTCATATTAGAATATAAACAACGAACGTTCGTTTAGTGCATTAAACGAGTTGCATTGTTTTTTGTCTACACCTTATATTAGTTATGCGACGTATTTATTATTAATTATAATTATGAAACGGTCAAACACCCTGCGTATTACGGAATGTGGAACGATCAAATATCTTTGTTAGTGGGAGACATAATGTCATGTTGGCATGCCATGCTGGCTTAAAAGCACACAATACGCGTTAACTAAAACAGTTCAACCTCATAAGTGCATTCACTGGACATGTTTATTTTGAAAAATTGTATTAAACAAGGGATAAATAACAAAATTCACGTTGGAGACGTAAAATAATTCTATTCTTCGTTAAACGAGAATTGGACTTGTTGCACTGTATCGCAAATATACTTAATAATATAACATAATATAATATGTATAGTAAATATACTATATACACAAGCGCACAAATATACTGTATAAAAATATTTCGTAGATATATCAATTCCGTAAAATTACAATTCCATACAATTATTAAGAAATTAAAAACAACAGGACAGTCTTGGACACTAATAAGATAATAATAAATCTAAATACTAAATTTGCATATCATGTTTATAAATCAATGTTTATACTTATTTCTAATAATTTTAGTAGTTTCATAATAAGTGTGATAATTTTTCGTATTCCCATCAAAAGTCTTCTTGACTATTTTACTTTCTCATTATTTCTCACCCTTCAAGATTCAGATCTGGAGGAATATATGTCAGATACTCAAAGAGTATTAAACATTAGGTTCACGCAACATCGTGCAAACAGTGACGTCTTAATTGCTTCAAAACCGGTGCAAGGCTCACCTGATCGCAGAATCACTCAGTATTTCAAAAACGTGAAGCAATACATGTTTGCATCGATTATCCATCGAACTCAGCACATTTCCATCGACGTTTTCCCGCTTTAAACTCATACACGCGGTATACTTCTCGTGCAAACACTTCCACCCCCTCTAAAAGTTCGAAAAACAATAATGATATACTTCGCAACAATTCACGAACACGAAATTTCAAAAATTATCAAAACAACATAATTCTAATTCACTGTACGAACAGAGCACTTTTTATTTAAATAGCACCACTCTCGTCACAATGTAATCTCTACAGTCACCCTTTCTGGGTGTTTAATTTTCGATCTGACTTCTTCGCGGATGATTCTGTGTCACAAACTAGTTTCAACGAAAGGTCGGAGTACACGTTGTTAGTTAACCGTGGTCGAGGGCCGACATGTTCGAGGGTTGTGGAAGAACATACCACTTCACGTGGTCGCGAACGCCGCGCATGTGAAGGGGTTGTCCTGTTCGACCCACGATGCGAACCCTGTACATTTGTGTCACGTGTACGTCACGTCACAGCCACCCCCTCCACAAGTTGCTCAAGTACATCCACCTTTTCCTCCCAGATCACTGATTTTCACTGGCTCATTTGATTACACGTTTCTATCGTACTCCGTTTCAAGGCTACAATCCATTAGGGTGATACGTCATCTCTTTAACCCTGTCACCAGTAACTTTAGGGATTATACTTTCTCGAAACGTTAAAAAGCTTCGAGTTTCGAGTGTTCGTAACATTGCATCTTCTTCGTGATTCGAAACTCCCGAAAATTGGAAGAGTGGGTACTTTTATTTGAGGTAATTTTGAATTTAGTTAGAGGTCATTTTTAAACTTAGCAAACTTGTGTAAAGTTAATGGATAGAACCGTATTAAAGATGCAAAGTTCATGCAAATGCATGCTACAGATTTAATGAAATGTTAATGCAAGAATCATTCTTAGGAAGTAAAATCGTAATGGGAACTAGCATGCATGTTTATGTTTAATCCTTAATGTTCTTGCTACAGCTCTATAATTAGGCTGTAAATACGAGTAACCGTTTATGTTTCAAGGTTATTGAGGTCGAATTATCATAAAATGTAAGACTTATATGTTTCGTGCAGTATATAGATCTGGATATAAAACACACGGTCATTAATTACTCATATTTTTTTTGCGGGTACAATTGTGATAAACATGGCTACAAAATTGCTGAAAGTGAAACTTTGATTCGAAAATAACAGTAAAATAATTATATAAATATAATTCATGGCAATTACAACATTTTACGAAGATAAGAGAAAATTATAATTATAGAAGGTTCAAAATATTTAAAACATTTAAAAATGTATAAATTGTTGGATCTTGGAAAGTTGGAAACTTATCAATTTAGAGTTTAGTAAAATTTTGAAATTTGATAGTTCGACTATTCGAAAATTTGGAAATTTAAATATTTAAAAATCTAAAAGCTTAAAAATTCGAAAACATGTATATTGAAAAATCTGGAAATATGAAAATGTAATTTCAGAATTGTGTAGAACACATATGGAAAGAAGTCCAATTGTACGTCGCCGTATGTCGTATGCAATTATTAGGTTACATTGATTGATTGAGACATCTAAAATCGTATATTTCGACTATGTATGGAAGCTTTCCTGTATCTGTTTTCGTGTTTCGTGCCTTCACACACGATACAAAGCAGGAATTCAAGAAGATATGCAAGTTATCGATGTAATACTGAAAGGCAGTCTAACGTCGATGAGTCAGGTCTGGAGAAGTCGAGACATTAGTAGCTACGCAGCCCCTAATAAGAGGGGTTCTTTAACGCGGGGGTCGCGTGATTTGCTTCCTGCACAGAAGAAATTTTAACGATAGACATCTTACGTTCGATTTCTACCCTAATCATCTATTACACACGAGATACGGTTTATATGATTAAAAGTGTCCGTGTAATTACGTACAGTCGCGCATGAAATCTTTCACGAGTGCATTCCACAAGACTTCAGTCTATTTAATTTCATTTTCAACTAAACGATGTCCGTCTATTTTTGTTTCTTTTTCGATACAATCATTTCGTACGATGGCATATTTATTTATTATTTACAATTAATAATAGTTAAAGCTGGGATAATATTAGTTAAATTATAACACAGTGTTTAAACTAACGTGTTATAATATACCTAATATATTATGACACAATATATGAGCTAATGTGTTACAGTGAATATTAATGTATATTAGGTATGTTATAATACAATGAATACGTTTGGAAACTTACTGATAGAAGTGATAGTTTTTAATAATTTGAAGGAGTAACCATAAGAGAAAGGAGGAATTAGCGAGACCAGCGGAATGAGGACATTTTGGAAGCCATTATGGCGTGCCGAGTTTGCGATACGTGAGAACACACATGGAGCTAATGTGTGCTAATTGAACGTAAAATAAGTACGCCGTCGTTGGTGTTAGCATTGTTTAAAACAGGATTGACAACACGTTATAACTTTGGAAAGTAACGATTATTTATCATTTACTAGGATGTGTGACATGAAATATTGCCTGTCTACGGTGTTTACTGAAAGATTAAAAGCTCGTTTCACATTCCAAGGAAAATGCGTGCGTTACACGTACGAGTGCTGCAAATAATGGTTAGTGTGAATTTCTCCTTTAACACTTGGCCAAGATAATCTGATAATTTATACAAAGTGGTAATGAATAATTTAGTAAAATCATCGCTTTTTTTAAGTATGCTTTAATGCTATACTATATTTAGAAAGCTTATTTAGACTGAATCACGAAGCAAAACTAGACTGTGTTATAGTGGGTGATAATGTAATATGTGCAAGTCTTTAATTTAAATTTTATTCAAACATTCTGGAGTGCAAAATAATTCGATATTTAACAATGTATTGTAATGATGCGCATACTATAATTTAGTAATGGTACAATACTGATAGTATACTATACTAATTTTTTTTTACTATGGCATTGTACTAATTGTAAGTCATTAGCATAACTAGGACCTTAGTTCGAGGGGACAACCCACAGATAGCCACACGTTGTATGGTCATACATTACATCATTATTTATTACATCGTCACAGCTAGATTACTATGTAATACGTTATCACGTTTTCACGTTATCAGACAGTTCTACATTCTGAGGAGGGCGTCTACGTGATTACATCGATACCGTATTATTAATAGTTACACTCTGCTTTTCGTTGAAAAATTTAAAATGAGCGTTAAACAAACTATTATGAAGCGATCACGAAAATTGTTCCGAAAAAAAAACTTGTGAACGTTATATAAAACATAAAAAGTAAGAAAATGTTATTTATATTTCGCTGGAAATGAAAAGTAAAAACCACGCTTAACATTTTTCCCCTAAAAATGCATTTCATGTATGTCAATTTTGACATTGATTGTGTCTCGTATGTCACACATATTGTACATGCAACAATGAATATGTTTCGTGGATGACACCTGCGACCGAAGATGTCACATATGTCACATTCCGACACTGAGTATGTTACGTATGTAATACATATGATAATGGATGTGTTACGTAGATCATATTTATAACAATGACTGTGTTATATATGCCATACTTCTGACAATCAACATGTGACATAGGTCCGACTTATAACAGTGAATGTATAACATATGTGACACCTATATCAACGAATATATTGTACCTATGACAATAAACACGTCACGCAGATAATACTTATGACAATGAGAGTGGCACATAGGTGCTACTTATGACAATGAATGCGGTGCATAGGTCCTACATAGGACAGTGAATATGTAACACAGGTCACACTTATGACAACGAATGTATTGCATAGGTTTTACTTATGACAACGGATATGTAACACTCATCATAATGGATTTTAATGCATGTATTTCGTTGATGTATCAATACGGAACATAATTGGTGTTTTGTAAATTGTGGACGATCGTTTTAATGAATTGAAGACGGATAAACTATTGGTATTGGAAGGAAACGACAGTAGGTTATTCCGCAAGCAGTCTGGGCCAGTGAAGGATTGAAAAGGAGTGGCACTAGGGAATGATTCGAACACTGGCCAGTCGCGTATATAGCCGGCGGAGATTAGCATAAGGTTGCACGCAAGGCTGACGTTCATGAATACGATAAGGGAGTAGGTGCCCGTTTCCTCGGCTACCTAACCGTTCAACCTACAAGCGATGGTGCGTACGACTTTTGACTCGCTCATTTTCCGTCCAATAAAACCTCCACCCTCGACGCAAGTCTTAGAATTTTACGTTCCAAAGGTAAACGAGGTAAATTGCATTATTAATATATTCCAGGTATGTCTGCACGATACACTTAACACATCAAGTACAAATTATACATGCAGGGCATTTAAAGATATTAATCGAACTTTTTTGGTACGATTCTGTACGAAACATGCGCTGTGACATTTGTGTATAAGTGGTTTAAATATGACTATAACTTTTACTTCAGAATACATTTGCAAGTCTAAATGTACCTTCGAATAATTTTAAGTTCACTGATGTGTATATACGTCCATACAATACAATCTTAATATAAGAATCTTCCTCGTTCTGCTTTATCCTTTTTGTGAAATTTCTAGTAGGAGAAATTGTCCTGTATTCATATAGTAAAGTCTATTTATATATTTTTGCTAGATCAGAAAGGATTTAAAAGATCATAAAAATAGTCTTCATTTTGAGGACAACGGGTAAAAGACGAAATAGTTGAAGCAAAAAGGCGAGAGAAACGAAGTTACATGAAGACAAGTGGTTGCAATAGCAACACGGGTAGTTAAATGTGATACATGTACACAGGATAAATCTCGTTGCTTTTATGTCCTGGGTTCGTGACCGAAGTGGGTTACACGTGTCGTGAAATACCTTCGATCACTTATTTTCGTAATTATCGTGGTACCTATATTGTATGTACATTTTCAACCGTTCAGTTCAGAATTCCTCGACGTAAAATAGCAGAACTTCGTTAAGTGTACGCATTTCTGTGAAGCACTGGTCCTACATCGGCTAAGATTTAGTTTTTTTCGTGGGTTAATTGAAGAATGGCGTGCTCGGCGAAATAAATGTTAAATATAAGACCTTGTTATTAACCCACGCGAACATTAAAACTGGTGGAAAAGATTTGAAAGTGTGACTGACCCATCGAGGTCAGCTTTACGTACGTCTAATTTGCATTTATACAATGGGTTCTTCTTTTACTGGTATTTCGTGTTGCGATTAAATCTGCACGAATTACCCTCGGGGTGATAATCTTCGTGCAGATTGGAATCTGATAAAAGAATGTACCAAGGGGGTTTCTTGCTTGATGTCTAACTGAACGTGTTTCACCGAAGAAATCACGGGATCGCTATTTTGATTGTATTTCAGTTAAGACTTCATTCGGGTCAAGTGCCATCGCACTTTAATCTAATTTGACCTGATTATGGTTGTACGTTGGAACCATGGTTTTTGGGGTCGAGTTTCGTTCTTGCTGCTTAATTTTGATTTCAGACTCGTAGTAACCGAGATTTCGTTTTGTATGTATTGTAAATTGTTTACAAACTGTAAATCAGATTGTGTAAATATAAATTAGATAATGTATAGTGTATAATACTATAAACTAAATAAAATTTTACATTTTTTTTCAATTGTATTGAATCATACTTACAGAAGAATAGAATTGAAAAAATAAATGAACAAATCGTGTCAAATGCTTGTAGCGTAAAACATTTTAATTTCTTCATTTCAATTAAAATTACATTGTTTATTTTACTGCTGAACTTGCATAATTTAACAAAAATTAAGAAGACGGGTTGGTAACCGCAAAAATTTAATTATCTCATTTATTTACATGATAATAATATTCAAAGAATGGTACCATAACGCTCATAATGAAATGGTTATTAAAGTGAATAAATTACATAAAAAGATCATCATATGTTTGCACCAATTTTTCCGTTTTAAATGATAATAGGTGTATAAAAATCTTTAGACATAATATTATTGATTCGTGTGCAGAGATCATCGTTAAGTTTATTTTTACGTACAACAAGAAAACATAAACTTCAATTGTCGTGAAAATGGAGGATACTTAAAAATGACATACTCGTTCGCATGTATATTAAATACGATATGAATAAGGCAATAAAGAATCTGACGATGTAAAATATTTTTCGATGTAGTATTTACGATTATCATAAAATAAATATTAAATACAATACATTCTACACTTTGTACGACGTAACACTATTTATGTACATTTATAATTCTTAATTTACATGTCGCTTATGAATCTATAAATGATAATTATTAAGCTATATTCGTTCGAAGTTTTACCGTCGTTGTTCGATTAAAGCTCAGTCGTTTCGATTTTCTTTCCAAGGGGATTGACAATCGTGTTCTGTGTTCTATAAATGGATGAGCTTCGATGAAAATCGTTTGGAATGTTCGTTGTACTTTCCGAGCTAGAAGGAAAATATTATTGTCATCAATCATACAGTAGCAATTTAATTATCGTTGATAAATTATTATACAATAAATTATTAGCTATTGGAATTATAAAAATTTATTTGTGGACACGTACGAAGAAGCTGGTATTTTTAGGCTATGTTTGATCAAGCACACGCAATATTCACGATTGTAGTGGTGTTTGCACCCTGCTAATTAATTTTATCATTGCGTTTACATGTAACATGAAATTTAAAAAGTTTGGAGTAAAGTTTCGATATGATAATAAAATATAACAAAATGTAACTTAATGCGACGGTAATTGCTATAGACAGAACAATTACTTAATCGATTTAATTGAAACTAGTAAATGTTTCAATAAATTGCCGAAGGATATAGTAGCATATGTCACTTAATATGTGAATTAGTTGTTATTACATTATGTTTTCCTATATTTTACTACAGACCTTTAATCATTTCGCTATACTTTGTTTATAGCTCTGATGAAAAACCTTTACCTTGAAATGGAAGTTGTTCTCGGCTCAATATAATACGGCTTATCTTCATTTCTTTGGTCTGTGTTAGCTTCGTTCATCATTTCTTCGTTGTTTAGTGCATTTTCATCCAGAGAATCTCTTTCAGAAGTGTGACTAATAGATTCGTCGCTTTTAAACCACTCGTTTTCGTAAGCATGCATCCATATGGGGTTGGAACCTTCAACGCTATGCTTGTTAGTGTTTGGGACACGCCCGGGTCCCCTAATGAATTCTGCATCCGATGTACCTTAACAAATGAGGAACATAATAGGGAATAGAAAATAGAGAACCTCTGATAGATTTTAATTTTAAGTTAAGAAAGTTAACTTTAACATTTTTAATTTTTTAAGTTATCTAAAATCGAAAGATAATTCTAAATAATAATAGAAATGAGCTAATTGTGATAATAAACCAAAAATAAATCTGTCCCTTCATTAATAATAATTGTAACCTGTCATATCATTAATCACATTCGTAACTCGTCACATCATTAATCGTAGATGTAATTCGTCACGTCATTAATTATAATTGTAATCAACCACGCCGTTTATTATAATGTGGAACATTATAGTCGCAATAATATTCCAAAGTCGATGGAACAGTTACGAAAAGCTCGAGCAAATTCTAATATCAATTTCACAGCTAAGAGCGATCAATTTCATACCCTAGCTAAAAATTGGTATTTTGTTAAATAAATAATATCGTATACGTATAATGTGCATATTTACCGAAAGGCGATGCATTAGCTGCTTTCAATTGTCTGCGAAATGAAGCTCTCTGCGAGAGGCACAGGGCTATGCACAAAATTAGCAAAGCGCCCAGAAACAAGGTCAAAGTCAGAAGCCAAAACGTCGTTCCAGCTTGCTCATACTGAACAATTTGTTGATATTGCGCCGGTTGCGTGTCGAGCACGTTGAATTCTTTGAACAGACTATCGAGCTTCTCTATATTTCTGTCGACTAATTCCAGTACCTCGGATACTTCGAGAATGGAATTGTCGCGTCGATTAACAAGGTGCATATACAAGTCTGTTTTAGTTCTATCCACGGAACCGTCGTGATTCTCGTGAATCTTGTACTCGTCTATGTTCACTATCGCCCCAGTCACGTTGCCCAGTGTTCTGAAGAGATATAACATACGCCATTTTATACACATGTATTAACTATGTACATCTATGTGTGGATAACTATTTATATTTCAAGTCTGGAAACGTCGAATGAAGGATAAATGGGCTAGTACATCTGATAGCAATTTAAGGAAGATATTGATTTCTAAAGGTAGTTTCTGTCAACATCATTATAATTGATGAAGTGTGGCTTATTTTACGTAACTGCCTTCACCAATTTAGATTTCAAATTGGGAATAGGTCTGTTTCTTTATTCCTAGATGCGAAATATTTAGAACACGAAGTTCCATGAGCGTTTTGTGATCGTGTCTTTAAAGCTAAAACGCGTTTTGGACATTTTTATTGTTCATTAATCGTTTTCAAACTTCGAACGTAATATAAATAATAAATGAAGTAATTTGTTTTATACGAAAATGTTAATGACAAAAAAATTCTTGAACTTACTCTCTGAATGTTTCTATTCTATTCCTAACTTCCGGTGGATGTTGTCGTAATACAAAACGAACCCTTTGATCTTCTCGTAACAAATAAATAAACACTCTTGCAGTGTCTTGTAGACCATCTGTATCATTCACTATCACCTATTTGAATAATCAGACACACTAAGTACATCTATATCATTATCGTCACAATTCATTTGCAAAAAGATTTTAACATTAGACGAAAGAAAAGATTACAAAAGTTTAATTGTATTTTATAATAAATTCGAAATTGTATATTCAACATACCATAAAATCGAAATATCCTTTCATCCCTCTTTGAGGATCAAAGTTTAAACTTATTACTCCTGTGACTTTGTTAACCAAGAAAGGTTGTAATTCAATATTGTCTAATCCCTCTGTTAAAGTCATGTGCATCTTGCCCACGTGGTAATAATTAATTACAGCATTTTCACCAGCATCTAAATCAATCGCCTGAAACAGATATTTGAATCATAAACAAACGTCTACTTTCTGTCTCCAACTTTATTCTATAATCGTTTTATCATAAATATCAGGTTAATTGTAACTCTTGTAAATGCAAGGTAATGAAGATTTTAAAAGTAAAGAAAATAGTATGCATATAATTTTATTATATAAACGAATCTAAGTTTCTTTTTATTATATAACTGCCCACATCAACCACGTCCATTCAAATGTTCATAAATAAATGATCAGATAATTTTTTTTAAAAATCATACAATAATAATATCTTACCTTAACCGCCATAAATTGTGTTCCAAAGTCAGCTTCCGTTGTAACACCTCCCGTAAAAATTTTGCTAACGAATCTTGGCGGATTATCGTTTATGTCGGTGACGTCAATAATAACTTTTAAAGTAGTGTCGTTTGTTTCGTCGAAGAAAGTTTCATTTGCCGGAACATTGCTACAATCTTCCGTCGCCTTAATAATTAACAAATGTTGCTCCTGTTGCTCTCTGTCTAAGGTTTTAGCGGTCTGAAACAATTATTTACGAGAATAATTAACACGTTCCGTATTGAGTGCATCACGAATGGCATTTGTTGAAAGGGTAATTCTTACGGTTAACTCGTGTTTAAAAACATCCAGAGCGAATAAACTGTCCTCATTTCCGCTGATTATGAAATAACAGACTTGTGTAGGAGGATCATCGAGATCATCAACTTCGTCCCTATCAATGGTTTCTGGAAGCAAAATCTTTTCCGAGCCGGGTGGTTGCTCTTCCGTAAAATTAATATTGAAAATGTCCACTAAGAATTGAGGTTCGTAGTCGTTGATGTTTCGAACATAAATGATTAAATCCAAATCTGAACTTAGCGGAGTTGGAGTACCTAAATCGTACGCTTCCACTCTGATCTGTTTACGAAAAATAATAATTACTGTTATTCTTAATATTATACACTCGTATTGCGCTAATATATTTTTCATATTGCGGCAATATATTTTTCACATTGCACTAATATAATTTTTAAATTGCTCTAATATGTTTCTCAGATAGCACTACCATGTATTCTCAATTCACTATCCAAATTGCAATAATATATTTCTAACGACCTTTCGTTAAATTACCTCGTATAATTTTTGAGTTTCTCGATCCAGTGGGAGTTTTAGAGAAATAATTCCAGTTTTGTCGTCAATATGGAAAGTTCTCCAGTGACCAGCCAAATCTTGCTTCAAACGATAATGAACATCGCCGTTTGGTCCGGTATCAGCATCTTCGGCTTCAATTTGGATGATTGCTGTCCCGACTGTTACGTTCTGCAATGTTTCATTATATCAAAACATACAACAAGAACTATAACACACGAAGTATAGATAATTTGAATAGCAACATTATTTTTGAATTTCAATAAGTGAAGAACTGATGAAAAATTAAATACTAAAATAAGTTATAATATGTATAATTTCTAACGTGTAATATAATGTAAATTATATTTACATATCTTAAATTGTGCACAGTTTTTGAGTAATACAAAGATTTAAAATTGTTCTACAAAATAGATGCAAAGATACAACATGCATATACAACTTAAAATGTAATGAAAAATATTATTAAAAATAATATACGTGTGAATTTACCTCTGGCACGCGTATAGTTGTATTATGTTGTGGATTAATGAACACTGGAGGATTGTCATTGTAATCGGTAACGCAAATATTTAAAACGGAAGTATTTTTATTAGGAGGATTTCCAAGATCTCTGGCTTCTAGATGCAACGAATAATTCCCGAATTTTCCTCGCAGCGAATGAGCCGCTTTTATATGCGCTGTCCAATAGTCCGTTTGTTCCAAGATGAATAAACCTAGTCAAACAAATCAACATAAATACATATTATTGTTTTATACAGAAATTAATTTCACTGATAAAAATTTTGTGCATAAAGTTAACTTCACTGATAACAATTTCATAGATAATAATAATTTTACCACGATATAATTTTTTTTTTTTTACTACGATATAATTTTCGTAGATAGAATTAATTTCATTCATTTTTAAAGGAAGACTTCGGTAGTTGCAATTTTTTGTAATTCATTTTCGGACCAGTGAATGCTTTAAAATCGATATAATCCTAAAATAATAACCCATAAATTTTACAAACGCACCTAATTCGTTTCCGGAGAGAATTCTGATTCTCACACGACCATTGGGTGTGGTTGGATCATCCGCGTCCTTCACTTTAATGGCAAAAATTAAGTCCTTGATATCGTGGAACTCAGATATAGTGATGCATGTTGGAGGGATGTCCATTTTTGGCGGGTTGTCGTTTACATCTACTACCGTAACCCTTGAAAAAAAAGTGTAAACTTATCACTTAAAAAATAAAGTTGCTTTCAATGGAATAAAATATTGTATATGTATAAAAGAAAGTAGAACAATATTAGACAAAAATTTAGTAATTTTTATAATTATGAATTATGAAACACAGTAATGGAAAGTGACTAAGAAGAAAAATTTTTCAATTTTTATTTATCGTACAAGCTTAACGATAGCGATTATAGTGATTCGTTACAAATAGCGAATAAATATTAATTTTCTGAAAATCTGAACTTACTGAATTTGTTTGAAGGCGTTTCTCGATTCACCGGCTGTGTAACCGAACTGATAATTATCCCAAGCTTCTATGACTAGAACATAGCTTTGTTTACTTTCCCAATCAATGGAATCTGCTACTGTTAAAGCACCAGTTTCGGGATGAATGGCAAACGTTCCCTGCATTAATAAATAATAACATTCTCACAGACATGTTTATAACTATAAATTTGTATGAGCAACACGAGTGAAGGATTATTTAAAATCATTTTTATTAAATCAGTTTTAACTGAAATTATATCGATTTTTTTAACATATTTAAGATTTTAAATATTTAGTATAAATTATTAAGCAACGTTCAGTAATATTTTTGTTTACCTGAGATGACATTCTATCTAGCAAATATGTAATTTTCCCATAATCTCCACTGTCAGGATCATTAGCTTGAATAGTAGCTATGGTTGTTCCAATTTTGGCGTTCTCCATTACCATTATATTATTGATATCAGTAATGAAGTACGGATTATTGTCGTTTTCATCCAGTACTTGTACGTAGACCTCTGATAAACTTGATCTATAAAGTGTTCAATAATTGATTTTACTTTCACATATTATAACGATTCACAAACATTTATTTTCCGTCATTAATGAAACTAATAATTGAAATATTTATGTGAAGTGAAGTGAGATAACATGAACACACTTGATATTATTAACATCACGTAAATTATTTTACCTTGGTGGTATTCCTGAGTCAGTGGCTCTAACTGTAAGATTAAGCCAAGAATATTGTTCCCTATCGATTTTATTCGCGACGACCATTTCTCCCGTCTCGGAATCGAGGTGCACCAAATCTGCAAGTTCTTTTGGACTTTCCAACGAATACGTAATACTTCGATTTTTATCAGCATCGTCAGCTACGATACTAACAATAGTAACACCATTTTTACTGTTCTCCGTCACCGATCGTCTATAAAATGGTCTTCGGAATCTGGGGTTATTATCATTTTCATCCTCAATTATTATATTTAATGTAGCTGAAATTAAATTGCCAATAAATAATCTAAATAACAATAAAATAAAATATTTGAAAGAGCTATTACTAGAAATTATTACATCATGGGACGATTCTAAATAAAAAATGATAAAACTTGAAAGATTTTTTTAATTCAGATTTCAGGAACCTGTTGATTTTCACGTTATTACAGTTTCGTCACAAATATTAATAATCTTAAATATAATCTTGAATTTCCAGAAAACAGTAATAATAGTTTTCAAAAGCAGCAATAATTTCCCGAATACAATCTTTATAAATAGTGTTCGTCATTTTATTTGTCACTTTACTATTCTTTTTCAAAGTGGATATCCACTATTTTTGCATTTATGCTACGAAGTATTATTCCAGCAGATACCAACCGAATGCAGTTTGCACTTCTTTAACCGCAGCTAAATCTTCAACAACGAGTCCCAATCTTATAGTTTCTACTCTTTCCCTATCCAACAATTTCACTACTCGAAGCAATCCATCCAAAGCGTTCAATTCTAAAGCGGAAAGATAATCGTATTCCTGGATTTTGATCAAAGTTCCTTCCTCGTTTCTTGCCTCCGATGAATTCGGGTCAATGCGATATCGCAAAACCGGCGATATATCTGGATCATTAGCGACGACGCGATGCACATAAGCACCAACCTGAACAACGGAATAATTAAATGGTTATTACTTCATGTTGTTACGTAAAAATCATTTATATTCTTTTCTGCATAGAAGAATTGTTTCTAGCTGAGGAATTACTAGTTGAAAATATTTCCAGTTGAGTAATAGTGAACATGAATTGAGTCGTTCCATGATACATTTATGCTAAATTCGTTCACACAACATTAATATTTATTACTGTTTTTAATATTCGGTTCCTATTACATCGCAACATTTCTATCAAGTATAATTGGAAACATAAAAATTGCGTTATTAAAACATTTCACATTTTAGAAATGGAATATGATTTTATTTTTATCTATCTCTCGAACGAATTTTAAAATAGCTGCTTTGCATTGCTTCATATATTTTATTCAATTTCAAAATAATTTTACTCTAAATACCAATTATACGAACATACTCGAATGAAATACAATCAAGCTTAACATTAGTAATTACAGTACATTAATATTTAATTAAAGGTAGTTTCCAATACCTTAAACAATTTAAAAGAATATAAACAGCGTAAAACAGAGTATGATTTAAAGACGGTTTATGATAAATGTGAGAAATGGATTAATTTGTACATCATAAGTACCTGTGTATTTTCGCGGATGGTAACTGTACCAGGGTCGATAAAAACTGGCGGTTTATTATTAACGTCCACGATACTGATATTGACAAGAACTTCCGCAGTTCTCTGCACTTCCGTTCCACTGTCGATCGCAAGCACGTTCAAATTATAGCGAATAGTTTTCGGCGAAGTAAGATCCGGGTCTAAATTGGAACCAGGTGCGACTCTAATAACACCTGTCTCCGGGCTGATCACAAATTTATCACCTGCACCACTTTGAATTCGGTAAACTATCTTGTTGTTTGGCGAAGATAAGTCTTTATCCCAGGCTCTGACCTGCAAACAGAAAGCTCGTGCTTACTCTATCTGTGTTAGGTTAATAAACTTGCAAATACATAAATTTATTCTATACATTTAATCAATTTCATCGTTCGAATAGTTTAAACTATAGTGTTCGCTAATAGCTTCTTAAATACAGCTCGATCGATCATGATACAACACGTGTCACGCAATTGGGTTATGTCTCGAACCTGGTAAGAGATAGGAAAAATTTCTCAAGGAAAAGTTGAATGGTCTGATAATATCTATCTGTGTATGAATTAATTTGTTTCACGAATGCAACAGAAAAAATTAAAATGCACTCTCCTTTCAATTGAATCGCATATTTCTGCTCACTCGTAATATTCCTCGAATATTACAGTATATAATTCAGGTAACTAGTACACTATTGTATTATTTTATGATGTTAGAGAATTTCTTATCTCTTTTTATTGGTTCATACCTGAACAACGCTCGTACCACCAGGTAAGTCCTCAGGAATGCTTCTTTTGTACAACGTTCTTTCAAATGCGGGTGGGTTATCATTAACATCCTTCAAGTAGATAATTAATGGGGCATCTGAACTTAGGCTCGGTGTGCCCATATCCCTAGCCCGCACTGTCAATCTCAATGGACGGACAGACGTTTCCTTATGGCCTTGACTGATAGGCAGTGCTTCATAATCTAACGGTGTTGTCGGGGTGATTACCCCTCGTTTCGAATCTATACTAAAATTCTTCGAAAGTTCCCCTGATACTAACGCGTAAATCACTTCGCTGTTCTTGGTTCCTATTTGAAAATAAATAAGGTAGTATTATAATATAAGGCAGGTATTATAATATTTAATAGTTGCAAGGTAATCGTGGTTACCATTTAAGTCGATGTCAAATGCTTCGACGACTAACGGTGACTCGAAATGATCTTCATTTTCCAGAAGCACTGCTTCGTATTTCTTTTGCAAAAATACAGGTGCGTTGTCGTTGACGTCCTTCACATTCACGATTAATTGAACTGTGTTTCGATTACCTTTGCCACGATCGTCTCTCGCTTCGACGGTTAAATAATGTCTAGATACCAGTTCTCGATCGAAACTTGGACCGGTTTCTTTAACTGTGATTACACCAGTTATGGGATCCATCGACAATCTATAATATAAAAATTGTATTAAGCTACTTAAAGCAATTTTGATAGAAACACACACTCTATTCATTCTTCAAGAATTCAATAACTCGATGTCAAAGCAAAATAGAATTTCATTAATTTGAAGTTCTGTGCATAATTCAATTACCGATGTCGTCATTTAATTGAAGTGGAATTTACAATTCGACTGATTAATTCAAAATCATAATATTCCAATATAGTCATACTTCTTAAACAAAAAAATTTTATTATTGTTATTACATCCTGTTCAAAAAACACATTAGCTGAAAAATTGCATAGACAGTTTTATTTCATGTCCTATACGTAATCTGATTACATATGGATACGAATATGTGTGCTTCAAAAATCTGAACAATTTACAGAACCTCATGCTGCTTAATTTTTATTAACTATAATTTGATCTAATTGTTATCTACTTAGAATCTGTTCAGAATAACGTTTATGTATGCATAATTAGGCACGCATTAACCCGGTACCTACATAATCATTTTTAGACCATGTGCGTACACACATTCATAGCACATAAGTGTATGCAAATAGTATGTAAAATATATGGTTCGCAATATGAACACAAGGTAAATTGCTTAAAGTGTATAAAATCATCTCGAAAGTTTATTAACGTGAACATCCGCAGTCCAGTCATGATTAGCATCGTAGTTGTGCGAGCATCGCAGCGTCAGTAGTACTTAGCGTACTACATAAGTGGACTGTAGGTCTTGTAAAATGTACAAGGCCTCGAATTATGATTATGCATCTCGTGTGACGGTTGTTTCTAGAATGCCTCTGACATGGCACTGTCTATTCTACGAGAGCTCAGAGTAGGTTTACAATTTTTCGGAATTCGTGAGGGTAACAATCTTTAACGAAAACGACCGACGTATAATGCACAATTATTTTGAAGTTAAAAATGAAGTTAAGAAATAAATGAACAAACGATGAAACATAAATGAATACACTTATTGACTCTTTGTCTCGATGACAATCAGCACAGATGTCAAGAAAACCGTCTTAACAAATTTTGTAATTTGATGTAGGAAATTTGTCAGGTATTTTTACCCACCTCACCTTATAATGTGTTAATAGTACTAGTATGATATTTAACTTACGCGTGTGCTATACTGCCCCCTAAATTGGTGTATCTGATTCCGCGTGTACCGAAACTACCGCTGTCCTCGTCCAAAGCTTGAACCCATGCTACTGTTGTTCCAACAGCACAATTTTCTGGTATTGATACATCGTAGATGTTCTCGGTGAATTCCGGATAATTGTCGTTCTGATCTTTTATGAAAACCAGTACTGGTACTCTGCTGAACTTCGGTGCCACTGTCACTACTTCTTTCGCGATTAGCGTGAAATTTACCACTGAAAACATAAAACAAAATTTTATATCCGAGCTTGATTCAATTATTACAGCCATGTACTGAGCATAAGTAGCTTTCTACAATAATAATTGTAGTTATCAATTATAATATGAAAATTGTTATGCCTATCGTCATATTATTGTAAAATGTACTGTATACAGTAGATCTAGGTTTGCAATAAGTTTTACAATGTCACTTTTTATTATTTCTTAACAATACTAGACTAAATATGAAATATTTAGTGATTTATTCGCATACCTGTCCTCTCCTCAAAATCGAGTTTGCTAGAATTTTTCACCCGTATTAGAAAAGGAGCTTCGTTAATTCCTCTCGACGGTGTAACATCAAATATTCCATCGTCACCTTCGATGAACATTCTAAAAGTACCATTTGTTCCCTAAATGAAAAAAACACTCTATATAACAAAATTATGTTCACTATTTCATAACACTCTTAAAAAAAAAACAAAGAAGAACTGTGCTGTAACTAGAAATTATTTAATCACTGGTCTTAATTCACTAACAAATAACGCTATAATATTCAATTTTCTATTAAATCCGAGAACATATCTTTTTTATATAAAAAAAAAAAGTGAAAACAAACGTCTTTTTATTTCTTTTGTATATTGTTTTTCGAGACACCCTGTACAATTTATCTGCGCATCAAAGATCGCAACGAAGAGAAACGGACGAGTTTATCAATGATCCCACGAAATTGTATAACGTTGGCTGCTCACCAAATCATGATCGTAGACTTCCGGTATCGCATCGCCGATGAAATTAACAGGGGTATTATGCGGCGCATTTTCATTTATCTCGGCGCGATATCGCGTGCTCCGAAACTTTGGTGTTTCGTCGTTCACGTCCGTAAGAATAATAGTGACTTCGGTCGAAACTGACGGTGCTGGTACTATTTTCGACACCTCTTTCACCGTGATTTCCAGGATAAAAGTGCCGTCGGCATTTTCCTCTGCCTCCCTGTCGAGTTGCGCCCTGGTGAACACCAAACCGGAAGTGGCATCTATGTCGAATAAATACTTTGGTCCCTGAGTGATACTGTATGTCACTTTATTGTTTATTCCTTTGTCACCATCTACTGCGCGAACTGTAACACATTCCCAATGTTTTAAATTGTGTTGAGTGTTATGCCCATAGCAAATGTTTTTATGTGATTGACATTTATGTAAAACAACTTTTTATTTATTTCAAATGTTATAAATTTACGCATAAAAATTATACATTGTATCAAATATTTTTTGCAAGACTAAATACTACGTTAAAGATGTCAGCATAGATTGTATTATAAATATGCTAACCTTGAAGAACGGAGGTACCTATCCGGACATTTTCACTGATCCTTGCAACAGGGGTCATGGTTATAAATTCTGGAGGCTGATCTTCGACATCTTGTATCTTAACAAGTATCGCAGTTGTTCCAGTATTCACCTAAATCAATTACGAGTAAATGTAATTATATTGGTAATAATAATTTATAGAAGCTGCAATAATTCCTGACATACTTAAAATCTATATACCTTAAGAGTACAAAAATTCTTCAAACATGAACACGGATTAAAGACGGAAATTCAAACGAATTAATAGCAAGTGAATCCATATTTGTTATAAACATGTTTTTGACGTTTCACTTCATTTAAACGCTAGCAAACCAACCTTTTCGTTTATTGCTCGATCGATGGCTAAAATCCTGAGTTGGTACAGATATTTCCTTTCATAATCCAGATGACCGACGAGACGGATCACACCTTTGCCATTAACGGTAGCAATACTGAACACGTCATTATCTCCATCAAGTTCTTGCAAATAATAAACCACTTGTCCATGTGCTCCTAAATCAGCGTCAGTAGCTTCGACAGTGGTTAAAATACCGGGTCCCGAATCCTCGCGAACTGTCAACGAGGTCGGATGTGGTCGAAAAATTGGCACGTTGTCATTGACATCTTCTACCAGCAACAGCAAACTTTGCGTGATAAAGTTTCCCTCGCCGAGTCTTCCATCCGTCAGGGTTAGCACCAGTGCATACTCGTCCCTTGTCTGAAG
Organism: Coelioxys conoideus; assembly: GCA_947623535.1. NCBI lineage: Eukaryota > Metazoa > Arthropoda > Insecta > Hymenoptera > Megachilidae > Coelioxys > Coelioxys conoideus. The sequence continues at coordinate 33,541,855 of OX392451.1, forward strand.
AAACACGAACACTTTTAAATAATTTTAAAAATTCCCCAAATTGCAAATTCTGGTATTCTTAGACTTCAAAATATCCAATTTCTCAAATATTCAGATCCCCTTTGTCCACATCCAAATATTCGGTTCCCTTAAATTCGTGAAATCATCAAGCAGAAAATCTCGAACGTTATCGTATTTTTCCCAAAAAAAAAGATTTCATCTCGAGTGTACAAAGTTTCATTCGAACAAGCAAGGGTTCGCGATATTTTCTCGAGAGACATCGAATGTATTATTAACGCGATACAAAAATGGCGAACCACCTCGTGCATGGGACAATCATGAAAGTTCTAGCAGCAACGTGGTTTGATGAAAATAAAAAATGTTTTAAAGCACCGGGAGAGGACGAGGATCAAGAAAGCTAGGTCGAAGATGGACCATTTTGTTGTTTAGAAAGTCTCGCTATCCGCTGTATTATTACATGGACATCTCTATTTCTGTCAAGATGGATAAAACATCGAACCAATAATTACACTATGTTCGAGAGGAAATTCTTTCGCACGCAAATGGCCACGTTTAAGAGAAACGGTGATTACAAAATAACAAGTTCCACGAAGAGATCCATTTCAGATCACCAGTTATGCATTTCTTTTCTTCGTTTTGCCGCTCTCGGAGTTTCTCTTTAATGCCTTCGACGTTGTTACACGGATCGGACGTGTTATGCGTGAAACTCAACGAACCAAAATCACTGGTGCAAGATTCGTGAAAAAGGAAACACCGAAATCAACGTTTCATAGAAATTAGCGTTCTTACGGCAAGTTTCTTGCAGTTCGACGCTTTCCTGCAGCCAAGTGAAAAGATCGAAGCTGATATCGCGAAAATTCGAGAAGCAATGATCTTTTTCTTTGAAACGTTCTATTTCGTGCATCGATTATTAGCGCGTCTTCAATTGTATACTTGCAAATAATAGTAACTCTGTTTGAAATAAAAGTCGTACATTTTATTAGCGACAATTTCTTTGGAAATTATACTGTTTTAACACTAAAACTACCAAAGGGGTCAAATGACCCTTCTACAAATTTTCTACTTCAACGACAAAATTTGTTAAGATAGTCTTCTTTGGCATGTGTGCAAATTGTCATCAAGGAAAAGAACCAACGAGTGTATTCATTTATGTTTCACCGTTTATTCATTTATTCCTTAACTTCATTTATAACTTCAAAATAATTGTGCATTATGCGTCGGTAGTTTTACTGTTAAAGTAAACTTGGAAACTTTTAAACGCGTCAACTTAAAATTTGAAAATATCGAAATAGATTCTTCGACAGATACATTCGCAAATTTAGAAACTTGCGAGCAGGGGGGTCGGAAGGTTGGGAAGTTGATTGTTTCAAGGCAACGAACGGAGTCAATTAATGTCGGAAAATTGCGAAGGTGTGACATTTCGAGCAATTTCATGCGCTGCTCATTGTGAGTGACCGAACATGATCATTGCGACGAAATAGACCGTCGCCAGGACGAATTACCTCTCTGTCCAGCAATTTGTTCAGGTAAATATTGGCCTGGTTCGGACTAAAATTCTCGACCCGAATCACGTCGCTGTCAGGCTGATCTCTAACACCGAACATCAGGCTGTCACCGTCAGGATCGACGCCACGAAGCCTGTAAATTAAACTGCCTGCAACAGAAATCAGTCGACACGAATCGCAACACAATACACCGGCAAACAATGGGCATAATTAGTTTAAATTCGAAGACACGATGATTCTACAGTAGACAGGGAACGTAGTGTACTGAAAGAATTTTCAGAAAAGAGGGTGCACCTGATTAAGAACTAAATATACAGTAAAGATATTCGAATTGTAAAAATGAAGCGTACAACATAGAAATTTATTATTTTTCAAAATCCTTGTAAATATATGCACAACGCTATACTTCGATGAATCCAAACATTTATTTATCTGAATTTTACTAATATATTTTTGGTAATGTTGTTATTGGTTCTGATTAGTTCATTTTAATAAGGTTTTAATCAGCGTTCTCACCCTCGTGTGTTTATTTAACTATACATAAATATTCAATTAATTTTTACCGTAACTGTCGTTTATAAAAAAGGAAGTAAATTATGCTATAATGGTGGAAAGATTTAATTTTGAACGGTGAGAAGGAAAAGGTGCGTTTGATGGAATTTAATCGGTTGTTAATGAAGTTATGTACAATTAATAAATATTGCAATCACTGATGTAATATTAATTATACGATCAATGAAATGATAGTAATGTACATTATGAATGATGTAATACTAATTACGAAGGAAAGCATGACAGACGTAAAACGTTATGAATCGTTTTACATGCGTTAGGTTCTTGCATATGAAATGAAGGATCTCGAAAGGAAAAGTTTGACATAATTTAATGACATAAAAGTACCTCAGAATGCTATAGTTCGTTGTAACGAATAACTAGTCATTTTGCATTAGGAACATTTTTGCATGTGTATAAATTTCTGTTCATATAAAATTTTCGAATATACAAACTGCTGTTTTTATCAAATTTTGTGACCATATAAATTACTGTCAATATAAAATTTTGCGTATATGGAAACAACTGTTTATATAAAATTTGTTGTACTCATCAATTGTTATATATATTCGGACGATATTTATAATTTTAAATATACTGTTCACTAGTACTAACTCAATTAACAATTAAAAACTCGTGGTATAGTGAGGTAATAATTGTAATTTAACACCCGGTAAAGGCAATCAAGATGTAATTGTGAAATCAATTACACAATTAAGATTCTTGATTCTCCACGGTCTAGATTTTAGAGAATCCAGAGTTCCATGACCGTAAAATTTAGCTTTTAATTTTTAAGTTGTTTCAATTACTACTTCCATTTAATTCCGTCTGCTGCTAATTTGACGTGTAGCTTGATACAGCACTAGGGAATTCATTAAAGCAAACTGATCGTAAATATATCAGAGAATGATCACAATGCAATTATTATGTAACTTCTCGTTTACAATTACCTCACGTGAATTTTTTATATGGTATATGAGTTCGTTGTAACATTACGTTTCTTGTTAGAAAATTTTATATTAGATAGCTATTTAATTTATTCATAATGAAGAGTAGATCTGAATGAAACTGACAAAATTTTTATTTTTGAAAGACTGTATGATTGTACTATGTTGTAAATACGTTCATCAAAGTTTTCACTCGGTAATATAACGAATCAGTGCATTATGCAAAAATATTTACAAAATATTTGCAGAGTCATTTCGTCGTTTCTGTATTACAGCATCATTATTTTCAGTTGTGGGTACCTTTTAATAACATCATTATGTATACATAGTAGTACACATAATAGCACAACAATTCCTTCACTAATAATATGAGTATAATGATATAATGACAGTACTGCAAGTGTTATAATAAAACCTAAATCCTCAACATTTATTTTAAAAAATGTTATTGGTACAAAAAGAATTGCATACTCGGTATTTTTATATCACGGCACAATCTAACGATAAGCGAATATTTTTTAATTAAAATTCACGATTATGGTATAGTGAGCGTCGAAGTGGAATAGGGATCAATATATTCTTACCGACTGGCGTGTCAGGACCTTCCTTCAACCTGAGAATGATTTCTGTTTGACCATCGATAAGAAAACGCGGCGGATTATTTCTAGCCTCGCAACTCGTTACAAGACAAGCAAACACAAAAACGAGCCATTCAGGCTTAAATCTTCGCCTCTTGTACGATCGTAACAGCCATGAAAATGTGATGATCGGCTTTGTTGAGGTCATCTTGCTGGCAAACGTTGCTTAATTGACATGGTTACTTCCTTCTGTTGAATTAGCGTTGTGCAGATAATTGCAGTGTTCGCAACGATAACGCGATGCATTCTTGAACAAAAACAAAGAGAACATACCTTTATTATTGTATAATTTAGTGAACATTTTTTTTGGATTTCGTTATTAATTTTCGAGAGTCGCGGCTTATTTTTTGATAGTGAATGGAACGGATACTGAGAATACCGCAAAAATTGCCATTGTTTCAAAACAATTCTTTCCGTTTATATTAAGTGAATATAACAATGGACACACTCCAATTTAAATAATGGTATGAAGTATTTCATTTACTGAAGTGTTGAATATGTTCTGCCGTATGTTGATTTACTTGCAAAAAAATATATAGAACCACACGTATTCATTGACATATCTACAATTTTTAAAAGCTATACGATGAAAATTAACAAAACACATATGTACCTGTACATACTTTCACTGTTTAATTAGCACAAAGCAATAGTTAAAATATAAGTAATATTTTTGGAAAATTATTATTAATACTTCTAAATCAGGAAATTACATAAAAATAAAATTTTGTCCCATACACAAACAGAGAAATATTAAAGGTAATATATGATATGAAATATGCATTTCTGTCAGTGCAAAAGGGGTTGCGTTGTTTCTTGCGCGGGAAGATTTAAATCCATTAATACTGTTTACAACGCACCACTTTCGAGCGCTTGTCACTTTCACGCTCATATAACTCGGTAGCATGTGATTTTTCTCGGTGAGACCGTGTTCGAGGAATTAAAACGAGTTCCCGCCTCAGATCTCTCAGTTAATTAGTGCGGGTTTAAGACGGGTCCCCTGAGAACACTGTAATTGACCATGCAGGGAAAACGTGCCAAGAGAAGATCACGAATCGAGGTAACGTGTATTTGTACATCATTCTAAAATGGTAACGCGGCCAGAGGAAAGCGCGAGTAAACGTTTTACGAAAAGAAAAAGGTTACGAATTTTCTTGTTACACGAGATCCGATTTCTACGAAGTGGTGAAAATTCGTCGGTGAATTAGCAGAATTTTCTCGAGATCGTTCAGGAAAACGTCGTTGTTGTTGTTACTCGGTTTCCCTTCCGTTTTGGACAAACGTGATTGAATAACAGCTTGAGACACGTGTCTTAAATATAACTATTGTTGCACATTAGCGATGCAATTAATTGTTCTACCCTTAACACGTTTGATTGTGTTTATAACAGTTATAACATTTTTATTATTTTATTTCATCTTATTAGTTACATGTTTTATTATTTTGTTTTATCCATTACTTACATTTTCGTTATTTTATTTTATTTCATTATTGACATCTTTATTATTTCATTATAATATTAAAATTTTGAAATAATAAAATTTTCAGTGTGCAGGGATTAAAAGGTATTTGAGCTGCTATTTGAATGTATATTTATTAAAATACGAAATAAAATATATATTTCATAGTCAAGCAGTGAAATAGTCTAGAAAAAAATAGCGCAATATTAAATACGACAAGATTGTTTTTAAAACATTTCAAAATTTCTAAAATGTAAAATTTTACTTCTAAACATATACAGAGCCGACGATGACCGTCTGAGTGTTATATAAATGGAATTAAAAACATAATTGTATGTTATTATTATAATAGTGCAAATGTTACGTCAGTTAGAACGTTTTAATTGCACGTTAATGCGCTTGAGAAAATGATTCATAAATAAATCATTGTCCATTGCGAAAGTAAACGAAGCGAAATGCTAACGGAATTACGAAATTACTTATACTTTATTGCAGCTTTTTGCAATATGATCCATCATTATAAAAAATGTTTCATATATTATAATTTACAGCATTAAATAATGCATTATTACACAATAATGCGCCTCTTCCCGTTACTAAATGTTATAATCATTTTTATATATTGCATATATCGTAAAATACTGCAATGAATAGAATAAAAAAAACTAATTTTTATAAATTATCGCAGCCATCATTTAAATTTCAGATTGCATTTTCTTTTTTGGGGAAGTCAATTTTTCCTATACACGATGCGATATATGATGTTGTATACATGTAATGTCGTGTGTCATATGGTACTATTCGATTTATCTATTATAATATATATACATATAGCATACCATATTAACTTCTTGTGGATAAGTAACATCTACAAGAAGTCAATCTTCAAAAACCAATCCCAAAAAATTATTCCTACAGATGTTACGATCAATTTAAGAAGTGATTAACAGGTTTTCAATCGCTTTCTCTGAACAAAAGCGTGTGATCTGTTCAATGTCAAGATTGTCCGGAGGCGGGAGTAACCGCAAGGACAATTAAACTAAGTGAAAGCTAGCAGGAAGTCACTGTTCGCTTCCCACGATGTCGATGTTATACCACATAACCGTAATAGCGACGTGCAAAAACAAAATCAATTTCCGAGAAGATATTTCGCGATAGATCACGTCTCTTTTCAGTCAGTCGCTCATTATGGATGATCTGTCTTATTTTTTGAACAGTGATTCGAGTTCGTACGAAGTTTCATTTGATCTGGGCTTTTAACACTAGATTTACCAACTGGTCAAAATGTCCAGTTTCGGGCTTGACATTTTATGTTACAAAATTTTTGTTGCTGCCGTTTTGTCAAAATGTCTGTCATATTTTAATGTGCTAATGAATGGTTGAATGTGTTAGGTGCTCCATTTATTTATTTTTCTACTTTATTTTCAATTTTAAAGCAAGTGTGCATTTAATTCTGATATTTATAGTGTTAAGTATCTTTTAATAACGGGTTTATTAATTTCCACGTATGTTGAAATAATGTACTTATATCGTCTTTGTTGAGCGTTTAAAGGTACGTTTAAATTTCATTCGAATGTTGAAGAAGTTGAATTGATAATTAACTCAGATTTGCTATCGTAGCTTTCGTTTTTAGATTTCTTGCAGACAATAACTTAATTACAACGAAACAAATTGATTTATTAATGACGACTTCCTGAACTATCCATTGCAGAGGCTTCCTTAATGATTTCTTCCTAATGATTTTAATAAATCGCAGCTATACCGTTTTTACAACTTCCTTCTGAGATTTATCAGCTAATTGTAAGATTAACTATGCAACATCTTACAGAATGTAACGGTTGAAAAAATTTTGATCGTAATTGATAACCGACATGGGTCGACGAGATATTCATTTGATGAAATACCTCTTCTCAAATAAACGAAAGGAAGTACACATTATTTTCACTTCAAGGAAACTGTTCTATGGTTAAGAATTATAGTGCTTAGAGATGCTGTGTATAGATTGCAGTGTACTTAATATTAAGCAACAGAAGATTATTGTAATTTCGGTATTGTGCCCTCGTTTAATAAATAAAACGAAGAAATTTTTTTATTTTTTTTTAATTTAGATTTATATTAATTATATATTGCACTCTGCACATTTTCGAACTTCTAAACTTTCAAATTTTTTCATTTTCCCAATTTCCCAAGTTCTCAAGTTTCCAATTTTTCAACTTCCCAATTTCTCAATTTTTCAATTTTCCAATTTCCAAGTTTCTCAATGTTTAATTTTCTAATTTCCGAATATCTATATTTTAGGGATTTCTATATTTCTAAATTTCTACATTTTGCAACTCCCAAATTTCCAAAACTTAAAATTTTCGAATTTCTAAATTCTCCAGATTCCACATTTCCGAATTTCTCGCTTCCAAGTCTTCAAATTTTCGTATCTCTAATTGCTGCAACTTCCAAATATCCGAATTACAGAATTTTCGAATCTCAAACTTTCCGACCATCAAAATTTCCAAATCTGCAATGTTCCATATCCCTCAAAGCATACAAATGTCAAAATGCTAAACTGTCCATATCTTCAAACTTGAACTCTGCATGCATTGAAAACTGCAAAGCACGATATTTTCGACAGCTACTAAACGTTCTAAGTGTTACCAAATTCACTCTGCCCTCTAACTACACAAAAGGTGTCTGCACGAAAAGAAATTACTTTAAGGATTACTTGTCAGTCAAAAAAATGTTACGAACATATTCTCATTACTTGTGGATCAGACGGCGGATGTAGGAGGTCTGAGGGTGTCTTTATCCGCGGACAATAAACGCGGATCGATATTGATCAAAATGATCGAGCACAATAGGAGACTGGATAGAAACAAAAGGTGTACGACGGTTGTTGAACCAAGCAGACTTGATTAAAGCTTCGTTCACTGGTTTCTACACGGTGGTTATTCGTTCGCTTTTGGTAGACAAGAGCATCCGGCTGTGGTCAGTGGTCTGCAAGGCCGATGCCCGGAAACCAGATAGTTAAGCGAGATTACGAAACATCATTAATTCAGTCTCGAAGAGCATCTAGATTACGGAAGGAGTCGTGACCGAGATGACCAACTGTTTTTCAGAATTACAGTATCCGACCACTTTTCTTACTAACATCGCGTGATAATTATATCGAAGGGAGAGCACAAGTTATAAGCCGCGAGTTCGATACCACCCTTTCGTATCCAATAACTCATGGCTACGAGAGCCTATTAAATTTAAACGTTACGCCGCTTCTTATCGCAATTATATTTTATTACCGTTAACCTCTTGTTTTCTGCCTATCCTCATTTTATACAACAAGCTTTATAACTACATAGGCAAAATCTCGTTATGCGTATCGTAACATTTAGTAGGATGTTATATATTTTTTCATCCATGAATTCTATTGCTAAATATAATTATGCATTGTGCAATCAAATTGATGTATTTTGTAGTTGTATTTGGTAACCAATGTTTGGAGGATACTATGTTTGTCGCGTGTATAACGAGGTTCATTTTATACTGTGATTATGAAATAATTACATAGTTATCGAACCACCTAATCATAAGTTTAAATCACTGGTTTAATTTAGGTTGTGTAGATTTCCAGTTACGAACACAGATATATGATAATCGAACAATTTCTTGTTTATGATTAATTTTTTAATTATTACATACTTCTTTACGTTCGTAAAAATTTTAGAATAATTTGGATTGCAATTAGAGAGTAAGGAAATCGAACGTTTTTGAGAAAATGATTGAAAATGCAAGAGTGGATAGTGGATACATCGTTGCGCAATTTGATTTGAATTTTTTACACCATTGGAATTGGCTTTTGTGCCAAGGTTGTCCGATCTTGCATCCGACATAGCAAGGAATTATTGCTTCGTACGACAACGACAAAGCGCTTTCGAACGATGCAACAAACGATTAGGATAATTGCAGGTTTGAATGCACGCGCGAAGATGTTTCACCCGGATGGTTCGACACTTCGGGAACACTTGGAAATATATGCCGTGTAGTGTTCCTCTTGCTAACAGAGTGTATCGGCCACGCTCTTGACTTTTAAAGCTGTTAAATAGGAAACCACGCTGAAGGTTCCTTGTTTTCATACGGGCCTAAACACTAACACTCAAATTTAAGCTACATCTTTCACAAGACAATATATATTTCCGATAATTCGCAGTGTTTTCAGGAAATTCTATTTCGTTCTCGAAAAAGCTTTAAAAATTGATATTACATTTTTTGTAGGACATATCAGTTACTTTGTTACCGGTTGAGAAGCTTGTATAAATTAATTTAATTTCGTCTAATAATTAATGATTAATCATATCATTTATACTAATTAATTATATTATACTTGACTGTATTGATCATACTGAGTATATTCGTTATGTTGACTAGATTGATTATGTAGGATGTAGTGACTGTATTGATTATTGTGGTTATATTGGTTTCGTGGCCTATATGTATTGATTATATTGATTATATTGATTATATTGATGATATTGGTTTCGTGGCCTATATGTATTGATTGTATTGATTATATTGAATATATTGATTACATTGAGTATATTGATTATATTCTAATATTCATTGTACTGGTTGTATTGATTACATTGATTACACTGATTGCATTGACTATATTGATTTAAATTCAAGATAAACTTCTTACAAATAGTTGAATGTAATTTTTGATCATCAATACAAATAAAAGTATACAATAAATTATTTATAAGTAACGATTAATGTAAGTATACATTGAATACCATTCATATTACCAACGATATGTTATCGTTTCAAGATGAAACCCGACTTATGTCATTAATTCGGGAATCGAAACGTCTAACTACTAAAAATAAATCATAGTAGAATCGGAATTGAACTTCACATCCGGTCGACATACCAAAAATTTAATTGCCTCACCCCAGCAATTAAGCACTGTAAGGCATTACCAAGTAAGGGAAAACAATAATTACGTTAAGAATCGAGCAGCGTTTCCATATGAATTTCCAAACGGGCACGCTCGCAATTAATGGTACACCATGTTGTTAACCCATGAGGCAAGGACATCCTTTGTGTGTGTTTCACTTGGCGAGAGAACAGAGGAAGTTTTTATGCATGGTGGTCCGTCGAAAATAGACAGTAAGGTCGTGTTTCGAATGGGGGATACTTGGAGGTGCGTGACGTCATTTCCTACACCTGTCATGCATGCTTCCGAATGATAACACCGCACGGGGGTATTGACACACCCCATACAACCGTCTGCTCCCCGGTCCACCCCATAGACAATATCGTTGCGTGACGGCGTTTCCCGCATCGTCGATACGTGCATGATCGTTCCTCGGCGAAATGCGCATGTACCGATCGTAAATTGCTACTTACGACGGCAATTGTTTCAACTCGTGGAACATTGTAATGGTTCATTTTTAATGCCGTTTACATTTACGAAAACATTTATATCAGCCTTTATGATTTTGGCGATTCATCGTGCTCGGATATAGTCGCTTTGAATATGAAGTATGGAGATCATTGAATTATTCTTCGTTCACTATGCGGTTTTCAAATAAAACATTATTAACACATTATTACACTCACGTTGTTATATTTTGTATTTTATAGATAAAACACGTTTTATCATAACCAATTTATGATCATCTTGTATGTAACAGGTAGATTTTCAATTTAATAGAATGAAATGGATATTTGAAATAAATATAACAGACATTCGATTAATAATTAATTCAATTTCAAGTGATAAATAGTCTACAGTTATGTATGGTACATAGAATAGTTACGCAAGTTGTCGAAAAACATTAATATATGCATCTTTATCGTGGAAAGTGTCAGTTACATTGTCTCGATTACCTCTGTCGTATTACGTTTCTTAAAGGGACAAGTTATCGAGTGAGAAAAGGACTTATACAGATATATTTCAAAACAGGCAGTATAGTAAATAGTAATTGTACTAGGAAATTTAAAAAACTTCAATATTAGGGGAATTGAAAATTTTTGAATTTGGAAATTCAAGGATTGGTCAGTTTATATGCTTAAAAATTGAGAAATTGGGCATTTAGAAACTTAGGAATTTCAAGATTTTAAAAGTAGGGAATTTAAAACCTTTGGAATTTATGAATTTGGAAATTTGGGAATTTGGGAATTTAAGAATTTAGGAATTTAGGAATTTAGGAATTTAGGAATTTAGGAATTTAGGAATTTAGGAATTTAGGAATTTAGGAATTTAGGAATTTAGGAATTTAGGAATTTAGGAATTTGAGAATTTGAGAATTTGAAAATTTGAGAATTCGGATGGATTTATGGGTTTTGAAATTTGAGATTTCAAAGATTGAAAAATGCGAAAATTTGTGATTTGGCAAGTTAAAAATTTGGAAATTTGAGAAAATGGACATTTAGAAGTCTAAGCGTTTGAAAATTCGAGGAGTAAAGAATTTAAGAACTTGGAAATTTAAAAAATTGAAAACTTCATAATTTCGAAATTTCGTAATTGGGTAATCTAGAAGTTTAAAATTTAACTATTTCAAACTTGGGGATTTGTATTTTACATTGTTATTTAAATTCACATTTACTTGTACAACTTTACGCTATTACTTAAATTCACATTTAATTCTATTTACTAACTGTGATTGAATGAAATGAGACAACATCTCATACAAACTAACTTCTCATGAAACGTACTTCTCAGTAACTTCGCATTTCTTGCATAGTTACGCTGCCTGTTAAAGAAGTTGAACACATTTGTGTTACTCCGGTAACTGGAAAAACTTGGACAGACTACTGAGTGCAATTTACACTTTTTCCAGAGTTCGCAAGTTAAACATATAGGTACTTAAAATACCGACATCCTTTGTGAATAACCCTGTACGTATTGTGTTCGCGTCGAAAATGTTGAAAATATGTTATTACGAATAATGTGATAATACAATCGATTATTTGTTAACAAAATTCATAAGTTTTCTCATCTCTACTATTTTTGATCATTCTCTTCCTTTATTTTATATACTCATGTAATTACTGTATGAATAATGTAATTAATATATTCATATGATTAATATATGATTAGTGCAATTTATATATTTATATGATTAAGATGTGAATCACAATCAATGTAAATATTTTTCATTGCCTTTCATAAAATATTCTCTACTAAATAATGTTTAATACTTAACCACAATTCTTAAACAAATTATATACTTATTCAAGAACAAATTCATCTATTCCTCGTATTATATAACCTTCCAACTGAAATCATTTTAAACATAACTTTTTAAAAATTTACCAGTGGCAAGATTTTTACCGTGTAAATAAAACCTAACTGTATGAGCCGCGTTACACAAAAGTATTCTTGTGGAACATAATTACTGATGCTCGCACTATACGTTTTAATTTTACATTATATTTCATGTATTCTATACGATTCATATATTTCTATAGTATATTTCATACATTTTGTTCTTCTTTTCAGTAGTATTCGTCATAGCCATTAGCTGTAAAATATATCCATAATTCTTGCACTGAAACTTGCGATACAACTTATATTTGCTGATGAACATTCAACATATAAATCTAAATTCAACGAATCATACAATTATGTAAATTCAATAAATCTCGCTGATTAATTGCTAGAACACACAAGATATTCCGGAGATAAATCATCAACATGGTTTTGCGAAATATTGTCCTTATTTCTCGCACATTTATGTCACACATTTCGCTACATTTTCAATCTTAACAATGAGATCGTTACTGCAGGAAAAGTGTAATCTCTAAATGATTGTATGAAATGTAACGCACTGCGTGAGAACGAAGCTCCGGTACAATAAGAGCAATTTACAAAAATAACTATTAAGACATTCCATAATAAATAAAAAAGAGAAATGAAGTTTCGTAATGTCATTGTGTCATGTTGTACGGGCGAAAAGTGATTACAGTGCGGTGCTTTCGCTGCATTCAGAGATTGCATCACGATTATTAGTCATTAATTGCTAATGGTGGGATCGTGAAAAAATCGGGGACGCAAGTAATCACATTCGATTTCTACAGCATCGGTTTAACGATCTACTATTGTACTTTTCATTTCTTGTGCATTATTTTGCAACACTCGAACAGTGTGAGACGTGCAAAGATATTGTTACTCAATTTTATCAAGTAGGTCGTTGCTGCATGCTGCATTTTAGAATATGCATATTGTTAATGAGATGAGGATCGATAGCGGTCAAATTTATTGCAATTATCGACAACTTAGTAATAATAAGTTTTAAAAATCATATCTCGTGTTGAGGTATTAAATAACATAGTTAGGTGAACTTCTATATTCCCAAATTATTGCGTTCATAAATTTGGGAATTGGAGAATACTAAAACCTTCAGATTTCAAATTTCGAGATATGAAAATTCTAAATTAGCAAATTCTTACATTCATAGATTTAAAAAATTGTAAACTAATTTTCAAAGTTCGAAACAATCAAATTCTCAAATTCCTAATTTCCAAATTCTCGCACTGCCATATTTTCAAATTGCTAAATTCTCCAATTTCCAAACTTCCTAATTCCAAATTTTCAAATCTCATATTTCCAAATTTCTAATTTCACTAATCCAAAATTTTCTAATTCCCAAATTCTAAATTCCAAATCCAAAATCCCAAATATCCGAATTTCCAAGTTCTCAAACTCCCAAATTGTCAAATTCTCAAATTCTTATATAAGCCAAACTCAAATTTACAAATTTTCTACTTGTAAATTCTCAAATCTCAAATCCTACATTTTCGAATCCCAAATTCTCAAATTTGCACATTCTGGATTCTCCAAATTATCGAATTACTACATTAACAAATTCAAAGTTTTCTGTATATAAAATGTTTATATTACTAAATTTTCAAAGTCCTAAATTGCCACTATATTCACAAATTTTCAAATGTTCATATTCGTAAATTTGTAATTGTCACTTTCTGTTGAGACACAGAATAATCGATGTTACACGATACTTCACTATTTACATACTAATTTCTCCACGTTACTTTCATGTAATCAATGCGTATTCAACGCAACTAATTCCACCGTTAAAATGACAAAACAATAATTACAACCTCGTACCAAAATTCGAAGGTTAATTTAAAACGCCGAGTTTTAATTGCACACACGAGAACTTATGAAATTTTGCACTTATATAATTCTCCGAAGCGTTGCTCGTGGCGTGCACGTTAGCTAAACCCGTCACGATATAAAAGTGCTATCAAACTTTCCAATGATCACGAACAACCACGATTCTTAAATTTCTACGGTATAAACCTAAATACGTCTATCGAACTATCAGAAATTTAATCGAATAATACTCACCGTTTCCATAGAACTGTCGTGCATGATGCTACTCTTCATTCTTCGTTCGCAAGTTTCATCTACTCTTACGAACATATTAAAGTATACATGTTTTTTTTTTTTTTCTAACAGTTACACTCTTTGATGTCTTATTTCAACCAATTCTTTTGTTACAAAAACCACGTCTCAGAAATCACTTTGCAATAAATTGTTCTTTCTAAACTTTCACTGGCGATACATCACTTCGTTTAAAATCCACATGATATTTCACTCTCGCAACTGTTTAAAAAATAATTTTCAATTAAGTACCGGGATATTGTTTGATACGTTTGGTCGAGAAGAAAAGGGGTTTCGATTGAAGTTGCTTCCTTTTAAGGGTAGGTGTCAATGTGATGATATACTGAGGAGAGCACGTAATGTGTTCACCTGGACAGGTGAGCTCGCGGCTGTATACTGAACGTTCGCCAACGGCGATAAACTCGGTTTACCCATGGCAGTGCATCACCCTCCTAACTTTGTCTGCAAGCGTTAGAAATCGACAAGCTCTTACGAATACGAGAGTTTCGTTACATACACCCTTTTCTAATCGTATTTCTACGGGGGATAGACGTATTCGCAAATCCCTGATGTAGTAATAATTTGTTTCAATGAAATATACTTAAAAGCTGTCATGAAACATCAGCAACAATTACAAACACTTAAATAAGAAATTACAAAATTATTATTTTAACTACACGTACGTAAGCAAGACTACCAGCAACTCTGTATTGTCTGTAAGAATGATCAAAATTATTGAACCACATATTACGTATACATTTTAGGTAGAGCCCTTCATAAATATAAAAGTTGCCCAGAAACTATTATTCTTGCCTATTGTGTTTTAACATCAGCAACGATTACAAGGATTTAAACATGAAATTTTTGAATTATTACTTTAATCCTTCATGCATAAACAAAGCGTTCAGTAACCCTAAACTGTCAGTAAGAATGATCAAAATCATTGTTGAACGATACACATTTTCGGTAGATCCCTCAACAATTACAAAAATTATACGGAAACTATTATTCTTACGTTTTGTATCACAACGTCAGCAACAATTAGAAATCTTTAAATACGAAAGTTTGAAACTGTCACTACAATTGCTCGTGGGTGAACAAAATTCTTTGTAAGAATAATCAGACTGAAGGAACCACTGGTCGCAGATACGCGAACTAAAGTATCATCCGTAGATCGAAGGTACCGTTTATCGATCGATAACGATCGCGTACGTTTATCGAATGATCGATTCGGTCACCTGTTCCTGCGGACTCACGACAACAAACTGAAGACAGAACTAAGAAAGGCATGGGGAGATCGGTGGCCGGTGTTCGTTCTGCGGTGTGAGCACTGACCGTACACAGAATACCACAAAACGTACGGTTGTTCGAAGTTAAATTCAGCCCATCGTGTTCTCCGAGGCGTGCACCGACGGATTTCCCCTCTTCCCGTCGTTTGGTCACCTGTCTGGACACCCGTCCACAGGATCATACTTGTGGGAAAGGTGGGGCATCGATCGACGAGCAGAAATTTCCGATATACGCGCGAAATCGATCGCGATCGCTCGATGCAAAAGTAGGCTAAACGAAAATGATATCACGTTTTATAGAGAAATGAAGGTCAGCCGGCAGATAAATTCTCGACGAAACGATTATAAAGTAAGATGCAAACGTGTTAACTTGTAAAAGCGGAGTTTCTGTTCTTCTTTTCAAAATATTCATTGGCCTACATAGGTATCAAGAATATGCATTCTTTTTGGTGCGATTGATTACGATCTCTGGTTCGTTTCGTACCGGGCTCTTAGGATTTTATTTATCGGATGGAGTAAGTTTCACTTGCTCCGTAACTCACTTGATAGATGGTTTTACATACCGTATAGTATCTTTATATGTACATATAAACGTATATGCACATATGTAGAGTAAGTTTTACATTTGTGGGCCTTGATTATGCATATTCATACAAAGACTCGAGTTTTCTGGATCTAACAGAACAATGAAATAGAATCTTACTTTGTTTAATATCTGACTTTAATGTATATATTGCAACGAAGGGTTATTACATGTGTGATTTGTTTTAAAAGTTAAGGGTAGAAATTGAATTGATGATTATTAAGAAATGAACAGTGTTT
This sequence comes from Coelioxys conoideus, assembly GCA_947623535.1. Lineage (NCBI taxonomy): Eukaryota > Metazoa > Arthropoda > Insecta > Hymenoptera > Megachilidae > Coelioxys > Coelioxys conoideus. The sequence goes on from OX392451.1 coordinate 33,558,462, forward strand.
GAAATAATATTTTAGACTATTAATTCTAAAACAATCGATGGTCGATATTTATTCTGAAATTGAAAAAAATAGACAGATTTTAAAAATAAACTATTTTTTTAAAATCAACATGTATTTCGAGAAAACTATCGTAATTTCATTACTTAAAGTGGTGAACCTAAAACGAGTTCTACTACTGATTTGACTATTATTACGCCTAATATACATATTACAGTATCAATTGCAGCAAGCAAGAGGAAAAAATATGTATTCACTGAAAACGATATTTATGAACATGAAAATACGAGAAAAGTGGGCCGGTGTTCGAAAGTATCGATTTCTTGCTGCTAAAACTTAAAAAGTTTGTGAAGTAAGTTTTAAATATCTAAACACTACTGCAACAAACCAAATTATCACAAGATTACTTTTACTTTTCATACTATTTAAAACTTCATTTGCTTCAACATACATTTGTTATTTTTTTTATGTATAAAATAGAACATCGCAACAAAATAGCACATGTATTTTAAACGTTGCATGAAAATACTACCTAATTTTAATAATACTACATAATTTTAATAACGGAAAGAGAATTTTATACAAATGGCGCCCTCACAATACAGCACACTAGTGTTACCTGCTGGTGGACGACAAAACTAACGATACAAATTGCATTGTTTTATGATACACGTAAATATTTGTCTTTAAGATTTTATATATTATAGAAATTAGAGATGCTGTAGCCTCGATGCAATACAAATAATGACATCATAATTTGCTTAGACCGGTATGATCATAATTAAAAAAATTGTAGTTTATGGAATCTAAAGTTCTTTACTATCAGTAGACCATGAAAATCAATCAAATAAATTTCTGATATTTATTTATTTAATGTGAGATTGTTTCGGTTTTTCAGAGTTGGAAAAATCTTTTTTTCAGTAAAGTGTGAAATGACGATTATAATTGCTACACAGATTATTCAGTCAGTAGTTAAACATTGTACCCCTTTGTGATAACAATAACGGTAACTATAGATACTGTATATGCGATATAAGATAACTATAGATACTGTAGTTAGTTTCAGTTGAAATAGCTTCGGTATTCGCCACTAGATGACACTAATGGCTCAGTGGCGGTCTTTTTAAAATTCAACAACAAAAAATCTGGTCTACGTACACGGGATTATGTCCTCAAAAAAAGCTCTTCACAAACGTGAACATATTTCGCTGAAAAGAATACATATTTTTTTCCACTAATACTTTTTACAAAGTCTAATTTTGTGAAATAGACACAACAATTTAATTTAGAAACTTAAATAACATTATTTGTTTATTTTTATCACGGAATTAATTCCCAAACGGTTTCAAATAATATTAATAATATAGATTATTATTGTAAAAAGAACATTACACGTACAAATATTGAAAACACGATTAAAATGCAATCACCAAAATAATGAATTTTGAAAATCCGAGAATTACATTAAAAGTGTCGTAAACGATGCAGTTATGATATATTTGCATTGTATTTGTCAGAAACATTCCCATTCCTTTCGGATAATTTATCGTGCGAAAAGAATGCTGAATAGTATACAGTTAGGTTCGTAGGAAGTTATGGTTACTATTTCAATTGTTTTTTAATATGACCAACAGAACAGGACTTTATGGTTACTCGTGTGTAGCTTTAAGATAACGAACAGATTTTATTTAAGGAAGACAGGTCTTTATTCTCGCAGAACTTGTTTCCTACTCAGACTTTACGTGATGTTACTGTGAGAGCTTCTTTGCTCAAAAGTACGTGCAGATGTATTCAAAGAGGAGTGACCTTTCATACCCCTTCATGTATCTGAAGATGAAATAACTGTACGTGATTTTTATTCGTAACATTTTCACAATGAATCTCTTGTATCTGTTCTCCTTGGATATCACATGAGCGCGAATATGTCTTAAGAGCCGAATTTTTCTTGGTAAGCACTACACTTCGCATCACTCGCTTTTCTACTTTTCCTTGGGCACCACTTCATGAATTGTGAACAAAAATATTATTCAGCACTAAATTTACCGACGTATGATGCGTAATTTCATACTAAAAGTAAAATGTTACAATAAACAAGTGACGAAGCACATTAACTCTTTTCTCCATACAACACAGATTTTAAGAAAGGCATCCTAACACATTTTTTAATTTGATAAAGGAAATTTGTGTAAGGGTCAGACGATTAGTCCGATAATCTTAATTTGAATAACTGAGATTAATCAAAATTGACGAAAACTAATTTCACAGTAATTTTTTATGATTTTTGCTGACTCTAAAAATGCATTCTTGATATTGTATATATTCCATAATGTATATTTTTTTTATGAAAATGATCGCTACAGTTTTTTTAAACATATGGTCCACTAACGTTCCATAAACACACTTTACTTCGCTAAACAACATACCAAGTCGAAAGAAACAAGCTGCGAATACTCGCGGTAGCTGAATTAGCAAATTCAGTCGTGAACGATATCTTAAGACACGAAGCCGACTGAATACCTTGCAGCTGACATCTTAAACCTTCACACTTAAATCATCACACATTTCCAGTGGCTATGCTCTAAAACTGGAGATCTTTTCGTTTAAATGCGAGACACAAGTGAAATAAAAACGAGATATCTCGTTTCTGTGGGTGATGCAGAATCATTAAAAAAACAAAAGAAAAACGAGATTTCCGTCCGCAATGCAAATTTATTACGAAAACGAGATTTCTCGTTTCTCGTTATAAAGCGTAAACTTTCTTAAAATTGAATTTATAATAAAACTACTAAGCAGCGTGCAGCGAGATCAAAATAAATGTGCGCGATATATCAGTCTTATAACGTGCATACAAATGTAATATTTTCGAATATTTAGTGGCTACCGTTACAACGGAACATTCATAGAAACAAGAAATAAAAACGGGAAATCGTGCGAGTATTTTTTAGTCGTAACTATTCAAAGACGCTTGATCAGGTATTACCGATCAAGTATCAAATGCATTCGATTTTTAAAAAGTTCGGAAATTAAACTTATTGCATTTTATTTTACTTATTATAAGTACCTGAAAATGCAAAGAGAATTGTCTTCATTTAATTTATTGAATACTGTTGAAAATGCAACATTTTCTGCGGAAGAAAAAAATTTACTTTCTGGCTGCCACGAGGTAACAGACAAAATTAAGTAATAATATTTTTACTGTATGTACAAAGTTAACCATAAGTTATTTGTACTGCAAGAAATTAGAACCAAGAATTTTCATTCTGCAAAAAATATTCAACTCTTTTAATATTTAAAATATGTCTGGTGAAATATCTTCCAACCCACATTGAAAAATTAGAATAACGAGAACTAGAGAGTTTGAGTTTACGTTCCTGTATACTTGAAGTTGTTTTTATATACTTTATTAAAAGAAAATTTCTATGCAACTCAGAGCTCCTTTTATTCTATCTATCTATCTTTTGCAAAATAAATGATTCGTCAAATTGTCACATGTATTTAATATATCATGATACGTTACGATTACATAAACATCATCAGTCTGGCAATAAGTTTAAAAATACAATTATAAATGAGTAGCGAAATGAATAATTAGATGCTCGTTAGAACCAAATGTGACGTTGATATTGAATAGCGGTATTACATTAGTTGACTCAGTACGAGTATCGTGTTGTTCAATATATCATTGGAGCCCGATGAAGCTGGCTGTAATATTGGCAAAACGCCTACAAACATCGCTGCACGTGCTCATGCTCGGACAGCTCGGATAGCTCGGATTAAATGATAGACGAAAAATTTATTCGTTGATATATAAATGTACGATCACGAACGAAAGTTATGCTCTCCTGATATTCGCGATATTAAAATAATATTTTATGATTCGTATGCTTTCAAAATTTCTGACACCTTCACTCTCAAATGATATCGCTCTTCAAATTACCTTGAAACAATTCGAATCAATTAATAATTCCTTACGAAAGTGCTGGAGTTTGTTCATAAGTATCAAATTACTTATAGATAATGTATTTTCGTTCATACTGTGTGATCAGTTCATCATCAATATTTGTCTCGTTGCGTCACTTTAGCTATTATTTATGCTAGCGTTATCATTCAGTCCGTACTACGAACACTTTAGAGGAAGCTTTTTTTTCTCTTCGAGGGGAAGCTCGTTTAAAAAGTTCCATTCCGTACGTCGAGCTTACTTTTCGTCGAAATGTCACTTTCTTACCACCTGCGCCGTGATCTTCCATATTCCACGCAGCGAGTATGGCAGTTCATATATTTTATTGGGTGTCTAAAAACGGTAAGGACGCTTTCATGGAAATATAAACGCTCAAACGATGCTTCACATGATAATTTAACGGTGATGCTTTTCTTTCAGTCGGTCATGAAATGCGGTCGTGTAATAATGCACTCGCATTAAACGACTTCTTCGCCCCGTTCTCGGAAATCGAACAATTCTCATTGGTCATCGAGTCATTAACCATCAACGACATATTTATTCATTTCGTACAGGGATCGTACATGAGCTCGCGTCGAGGATCCACCTTCCTATTACTCGATTTTTTTGTGATAATCCAGCGACAGCAACGTGATCCTGGCAATCATGAAATCCAACTCGTAGACCTTGGTAACTCTTATATGGAATGCCAAGCAGAAGAAAGTATCTGAGAAATTCAATGATATTCATCTAGAGAAGAAACTCGTTCCCGTGGGCGGAATATGAATGAGATGTCAAGTATGACCCAAAGAAAAAGATCTTTAAAGTCTTTCTTTACCCCCGTCTAGGATTTCATTGAAACGGAATTGAATGAATTCGAAGCCCACGCTACGACTCTAAATGTTCCATTACGCAACGTACATCGATAATTTATCACATCGATATCGTGCGTACCTACCTGAGTTCTGTGAACGTTACCCTTTTTATTGCTCATCTGCCTGTCAATAGTGTCAGATATTTTGTCAGGGCGCGACTTCGAGAATGTCTGATGTATGCGGGGTATGCGGTTGCCCTTCTTTCAAAAATATTTCCTTCTCTTCATTTTGCGTTACTCTAAAAATAATAAATATTATAAGGGATTTATTTTTTCTTATAATTTTTCAATATAATTTGTTTTAATAGAATTTTTTACTATAACTAGTTTTATTATCATTTTTTAATATAATCTGTTTCAATAGAATTTTTCAATAGAAATTATTCTAATATACTTTTTTTAATATAGTTTGTTTTAACAATTTTTTTTAATAATCTGTCGATGCAGTTATAGCCTCTGCAGGTCCAAATATTGAAGTTGTTCTTCAGCGATATGAAGAACAAATTTTAAGAATGTAGAATTATATTCAGACATGTACGAAATGAATGTTGAGTACTAATTAGCATTTAGATTAATCATTTACTATTATAGTATTAATAATGGTTGCAGCTACAGAGTTGCGTTACAATTGATCGAATGGAATATCGTAAGCAAAGAAGACAAAAGGAAAATATAAGTTGGCATGCGAACCAGTAGAATCCACATTGCTTCCGGCTATCATCTCATGAGATGCACATAGTACAGATATGAAGCATCTGAGAATATTTCTCGATCTACATTACCAACTGATAAACGTCACAAATCAACAGCATCGATACCAATTCATAAAAGTTTCGAATGTAATTTATTAAGATTTGATCGTATTTAAAAGTGTCTTATAATTAGTGTACACATGTCAATCCAAAACTTTATTTTGGTGCGAATTGTTAGTCTTACGTTATTAACATTAACGAATCTTTGTCGAATAAAAAATGTAAAGTATAAGGGAATCATTGACCCCGGGATCGATTGATTGCTTGTTATAATTACCCATCCCATGAGGAATTTTCAAACTAAATTCCCCAGTAAATTGTTTAATGGGCTCTCAACTGGAGAGTACAAAGAGTGAGAGTGCAAACTCTTATCCGTTCAGATTTGGATCCACTTCCAATTATTGCTCCTCTTTCCGCAAGCACGCGCTCGTAAATTGTTCGAAACAGTCAGATTCGAATCAGCTCGCAATACACTTAGATCCATCTTTCATACTCGTAATGGTCGCTTGTCAGGCTCTCGTTTCGTCGCGAACGCGAGTCCGTAGTCTCGGGCCATAATTTCTTCCCGATATTCCCCGTTTCTCCCGTTTCCCGAGCTTTTGTTCCTACCGTGGGTTCGAACAAAAAGTGAAAGATGAGCGTTACCAAAAAGAGCTCGTTGGTACACCAGAAGGAGTAGCAGGTCGAATGAAAAAAACCACGCTGGACATCCTTTCTTCCAATGCATAAGCGTGCCTTCGTACAGGTATTAACCTCCCTCTCTCTCTTTCTCTCTCTCATCCTCTCTCTCTCTCGTTCTCTCCCTCTCTCTTTCTCTCTCTCTGTCCCACGCGTGTACACTCAGGCTATAGTCATCGGATTCTCTTTTAGGGACCGTGCTAAGACTGCCAGATTAAAGTATATAACCGGTTCGCAGCTGCAGCCAGACTGGAGACTGGGCATCGGCCGGCAACCAACAACCACACACCATGGCACATCTCCAGGCACACACTATGGCGCCAGGGGCGGACTCACCGTTCCAGCTGCATATGGACCGTGTGCGTTTCGAAAGTTTAATCCCATCAACATTACGATTCGATCGATGCGATCTTGCGGTGTGTTATACGACCGTTCGCGACAATTTGCGGTTTTCTCGGTTAAACATCATTCATCGCTCTTTATTCGCCTTCTACGCTTCTTAACCCTTTGCGGTCGTAAGTGTTTTTACGATTAGCAAATAACAACTGCAAAACTTTCTGATTAAATCGTTTGATCAATTTTTTTAACATAATCAAAATTTTATTATTGCCAATATTGTCTGTTTCGATCTGTTCATGCATCACGCGCATAATACCACAAATGTACTTAAAAGTTACTGATTAAAAATTGTTGCACTGAATCAAACGGCGAGTCAGAGTCGCCGCTCGAACGCAAAGGGTTAACCCATTCGCAGCGACGATCCCCAAATGGGGATTTCAATATAGATTTTGACATACATTTTTCGTTCGTCACTTGCAACTTATATTAAATAAAATGTGTATTCGGTACGTGCATACATTCGGGTTGTTAAAATTATTTTTTGCTTCAACGTCGTCCAACTTGTAAAAGTATCTGATACATAAATTGACAACCCACGCAGTGGAGTTGAAATAAAAATTAGGCAGTTAATGGGTTAATACCTCCGTTACGAGCTCCGTTCGCGTATCTTAGATTACTTGTTTTCACGCTTAACGGACGGGTCACGTAAATTTACGGTTGTCCGTTCCGACTTTCTATGATGAGCTAATACGAGCTATGTGGTATTAATTTTTTTTTACACATTAGGATTTCTCTTGTTACTGCTGTAATATTAACTTTCGAACCAACCGCACTGTTTTGTATTTTAGATGGTATTTTTTAGTAATTTCGTGAAAATGGTAAGCACGAAACATTTTATAAGATATTTATGTCTGTTCTGTCAAATTACAGGTTTTCATTGTTAAGATGTTCATATAGCGAATTAATTTTTGTAATTAATTATATGTTATGTAAATGAATGACATCTCTAGATATATTACTGTGATCTAATATTATTTGTGATTTATTTTATTTTGTTGTGATCTGATAACAGAAATTCGAGAAATTACATATCGACAACTGAGTTGGTTTCCTCCATACTGAATTGCACACTCACTATCATAACACATTATGGCTTATAAACTGCAACAATATTAAAGACCGATATTATTGTACTTTTTGTCCAAAACGGTAGCACACGGCAGGTCCCCTATGAGGAAGGGGACCCACCTATTACCCCTTTCTGGATCCGGCCCTACATACAGTAGCCTAATCTGACAAATCCATAATCTAACGGACTGACAACAGTCTTAATATACGTACTTACAGTTTAAAGAAAGTACCAGAGAACATACAAAGAGCAAATAGACACATTATTCATAATCTTTTTTATTTGTAATAAATGTCCGCCAGTGCACGTGAATGTAATTAACTGATTACAAATAAGTTTATGTCAACAAGTTACAAACACACCCATAAAATAGTTTCTTTTACAAAATTAAAAATATCGTCTAATTTCTAACAATTTACATATTTTACACTCTGTGAATACTTTATTTTCTTATAAATGTATAGAATGTGAATGCTTTTTTACGATTTAGCATAATATAGACATATGTCTGGTTCCATTATTTGAAATTGATAAAATCTTTTCTACTAAAATTTCTCAATATAACAATTTAGCTCTTGTTGATTAACAATTTTTCCTGCGGCACATTGATAGAAAATGGTGCTCTGTTTGTAAGATTTGGAGTACTTTGATACATGGTCCTCATTTGGCTTTGAAACTTTCTAAATTCCATGTATGCTGTGTTAGAAACAGATCAGATACGCATGTTCATAGTGACCATTGGATACCGTTATCTTCTGCAAATTTTATCATAATTTTTGTTTCAGAATAATTGTCCTGTTGAAATCTAAAGTTATTTATAAATCTAGCTTCATGTAGTATTACAAGGAATCCTTTTTATCGTTATAAATATATGACTCGTTATTTTCTACTGTCGCACATGCACCACATTATTATAATAAAATATAATACATAGTTTTAAATTATTATTAATATAATTTTTTATATAACAGATGGAAATTCTAGCACCAAAACTTCAAAATCCTAGAATAAAAGAACATGTCGCACTTAACATGCATTTCGTGCAGTTATTCAATCGTATATCATTTCCAATAACAAGTGGCACCCACGGAAAAGGTTAGGAACTGAAGAAACGAAAAGAAAGCATTGTATTTAAAACGGTAGCTAATTAGTCTTCTTCTCTTCCGGCGAAATGTTAACTGATCGACTGCCCGCGGCCACCAAAGACTACCACAATCGTAACGAAAGTAAAAAGAACAAGAGAGCGAAAGAATAAGAGGATCGTCGAAGGACCTCGAAGAGAGGTCGCTGCCGAACTTTACGAAGGTGCTTCGTTGCGAAGTTGGTCGCGATAAACGCGTACAACGTTGTAAGCGATGAAGGACACGAGAATGCACGGTGGTTATCGTCGACACATTAGCATGCTCGCTTACAGAGATAATCGTGCGTGCTGCTTCTCGACTCGTTATGTTTAATGGTCGACGCGGACAGAACGAGCTTGACCCATGATGATGGAATGGAAAGCGAAGCCCGGTGAAACGTTGTATCGACATGCGGGGAACGACCAAATTATCATCGCTTGTCAATTTTTTTTTCTTGTTCCTTAACGCTAAAACACCCAGCGACTACCAGATATGTGCCTCCGAGCCGATACTAAGTAGGGAAAATAAAGCAATGAAAGTAGCATGTGTTGTTATTATTTTATTTCAGTAATGATCGCTGTAGATATTTTCTCCGATAAAGGTATACATTGTAGTTCGATGAGGTATGTATGTTCTGCAGTATCCTTCTTGAATTTTCCATGTGTGAAAAGATATACGATGAACTATTTTTAAGTAGCATTTCTTGATCATACTGAATTTATATTTTGACTACTGTATTTGTACTTTACACGTATTTATATTACTAATATTTTTCCTTATACATGTATTTATATTTCTAGTATTTTTGCTTATACATGTACATATGTATATTACTAGTATCTATACTGATACACATGGTTATGCGAATAGTACTTACGCTTTTGCATGTGTTTATACTACTAGTTCTTGTACTTAATAATTTCCTCGATATGATGTATGCAAAAAGAATGAAATGGAAAATCTGAATTTTAAAAAAAAGTTTAATATGTCACTTTATAATTACAAGGCTTTGTAGATTGTTTATCTTTGTAATTTGGAGTAAAATATTTGAAATTTTGCTTAAATTCTACAGTCAAGAAACAAAGTTAAATTAGTTATAAGATCAATATTGATTATTTCTTTCCCGATTATCTTACCGTTTATAACAATGTAGAATATATCATTACTTTCTAAATGAATTTAGATGTTTGTACAATAGTGCTGTATTTTTTATGGAAACGGTTTGCTCGGTTTGTGCTTTCCTTTTAAGGAGTCGTGTATTCGTAAAAAATAAAAATCTACTTCAAGGCTTCCCAAACTTTTATGAGCCAAGATCCACTTCTGAAAATGGTAATTTTTCGCGACTCGCTTGTAATGCATTTCTTAAAAGGTAGGTCGGTTGTATAATATCACTGTACTGCTTTAAAGTTTTTTATATTCCAATATATGACACTGCTTACGGGAAATCAGTTCGTGACTCACTAATGAACGAAAACCAAGATTTTGCAACTGTCTGTGATACTTTCTAAGAAAAGTATTAATAAATTATAATATTGACATAAAATTTTTAATATACATATAATGTAATAAATGCAGTTACTATATGTTATTACATACATATTATGTAACAATGCAGTTTCCAACATAATATAATAAATTATATTAAATGAAAATTCGAAAGAAAAAACGTGTATTAATTAAGAAGTGAAAATTCATATAAAGATTTATAGTACAAGTATTTCCATTAAAAGCTCATTTTGAACATAATTTTGATTAGTATGAGCGAAGGGAGTTCAGATAATTCATAATAAAGTTCCAGTTGCATATTCAATTTTCTTTCATCTCCATTAATTTTCCTTCCGGATGAAATTTATTAGTTTCACGATAGGTGATCATTCGTTTTGCGAGACAGATTCATGTTCATAACTTCATAACATGTAGAAGCCCGAAGCAAATATAATGTAAGGAACATTCAGAATAAGGATGTTCGAGAATGAATATGAAGCGGTATCTGTAGACAGCTGAAGTAAAATACGTAAAATGACTCAGGTGACAAATCAGTTTTCACTATACTACGATTACACTTATTGATAACAGTTGCACTTCCATTTTCGAAACAAACCTGCCTTAAAATTATTTCTGTCAGAAACTTTAAACTTTTCTGTCAGAAGATGCAACGTGTCATTTCGAATACCTTTGCGATGAAGATACTTAATAATTTTCAGAGAAGCGTTTATGATTATGAGAAAGGTTATGCTTGTTCATATATCTCTATTCTATTTCTGATAGACTAATTGTACAGGAAGGAATATATTAACACATGTAACTCAAAAATATGAGATATTAATAAACCAAAATGATTTAATGTCGTGTAATATTTATGTCAACGCAGCGAAAACCAGTTTTTATGTAGCATTTATTACCACTTTACATAATTACAAGCTCTTCAAGGGCACCGTCGTTTCGTTTCTTTTTAAATTCAATAACCGATGATTACGAAGGTAAATATCATTTTCTTTGTCATAAATTGTCAATGCTGTTGAGATTTTTTCACTGAAGTGTCGTCTGTGTGAAATAAATAAAATATAATTATATAGACCAGTAGATTGTTTCGTTTCACAATTTACCAAAAAATATTCCTGAAGAGATTGAACATAAATTTGATTGCGAATCAAATTTTTTTCTACATTTGCAAGTTAATAATTTGACAATTTGTCAAATATTTGCAAAATATTTCGTTTACAATAAACAAAAAATGACAATCTCAATATATTGCCTGTTAAGTCAATTAATACAAATAAATCAGTAACTTCAGTGACGAATATCATTAAAATGTTCATGATTATAATTTTTAAATTGTACATATCGTTACTTACGTGTTGTTTTATTGTCTACTAAATTAATTATGTACTACATCGGTACATATGTTAATAGCGACTGGCACTAAACTTTAGTGGCACTGATGACTTCTTTCATTCGTTTATGACATTTATTAACTGCTAAATTGACAAAAAGGTTGTCACACTTGTCACTCTTTAAGCCGTGACGAAATATTCTTCACGTATGTTAATGAGAACACGTGTCACTAACAGTGTGTATTATAAATCACAGAAATTAACACGTTTCGGGGATATTACACTGCAGATGGTTTTTTGTATGTAAAATTCTAACACTTCAAGCTAGGTAAGAGAATTCTCGTGAATTTATTATTGAAAATACGTGATGGATAGAAATATCTGGATCCTTGGTGCAGCTAACAATAATAAAATTCTGATCACTGATCTGAGCACTGATCTAAATAAATTGACATTTACTCATTTGTGTCCAACTACACTCACCGATTTTGATCTAACTACATTTTTTTATTTTACATCTATCTACATTCACAGATTTATACCTATCTACATATACCGCTCACCGGTTAGTCTCACCCATATTTGTGTGACGTGGCAACAAAGTGTTAAAAAAAAAAAACAAAAAAATGACTTTTTTGACTCCATCTACATGGTGGTCCCCCCTTAACATTAGGTTTACGGAATCCGTCAAAAAGACGAATCTTACATTTCTTATTTTCAATTATGAAAATTATTAAAAAACTTATTGCAAAATGAATGTTATCCTTCATCGAGATAAAGGAGCTTTCAATAAACTGGCTTATGTACTATCAATTGTTGATTTATTCTTATAGTTCATTTTCAATTCAGACATAAGTGGTTATTAACACTTGAATTACCAACCAGTCAAAATGACTGGTTTCGGGTTTGGCATTTTTTATTATAAAATTTTATTGCTGTCCTTTTGTCAAAATACATGTCATGTTTTATCGAGCTATTGAATTGTTGTATATGTAAGGTGATGCTGCAATATTCATTTATTTATTTTTCTACTTTATTTTCAGTTTTAAAGTAAGTATGCATTAAACGTCCATAAATCTAGTGTTAATGAAATCCCGTCCGATTTGTCTAAGAGCGGAGTTATTTCCAGGATTCAGGAAGCCGTCGATCCGAGCATGAGGCGAGGGCAGAAACGAAAGGAACTACGTTAAGGTATCGGGGAGCGTGTGAGAGAGCAGTTGAAAGAGGTGAGGAGGTAGTGTCGCCCAGGTGCCCGACCGGCCTTTGCCGAACTCACCTCCACCTCCTCTCCTCGTCCATTCTCTCTCCAGGACACGCTCCTCCGGCTGTTTCTTGTTCACTAGCTTCGTTCGTTGGCTCAGTCCTCGCGAGCCTCTTCCTAACCTCTCGACGGCTCCTCGTCCTTTCCTCTTATCCGTACCATTGGCCATTAGCGATTGCCGTCCACCGTATCATCAGGCCCGGCAGTAATGGGACCTCTTACGGTCCTCCGGGCCCAGTCGTTCGTCGCGCGTCCACCGTGCCTTCCCCACGTTCTGTTCCTCCACGGACCTCCTTCTTCGCTGCTGCCACGTGATTTAGCGGGTTACGTCTAACCGTTCTCGACCTTCCGTCTGTCGGATCTACGTTCCCGATAACCTGGACACCAACGGGAGAGAGAGTTCACCGATCCTGCCAGTGTGAGCTCGGCCCGTGCCTTCGGTAGCCGAACGATCGTTCGCCTCTGCCGAACTTCTGTCCATCGGATTCATCGCCTTTCGATCCTGTGCCGCAAGTTTTTCTTGCCCCGTCGTTTGTTAGCGACTCCGGCAATGTGCCCGCGAGTGATCCTCTAACCGTATATACGACCGGTGCTTCTTACGCAGCGACCGGTGTCGAGTTGATGGAGACCGTCGTACGAACGAGTTTCTTCTCACCCTAGTGATACCGATTTTGCGCCTCCTCGTGTCACCGTTCCTCGTCTAGATCGTGTTACGCGTATCGTTGCACCCGGAGTGATCCAGTTTGTGTTAATAAGTGAATTAATTGGATACGTCGGCCTGTGTGTAAGTGTTTTTACCGAGTTTACGGTGTCCCTATGGTCAATCAATCACGCGTCACTGTGAGAGCATTGCGCGTCGCTGTGAAATTCGACTCAAGGTTGCGGATGCATTGCGAGTCTGTTGCAGATTCTTTCGCTCTTTCCTGCAGTAACGTTCGTTCTTTCGAAAGAACGTCGTCGGATTCAAAAAGTAACGCATACGATTTTTAAACAGTCCCGTATCGTCACTGATATTCGATTGGTTCTTAGCAGCGAAAATTTAGGTTGCAATCGATGTACGATCAATTTCAGGAATCGAAAGTGTCTGTATGTCAGTCCGAAATTTTATGTAGACGCGATAGATCGATTGATCGAGTAAAACGTAATATTTCCGCGCTTTGCGTCATTTTCTTCGTGAAACTTGTGATAGGGGCATTCGCTACGCGTTCGAAGTTGCTTGATTTTTGTTGCGTCTTTCGCGAGGGTTTTTTTAAAGGAAATTTGACAGTTAATTGATTGAACGTGTTGGTCCGATGACGTTGAAGTTTGAGGATTATAAATTAATGTCATCCATTGGTTGATGTTGGTTCATACAGTTGACATTCCATTTGCACGTGTAACGATGATTTAACGAGTGACCTAGAAAAGTGATAGCTGTGGTTAACCGAATGTAATGATGAATACTCGACCTTGAGAATTTAACAGTTTCACTTCTTCGAAAGTATTCTCCCCATTTCTCCACTTTAGATGTGGTTTCAGTATTCTTAAAAAAAACTTAGAAAACCGTCGTTCGGTGCTGCTCTTTGTGTTAGTGGATTGTTAATCTGAAGTTGTTACTGTGTATGAAATTATTTTCCTTTATCATTATAAATTAGTGATTTAAAAATATTGTTTAAATCGGTTTAAATAATAGGTATTTTTAAATTTGTGCATTACTATTTTACAAATGTTAAAAACTTGAGATCATTAAAAGTTTGAATGCCATTTTTACGAGACATGCTAGTTTTTACGTAAATCTGTCATCTTATTGGAAACTATTTAACGTTGTAAAAAATTTTGTTATATACGTAAAAACTTGGCTAATATATAAAAATTAAATATTATACAAATTGTGTAATGTAATTGTAGTAGTATTTCAATATTTATTTTATTCAATATTGATAAATATAAATATATTGTTTAAAACATAGCAATTGGGCGTATTAACTAAATTATTTAAAGTTGTTTCTGAATTCATGTCATTTATTAATTCGTTCAAATATTATTTTTATTTGTGATTCAAAATAGTTTTATACTTCTCTCCTTATAAAATACTTGTTACATATACACAAGATCAGTAAAGTAAAATATCATTTCCATTAATATAAAAGTGTATTATTGCTGCATACTATCCGATTTAGCGTCAAGGAAATAATTTCTGAAAGTACTCTAATTTTTTGTTTTAAATATTGTTTCGTTCAAGACAGATATTTTCTCAGTCGTTGCTTTAGTAATAGGAGGGAAACCAGTTTAAACGGCTAGATATAATAGAATGGAAGTAAACAAATCTCTTTCTGTATATATCTCCGCATACCTAATGTCATTGTCGAATCTGGTTTATGATCAACCTGATCTCGCCTCAGTATGTTCTCTACTACCGTAGAGTTAGAACGTGATTTAAGCAACCGGAATCCTGTATCGAAATATTTGCGGTTCATTTCTTAACAAATGAGATTTTCAAGATTTTCAATTATCAATTCAATAATAGCGATAGTAATTAAAGCAATTTATCTTCGCTTTAGCAGCGGCAATAAACTTTGAACTGACGGTAACATGACAGATCGAAATTATTCTGCAGTAACCTTGTATTTAGATTGAAATTATTCTCCAGTAACCAGTTATTCTGTGGTATTTATTAATTATTTTTCGTACAACCGCAAATTATTTTCATATTTCTACACATTATCGGTACGCGATCGTAGTTGCAAGTCTAACCACCGCAGATTAAATTAAAAGATATCAATTATCAACCGACCAATCTTTCTCTCGTAACAATAAATTTAAACAAAGTATTTCTAACAGTGTGATCTGTTAAACCAAAGAAATTAATTTTTACGAAAAATCGTGACAATAAAAATAATTTGTAGCAGTTCGAAAATTACAGCTGCAATTTTTGTAAGAAATATGTAAAATCATTTCTTGATATTTTAATATTAAATGTTAATAAGAACGACGCGTGATTGATTGATAAATCGTTCGCTATAACATCGTTGCAGTAGGCCCGAAGATAATACGGAATGTTCTTATTAAATAATTAAGAAAAATGCAAGTGTGAACAGAGTGTCGTGCAAAAGGATGTATAGTGAAATAGTGCGAGTAATTTGAAAGCTCGTTAGCGATAGTGTGAAAAGCCTGAAGATCGATGAAGTGATACAATGGCGTGCTATGTGTAAAGAAAAAGCCGTCGACCGTGCATTCTCTTTGCGATTAACGTGACCAATGTTTTTGTGAAACATACCGGAAACAGTGACGACCAGATGGGAAGTGATGTCTACCTATTATGGCAGAACCGTTCTCGAAGAGATTCGTTACAGCTGAGGTAAGCTTTTTGTAAGCTAATTGTTTAATTGTTTCGTTCGTAATTCGATTTCAGTCAGTTATTGTTTAATTACCATTTCTTGTTAATAACTTATTCATTATTGCATATAATTAATATAAGTATTACCAGTTATAAAATTGAACCGTAATATAGCAGATAAATAATACGCGTAACAAAGTAAAATATCTGGAATTAAAAGATAAAAGAATTTATAATTAAATTAAAAGATAGAATTACAAATTTAACACAAGTTTAAGTATCACCCATGGATATTAAAACAAAACTATAAATTTAATATAAATTTGAGCGTCACCCATGGATATTAAAATAAGACTATAAATTTAACATAAATGTCAGCATCGCCCATCGATATTAGAATAAAACTATAAATTGAAAATAAATTCAAGCATCACACATGACGGTAGCCAAAGTGTTAATGAATAAGACCATTTTACATATGCTTAATTTGTATTCCTAAAGAAACGAGCACTTTCATTTATCTGACAGACTATCAAATAAATTTAAACTCCTCGAGATTAGATATATGCAACGTTTAATATATCGAAACAATTAGCGACCAATCAAAATTCATTGTCAGGACGGCGTCCTCGATTAACGATTTTTTATGTTAATAGTATTTGAGAATGTTTGTAGTGTCGGATTTTAGAAATTTTGTAACGCGAATATTTGGCAATGGAAGGATTCGTTAACGTAGAAATTTAAAAATTTGGATATTTCGAAATTTTTAAATTTAAAAGTTTAGGAATTGGGAAATATGTAATTCGTGACACTGGGAATTTAGAAATATAATAATTCGAGGATTTAGGAATGTGGGGATTTAAAAATTGGGGAATATGAGGAATATAAAAATGCGTGGAAATGTGTTCAGGAAATGTGTGTAATCAAAAACACAATAATTTGAGAACACAGTGGTTTAGGAATACGGAGATTTTGAAAATTAGAAATTTGATAATATGTAGATTTGGTAGTGTATTTTCTAATGTCGGGATTTGGAACATTACAGATACAAAAATTAAAAAATGAGCAAATTCCAAGATTCGGACTTGAGCTGATTCGATAATTTATCAATTTTGAAATTCGAGGATTTATATTTAAAAAGAAACAATGAATATTTTTAGTTACCTAACAAACTACTAAATAACTTTAAACCCGTAAAGATTAGATACTAACAAAATTGAAAATATTCTCTCGAAACAATTAACGACGAATTAAAATTCATTATCGAGCCAACGTCCTCGATGAACGTTTTAATGTTAATAGCATCGGGGAGCAATTTTTGCTCGTCATTCATAATTGAAAGGAATCCGTTCGGCTTCCCCGCTTGGCTATACGGGTTAGGAAATATCACGAATCTGGCATTGACGTATACGAAGCTTTTAGTTGCTTACGGTTGTACGTTCGAGGCCTTTTAAGTGCCGGTCCCACCGAGTATGTAATTTTCATGTACGATTCCCTTCCTCCTCCTCGCCCCTCCGTCCTTTCTTCTTCTTTCGAATGGTCCGAGCGAAACGATCGAATATGTGCACGCGAGCACATGCTCGAGCATTTACGCTCGACTTTACACATTCATACGAGACCCGTGTGCGCCTAAAGTACCCATACGTGTAAAGGTCTGCAAATTCAATGGATCGGTACAAGGGTATTTGTTTCAAATCCCTTACGTTTCCCGCTGTTCGAAAACGAACAGCGATAAATTTTGGGATTTACGTAATTACCGAATTTGTTGATACTTCGCGATCGTCCTCTTATTTTGCTTTTTTATTCATTTTTTTTTTAATTCATCGTCTCGGGTTATCGATGATTCGATGCACAATCGTAATTGATTCTAATCATGAATTATTATGAACCTCGAGTGTGTTCGGAATGAGGAAACAGAGTAGTGTTATATCATTTTTCGTGAGAAGTTTAGTATGCTTAACGTATGCAAGAGTTATTTCATTGGTTTTGTTAATGAGTTGAGAATGTTCGTAAATTGGAAATTTGAGATTTTTAGAATTCAAGGACGTCGGAATTTCGGAATTTGAGAATTTGGCAATTCTGAGAGCCGGGAAATTTTTTAATTTGGGTACTTTGAGGATTTGGAAATTTTGGAATTTGAGAATTGAGAAATTTGGAATTTGGGGATTTAAAAAATTGGGAAAATTTGGAAATCTGGGAATTTGAAAATTGGGAAATATGGAATTTGGGGATTTGAAAATTTGGAACTTTAGATACATAAAATTTGTCAAATATCCTTACATTAAGAAACCTACTTTATTAGACATTAACTTGCGTTAATGATTGTTGGTTTACAAATTTGTCTCCCAATAATATTCCAACATTAAATAATCACTTTTAAAAATCATAATATGTGCAAAATAAAATGCTTTCCCAGAAAGTGTCAAAATTGAATAGCTGATTGACCATAAAATATTTAATCGAAAAATGTTTGCAACTACCTCATGATTTACTCATAAGAATCCTATAAAAACACAAAAAAAACACCTTTTTTATAACAGAAGCCCCACTCTGTTGCACATCCATCGAACCAGTCGTAATTAAGTGAACATCACTTAATTGCAGGAAAACTCTGATCCGAAAGAGGTTAGCTATAGAATTATTTACTTTTTGTCCGTCGAGTATCAACTCGTTACATTTTTACCTCGGTTTTAAGGCACTTTTAAAGCTTGTTAAAAGACCGGCAAAATAAAAACAGAAAGTTTTATCCGGCGTTGTAGATTTTTATCTTGATTTACATGCTTCTCAGCGTTTCCTTTAAAGCTTCATGTTGCATTTTACACATCAATGTAATGCGTTCCGCTTCTCCTTTTTGAGAAAAGGAAGTCGAAGAACCGTTCTTCTACATAGGGGATAGATATATGTACGTATGGATATTTAATCGTTTCTTGCATGCAACACGTTTTTGGTGCACGTTTCAGCTACATTTTACTATTGCCGTTACTGGTGAACGCGATTTAAATTAACCGTTAACCTCAAACAAGACTTGCAACTCTCTTTGATCTCTTCTATGTTTCTTTTGTATGTACATTCGGTATAATTTAAATTATACCAATGACTTTGAATAGATGGGTCATCCAACCCCTTTGGTAATTTTACTGTTAGTTCATCAGTAAAATTTGGTGTTAAATTTTTATTTTTATTTTAAGTTAAATTTTATGTTAGTAATTTTAGTGTTAATTTAACATACTCCCAAATTCCCAAATTCCCAAATTCCCAAATTCCCAAATTCCCAAATTCCCAATTCCCAAATTCCTAATTCCCAAATTCTCCAATTCCCCAATTCCCAAATTCCCCAATTCCCCAGTTCCCCAATCCCCCAATTCTCAAATTCCCAAATTCTCAAATCTCCATCCCAAATTCTCAAATTTTTCAATTCCCAAATTTCCCAATTCCCACATTCCCAAATTCCCAAATTTTCCAATTCTCAAATTCTCGAATCTTCAAATTCCGAAATTTCCAAATTTACCAGTTCTCAAATTCCATAATTTCCAATTCCCAAATTCCGAAATTCCATAATTTCCAATTCCCAAATTCCGAAATTTCCAAATTAACAACTTCCGAAATTCCTACGTCCTCGAATTCTCAAAATCACAAATTTCCAATTTAACACTAAAATTTTAGTAAAATCAACGCTTAATTTTAGCTTCGTTGATAAACGTAATAATCTCATTCGTGATAACAAGCTTCCCTTGTTCCGTGTATATTTATAACATTTTGCAACAGCATCGAATAATTACGAGTCAGTATAAAAACGAACGCATAGGTTGTATTCGAAGTCGCATACAATTTTTACCGAAATTATTTCCTATGTTATTTTACTTTCGGCCCGATAATATATTTGTCAAGTTTAATTAATGCGCCGTCCATAAATTTTCCATGTAATTGCTCGAATGCAAATCCGCGTTCGCCGGTGCCCGCTCACGAATTCACGCGAAAATTTTTTACAAAATCGGGCATATTTCATTCGATTGGTGTGCGTGTGTGGCTGCACGCACCGGTGTCCGGGCGATTCTGTCTTTTTTCGGGACATAAAAATTCTTACGTTGCAACGTCTTTGCCGTGGTTCTTGACTTTAAGGAACGCGTAAACGGTAAATCTTGTTGCATCGCCGCAGCGGGGAATGTAATTGATTTCACCGTGCGTATGTACTAAATGAAAATAGATGCACGTACGTACATACATTCGCGAGCAAATCTGTCTTCCTGTAAGAAGGTGTTTAGAGATTTTCGATTTCTTGTATTTACGATTTTGGCTATTCTGGAACTTGGGGATTTGGGAACCTGGGAACCTGGGAATTTGCAAATGTGACGATTCAAAAATTTGGGATGTTAGTGACTTTGAGGTGTGGTCATTTTGAGAATGTAGAAGTTTTTAAATTTTGGGGTTTCAGAGATGTGATAATTTGAATATTTGGAAATTCGTGGATTTATGGATTTAGGAATTGGGAGATTTAGAAATATGAAAACTTCAGGTTTTTGGAATTTGGAGATTCACAAATGTGATAATTCAAGATTTTAGAAGTTTGAAAATTTGGAAATGAGGTAATTGAAAATCTGGAAGAGTTTGTGGATTTAGGACTTTGAGAATTTGGAACCTGAAAAATTGATGAATTTATGAATTTGGAAATGTAGGAAGTGGAGAATGTGAGAACTTGAGAATATTGGTGTGAGAAATATGGGGAGTTGGTAATTGGAGAATTTGTGAATTAGAAAACGTGATAATTTAAGAATTTTTAAATTGGGTCATTTGAAAACGTAATAACTTGACAATATGAAATATTAAGAATATATGAATTTAGGAATTTGTGAGTCTTAAAATTTAAGAATTTTTGAACGCAGGGTCACGTCATATGAGTATCTGTAAATGAGGGATCGAGAAATGTAAGCAATTTGTAACATAATGATTTGAGAATGTCAAAATTTTGATAACATAGGTAATTGGAAATTCTGAAATAGAACAATTTGAAAATTTGATAATGCAAAGATTTTATAACATAAAAATTGTGCAATACGGAAATTCAGAAGTTCGTGGATTCAGATATTGAAAACATAAAAATTGAGGTATTCGGGAATTTGTAAATTTGAGGATCAGACAATATGGAATTTGACCACCAGAACCATAGGAAGCTTATGTTGCAGCCGAGTATACGTGTTACAACTATCGCGCGATTTGATCTTTCGCAACTTTCGAGGGAACGTACAATCTATTCTTCTGGTTTTCCATTTTCCTTTCGCCGCGGTGCTTCCCTACGGAATGCTTCGATCTAAGAACATAAATTTCTATCTTGTACGTGTTACCTGTTACAACCTCCTCGCACGCATCTGAGAATACCTTCAACAAAGGAGATACATAAGTAATTAATGCCTCATTGCACCGTGTTGCAAACATGCTACATATGTACATCGGTAGCTAGACACTTTACCAATTAAGTGTGGAACTTTGTTAAAATTCTTCACGAGTAATTAAAATCATGCAGTGACCAGTATGCACGTCGAACGCAGAGAAAATGCTGCTGTTTTAAATTTCCAAAAAAGAAGTAAAGCGAGCGGAAAAGTAAAACAAGAATATGAAAAAAGTGAAGCAAAATGATTACATTTTTATTCGATAAAAAATGAACAATTCTTCGAAACTAACAATTAGCAGTTCTTGAAGCTCGAAATTTTGTGTTTTATAAATTTACAAACTTTCAAATTTTCAGTCAAAATTAAATCCGTAAATCTGATGTTAAAAGAAAAATAAAGGAACGGGAACATTTATTTCTTCGTTATCATAGTTTTCAAGATCATTCGTCTCTTTCTGTTCTTACACGCAACACGGGACGTTGAATATGAAAAATCTGGAAAAACGAACGTATCTTGAACAGTTTTATTGCTTCTCTGGCAGTGGCTGCTTCTTTGATATTCGTATCATATATCAAGATTTTTCCTATCATACATCTTGGGAGATGTATAAGCAAACAGAATGTTATATCGTCATTAAATCTGTCTTCGACTTTTCTTCCGCATTGGTGGTAGGAAAATCTACAATTTCGCGAAAGTGTTTGACTCCTTTAACAACGTCAGTTTTAGTTACGAATTGTGAACTCAATTTTCGTTTAAACACAATTGTTTAGTAACACAATTATAATAGTAATGTAATTGCATAGTAATCTAATAATGTAATTTCTTCGATTATAATCAAACAGTTGAAATGGTAAACGATGTAAATATCAAAAATATCTAATAATTAAATAATTTATTTTTAATGATAAACGCGAATGTTTATTATAACAGTTGTATTAATGGATGCTTGCGTTTATGGATGCTATGAACCTTGAAGGGTTATCTTCAAACCCATAAAACCAGATAGAGGTTAGATTAGGTCAGGTTAGATTGCGGTGAGAATACATTATAAAAATTAGCATGTATGTTTATGGTAGTTGCATCGTTTATGAATGCTATGAACCTTCATGGATTATCATCAAATCGATAAAACTAGATTTAGGTAGAGAATAAATTATAAAAACTACATCGTGTTAGTTATACTTTTTAATTTATTTATACGTCATATTATCAGTACATTACTCAGTATCATCTTCAAGTTTCTCCATACGAATACATATGTAAAAGATCAATTCACATATTGTGTAAAAATCTACATAGTCATTTTTCATTTAAAAGTGGAAACAATACCTGTTCAATCTTTCTCTTTCTCTGCAGTGATTGTTTTCAATATTCGAAGAAATCAGAGAAAAATTGTAGCTACGTAGATTGCCGCTGTTTCATTATTTGCAACGCAACAGAATTGAAACACAAAATATCCGCCGTAAAAACTGAAATAACTTATTGCAGCCCCACGTTCTGCATGGAAAATAATTTTTATCTTCTGCATTTACATCGTTTACCACTTTAACCTCTCGATTGTTTGTTGAAATAGATAACGTAAATTACAATTTGGAATTACCAGAATCACATGCGAGGTAGACGTATCGAGGAATTAAAATACGTGGACCGACTCAGCCATTCTTAAAAACACAATGTATTGAAACGTCCTTGAATATGACTTGTGTAACCACTTTTACAACCATAAAATGGTATGAGTACAGGTATGTACAGTCGGGTGCAACGTGTGCTTTCTTCGTATGAGAACATACACGAAAAACTGAACATCTTTTTATTCCAAATTTTCAAGTTTTTGAGTTATTAATTATTTAAATATTAAAATTAAAAAGTTCTCAAATTACTAAATTTTTAAATTTCCTACATTTTCAGATTTGCTGCATCCCTTAATAATATTCTCAAATTTACAAATTGACCAAATCGAACATTTGCAAATTTAGCAGTTCTGAAATTTGCAGATTCCTTAAATTGGCAAGATTTCGAAATTTCTCCAAATTTCAAAATATCTCATTTACCAAATTTCCAAATTGTAAAATTACTGAACCTCGAATACGTCCAAAGCCCCAAATTGTTTTATCACTAAATTCCTATTTCTTGAGATTTCTGTGTCTGTCCCCAAATTTCTATTTCCCGAAACTGCTATGTCTCCAAGTTCTTATTTTCTGTGAATCACACCCCTTCCCCTTTATTATAATACCTCACTAAAATTGCATATAATACCTTATTCAAATTATTCAAAAATCCTTAAAAATCAATAAATGTAAGTTCTCCCTTCCCTAGGGCGTAACATTTTCCCTAGGGAATTTAGATTTGCCGTCGACTGTACGTAACGTGCATTGTATCTCGGTGGTTATCTGTTAAAGCAATCCGGTAAAGTTTTATCATCGTGATAACCATTGTTGCGTTTATGGCTCATTCGAAGGTATTCGCCATTATTCAAACAATTCCCGACATACGGAAAGCACATTGTCGACGTACAATGTCCGAGTAATTTAACACTCCTCGATGAGCATCATTCAGAATAAAGGCTGATATCGAACCATTCAACTATCTCGGTTACGCAAATGTTCCTCTTTTCCCTCGCTATTTTCTTCTATTGTTTAACCGAAGACAATATTTGCTTTTAATTTTGCCTTCTTCTGCCTCGAATGTTACACCGGAATTAAAATACGACGTAAAACGTTATATTCTTCGATGAAATTATTTCAGTATATAGATACGTGATAAAATATAGAATATTTTATGTGGATATCATTATTTTTAGACTTCCAACGCAGCGATCCATGATTTCGCCAGGAGTTGTAATTAATTAATTATTACTGCGATGCTGAGGTAAACGAGGAAAGTTGAAATATTAGAGTATTTTCGATCCTTAATTGTGTTATTTATAATTAGTTGTAAGCGAAGTTATAAGCTGTTGTAAGCCAAGGGGTTCATATTTCAATATAATTTCATTAATTATTTTCGAATATGATTTATTATTGAGATTTAATGCTGGGCCTTATCATCTAAACATGTATAGAAATTTGGAAATTTGACAATGTATGAACTTGATATTTTGGGAGTTTGAAAATTTCGAAATTTGAGAGTGAGAATTTGAGAATTTAAGTGTTTGAGAATTTGCGAATTTGACAATTTTGCAAATTTGAGAATCTGACATTTTGAGAATCTGAGTTAAGAAATTTGAGAATTTACGAGTTTGGGAATTTTAGAATGTAACAATTTTGCAAATTTGACATTGTGAGAGCCTTGCGAATTTCAGAATTTAAGATTTTGAGTATTTGAAGTATTTGAAAATTTGAGAAATTTTGGAATTTCACAAGTTGAAAACTTTCAACCTAGAAAATTTTTGGATATAAAAATTCGAATGTTCAGAAATTTGAAGATCCGAGCTTTTGGAAGTTTCCTAATTGTAGAACCGTACTTTTACATTTTGTTAAAAGCTCACTTCCTTGCACTGAAAAAAGCATTTTCAACATACAAATTCGAATATCGTTGAAACAGCTCGATTTCATTGCTGTTCAAATTTATATTGTCGACAATTATAGATCGAAGAGACATAAAGTTATTTGTATCACGTTTCTCGGTCATAAATGGCCAGTATACGTCCGAGGGCTTAATGGATATATGTATGTATTACTCGTGTGTCATTGCATCGAAAATAAAGGAGTAATTTTCGCAAGACGAACGCGTGCAATTAAGATTCTGAAAATGAAGATTACTTGATTTATGATGTTACGGGTGAAATATCACCGATTCTTTTTATTTACTCATTGTTACACTTTGTTGCCGTGTACATAATATAGGTACATCCATCTTACCGCAGTTTGCGGTTTCTTGTACCCTTTCTTATGACTTATGCGCGCACACATTAGAGATCGATCAAGTTTCTATATAACGGGTGGCGTAAAAATGTACCCTTCGAATGTAATATCGATCGTTTACCGTTTCATGAGCAATGTTCTTATGTATCCGTTGTCAGTTTTTTCTTTCACAAACAATCGTAGTGAAATATATGAAATTTTACTTTTCGTAATTGAAATTTCATTTCGAATGATAATTTACGACGCT
This sequence comes from Coelioxys conoideus, assembly GCA_947623535.1. Lineage (NCBI taxonomy): Eukaryota > Metazoa > Arthropoda > Insecta > Hymenoptera > Megachilidae > Coelioxys > Coelioxys conoideus. Next base: position 33,584,191 of record OX392451.1, read on the forward strand.
TCGTTGTTTTTTTACTAATATATTACAATATTCTCTTTCGAAGCCGGAAATGGTTTAACTTCTACTATTACCGAGACCATGATTACATTTTCAGAGCGAGAAATATATCGTACGAAGGATCTTGCAGATCAGATTGATTATCTACAAGCGAAACGGTATCTTTACACGACGATACTCCATCTTTGTAACTGTATTCGCTATTGAGGAATTGACTAGATGCTAATATCCTCTTAAGTTTCATTGCTTCACTGATTATGTATTGACCACAAAATGATAGAATTTAAGTAACAAAATAGATTGGTACACATCAAATGTAATATTAAATAAAAATTAACTTTTTATTAAGAAAGTAACGATCTATGCCTAGTAAAAATTTAATACCATAAATTATACTTCAATTGCAGTCTGTAATGTTTCGTTTATTTCTTTATGTTGCGTATGTTTTTAAGAACAAGTCAATTTATGAAAATAATCCTTGAAGTTCATATGAACACGTAAGAATTGTCAAACCATTGATTTTCAGAAGTATACAGGTTGCAATTCTCTCTGCGTCAATAATTATTAAAATAAGTATCTTTTATATTTCTAAAAACAATATAAATATGTAGGGTGATGAATTTATCGATCCACCCTGTATACGTTTTCCTAAGAAACGATATTTTACTATAACAGGCTCAACAGGTAAAGAAACATAAAACAGGTCTATTTTTTTTTAACTACATTATATGTTTTATAACATGAAGAAAATGTGGATACTCATTTTACGCAGCAGAAGTGTTAAGAAATTGCAGTCGAGTTTAGAATTTATAATCGATTTTATTATTTTAGTAATAGCATGTTATTATCCACTGATTCCGTTGCAACGGATGCTTCATGGAAAATTACGGTAATTGTAATTGAAGGAGCGTAATTGAAGGAGATATGGTTTTCGCATAAAAACGTGATACTTCCCGAGGCTTTTCCTGTTAGCGAAAGATCCCTTCTCGTAAAATATATTTTCAACACAGTAACATTTTCACGAATTTCATAAAAGACATATAAGGTGCTACACGCGATAACAAGAGTTATAAAGAGACTGTTGATTCATATATTCTTGATAAAAGATTTTGATAGTTTCGTACACGTAAAAAATATAGAAAATTAATCGTTTTAAAAACAAAATAGAGCAACGTTATAAACGTCTCATGTAATAAAATTGTACTATGATTATTAATTTCCCAAAACTATAATTAACTTCATTTCACGGTATTTACGTAATCATCGTCAGTACATTATTTTGAATACATTCATGAACCGCATTTCGATCGTAACCGCACAATTAATGTATTCTTTTGTTCATACATTTGCCTATGTAAAATATAAAATAAAATATAAAATATGATAATGCTTGAAAGAAAAACTTTGAATAAATTGGACAATACGCACGAAACTGTAAAACGAATCAATCACACAAATATCTCAAAATCCCACACACGCAAAACAAAACGCAGTCGCGAACATCGTCAGATACATAACATCGATTTCACCGGTTATCAAACAATTTCCAACGTCATTAAATCATTTCCCGCTAATCTCGGCGAACTCGTGGCTATTCATTATTCACCCGGCAACATTTTCAATTTAATCCGAGCAACTTTCGAGGCCACGATACATCCCCTCTAATTTCTCTCTAATTTAATCGTTTCATTAAAATCCTCGTTCTCCGGGCAGCAGCATCCAGCTGAAAGCAGTCATCGAATCGCGATCAAAGCCGTCCGATGTGTTCGTTTCGAAAAATCGAGCAGGCAAAAAACGAGATGGACCGGTGCGAGAGAAAGAGAGAGAGAGAGCGAGAGACGAAGAAATGGAAACCAGATCCATCGGTGCCCCATTCAGAAAGTTTCCTATTCCAGCGGTATCGGAGGCCTGTGACGAAGCCTCCGCCAGAGGAAGAAGGAGTAAAAGGGCCCAGCGGCCAGGAAAATAGGATGATTGAAGCTGTGGTGGGAGTCCACGGGAGCTCCAACAGGGACGACCTTGCTGCCCGGTGCTCGTATGTGTTTACGCGACGTGTGTGCTGACACACGAACGAGGTTCTCGAGGCAGGACGATGTGGGCCCGTCGACTGTCCCCATAGTATTCCGCAGAGGAGGCCCCGCGCAAGAACACCGGCCAGACTTGCCCGCCAGTGTCTTATTACGCACGTTGCGGCACTTAACGCACGCGTGCGATCTAAACGCGCCGGTTTTCACGGTACGACGCGCGTTTCTTTTCTTTTGTCCACGCGATGACCGAACGCACAAACGACGTTCGTCGACGCACGTCGACGGACGAGCGGGTTCGGGCTACCACGTTCTGCGATCGCAACGTCTTGCTGCGACGGTGATGTTGTTCGAACGTTTGCCATGAAAACGGTCGACGTCGAAGGAGATAGAGGGATGAATTTTTTCTCGGTTCTAACTCGCGACGACTGTTCCACGGATCTGGAGATTTTTGGGTAGTGATCAAATTTTCCTAGCAGTGAAATTCACATGGCTTATCAAGGTATACTAGTTCGAGACTAACTAGGTGATGTCGAGTCGCGCGATTATGGGGTCATTAAGAGGATTCGATGAGAGAGCGTTCGATGAACGACACGCGGTAGATGGTGTTGCAGCGAACTGTTTCTCTAGGCAGAATGTACGTATCGTTCGTAGAAGAGAAGACAATTAAGTGACGCATGCTTAATGGAAGGTTTGGCTGATCTTGATTTATGGCGATGTGGAATTAAGTGTGTGACTTGATCGACGAGGCATTCCTTTATTCGGTTAAGTGATGAAATGTGTTATTATGTGAAGTGCGTTGTGCAGTTGACATTTCGGATTGTTCGGCCGGACTCCATGCACGCCTGACGAGATTTCTTGATAAGTGGGTAATTGAGCCTTGTTGATTGACGGTTAATGAAGTATTAGCTCTGTTTAATTGGACGACACAAAAACGATGGTGACATTTTGCGTGAACGAGTACCGGAAGCATGTTCGAATATGAAATTATTCGATCGCGAGCATCCAAAAGTTTAAATCATGATATTAATGACCCCATCGCTGAAGATTTAAAGAGATATCACCATTTTCTAATTAAATGTTTTCAATGACTTTCCAATTAAAATTTTTCATTGACTTTCTAATTAAACAGTTTTACTGACTTTCCAATTAAAAATTATCACTGACCTTTTGATAGATAATTTTCATTTTCATTGATCGACTAATTTTCGAAACGGAAAATGCATTAATAGGTAATATTAAATATGCAACTGGTCGACAAGTATGAATATCAAATCTAACGAATTAGATCGTTGATTTCAATGACTATTCAATTAACACGACATTGACTAGATTTAGAATAGTATCAAATGTTCCTAATTTAAAGTTGAACGAGACAGGAATTAAGTGAGTGATACAGGTGAATGGTAAATGTGACAAATAACTGAAACTTGAGCGCTGTTCGATACATTGAACAAAATTACACATCTCGAAGGTAGCGAAACACGTTTACTTAGATTTCTCTACAGACAAGCTCCTGAAATGTCACGTTACATGCATCGTAATTTGCTAGGAAAATGTTTGCTCAATGGGATCTGTGTACATAATTGACATACGATGCAGCTTCATCTCAAGTTTACGCTCTCGTGCATTCACAACTGAAATAAATGCAAATAGAACACATAATAGAAGCATCGAAACATTTCAGGTTAGTGTAAATACGCCTTGTGGACTATCACCATATATTAACGTCAAAAGGTGTCATATTTTGCAATAACGAAGCTGTGATTAATTAACCATCGATGTAAGAACATAGGGAACCGGAGACTTTGGAAAATAAAGGTTTGGGCATACATGCTCCAGAGTTGGATTTAGAGTAGTTAAAGATTCGGGAATATATGAACTTGGGAATGCAAATAATTCAGGATATAGGGATTTGGGGATTTAGAGATTGGGGAATGTAAAGATTCGGTAATAAGAAGATTCGGAAATGTAGAAACTCGGTCAATAGGGATTCAGGGATTTAATTTTTTGGAGATCCGAGAATTCAAGAATGCAGAAATTCGGAAATGTAAAGATTCGTGAATTTAGGAACTCGGAAACATAGGGATTCGAAAATTTAGAAATTCGAAAATATAAGAATTCGGGAATATAGAAATTTGGGGATGCAGAAATTTAGAAATGTAGGGATTCAGAGATCTAGGAATTCGAAAACAGAGAAATTCTGGAACATAAGAATTCATGAATGCAGAAATTCGGAAATATAGAGATTCGAAAATATAAGAATTCAGGAATATAGAAATTTGGAGATGCAGAAATTTGAAAATGGAGGAATTTCGAGATCTAAGGATTCAAAAACAAAAATTCAAGAACGTAAAAATTCGGAAATATGATCCAAGAATATAAGAATCTACGAATATTCGAATCACTGCGAGTGTGCAAATCTAGGGATATTAGTAGCGATGCAAATATGCAAATGTCGATATATAAAAATCTAGCAACCCAGTGCTACATCACGCTAACTGTCCAGGGAAATAAGGGTCTAAAAATATACGGAGACACTTAAACAGAAATGATCAGTTTCAGGAATTAATTTTATTTCAAGCATCGTGCACAACGTGTAACAGTTAAAGGTCGTTCAAGCATACCATCAGAATTAATTAATAACACGTCCGCTTGAAGGCTAATTTTATCAGCGGCGATGATTTTAAGCTTTATTAATTAATATATGTCTCCCCGAAGACAGGGTAATATCGAACGATTGAAAACTCGTTGAGGAGGTCTTTGAGTATGCTAACGATAATTAATGATATATCGGGAAGAAATTTTGACGCGCGTTACATCGGTCCTCGTACTATTTCGGCGAAATAATTGAAATTACGTCACTAAGAAATTTGAAATACGATTGGTTAGGTGTTATTAAATACATCGTGAGATCGTGTTCGAAGCGAACGATGCGTGTCGTTAAAGCGCATGCCGTAATCCAATAAAACCTGTGCAACGCACATACATAATTAGATGAATGATAATTAATTAAACCAGGCCCAAGTGTCCATGATTGAACGAGTGTCGATTAATTAAAACGGATCCCGTGAATATTTGCGTGCCAAAGATTTACCTTTCGCATTAAAAATCATCGGCTACATGATCGCTGAATATATTCTCGCGGAAACACCCGATCATTTACGATAATTATCGACGTTCACAATCGCTTCATTTATCCATAACTTTAATTAAGTGTCAATTATAACTTTCCGCATAAATAGCGTGCTGTTTAAGAGCATTCATCCTTTTACTTGTTATAGACATTTCAAGTATATACTCCACCTTTGTTCGTTAGCAAACGAGCATTTCTATGAAATTACGTTCATTTAAGAACAGAATATAAAGCGGTTTTATTAACGAAAATCTTGAATCGTTTTTTATTTAACGTTTTATCGATTACTACTTCAGTAGAACATTTGATAAAATATTCGTTGTTCAGCAAATATTCATTGACGTTCGTTAAAATTATTTAAACTATGTAGTGCACACATGTGTATTTCTGACGTCACAAATTTTGGAATAAAAGTGTATGAGTTAAATATCATAATTTATTTATTTAGAAGGGGGAAATGCAGCTGTATAAGAATAAAACAGGACAAAAAGGTTTTTGTTTATATAATTATACAAACTCGTTTATAATACATAGTTTTCGTCGTTAATAATTTTCTTGTAAATTAATGACCCATAAATATAAACAGCAATGCTCTCAAATTTACTTTCAGGAATTGTAAAGATCAATATTCTCGGTAACCAATAACACAGGGAAATCTTTCCTACCAGGTATAATACAGAAACTGCAACACTATACGTTCCATTTCCTCTTTGTTGAAACTCTACCCCGTGGTACGTTGATAGCAAACATCGAGTGTCACGACGATATCGATGTATATCGCGAATCTGTTGCACAATGTATCGGCTTAAACGCTGTTCACGTTTTACACAACGTTCTGGCCATCCTGCGTCGAGATTCTTCGTCACGACTCCCAGGACGGCCAACACGAAAATGTCAACGGTTGCAACGTGACCGAGTTCGGTAAACGCGATGAAGTACACCTGATAGGCCATGTTTCGAGCATGCAATTTCACCTATGACAATTACGCGGGCATATACGCACCTGGGGATTCAGCAATTCGAGGATCTAGGAATACACGAATCCGGAAATATAGAAACCGAGGGACGCATGGTGTGGGGACACATGTGCGATGACATAGAGATTCGGGTATGTAGAAATTTGGGGATGTAGGGACGGAGAATTTTGTGATATCCTGTGACGGGGGTATAAGTGTGTAGGAATCTAAGGATTTGAGGATATAGGGGTTCATGCATTTAGGAATTTAGGGATGTTAGAGGTTTAGGGATTTTCGAATTTGGGAATGTAGGAATTGGCAGATGTAGGGATATAGGGATCTAGGAATTCGATATGGTGTAGAGATACGGATAGCAATTCTGGGATATAGGGGTTGGGAAATATAGAAATCGGGGAATGTAGGTATTGGGGAATATAGGAGTTGGGGAATATAGAGATCGGGGAATGTAGAGATTGGGGAATACAGGTATCAGGGTATATAGAGATTGTGGAATATAGAGTTTGAGGAATGTAGGGATCGGGGAATATAGAGATTGGGGAATATAGATACCGGAGAATATACGAATCGTGGAGTATAATTATTCGGAGATGAACGGATGCCGAGATTAAGTGATCTACCGAGCTAGGAATTTGGGATCAACAGGATTCAGGCACATAACAATTAAAAAATATAGAAATCGGGAAATATGGGATCTAGCGGTCTAGGAATTCGGAGATATGGGAATGGGGAAATCTCGTCATTCGGAAGTGTGAAAATTCGGTGATCTAGGGATCTGAAAATGTAAGTTCTGGAATATGGAGATTCCGGGAACAAATTGTAATATCTGGTGATGTAGAAATTAAATTCCATCTGTGATAACGTAACAAACGCACCCAACGTTATCCCGAAAAAACACTGGAGCCTTTTTCTGAATTACAACACACACCATGAATAATTTGAATCTGGACCGTGTCGGTTTACTTTCACACGTGATTCATTTACTGCTTCAATGCCGATACTGTTGTCCTTCAATCTTTTTCCACAAAATCGATTAACCCTTGTCCAGTCAAGGTTAACCTAATGGACTTACACGATTGATCTCTTGAAAATCTAAAATTCCTCCTATAATGTCTCTCGCCATTCGGTCAAGTATCAATTGAGCTATAGTGTTATAAGTGTATAACATTTTCCGAAAGCGAAGAACACGTAGGGCAACCATTAGAAAGCTATCTGATTAAAGTTTATATAGCAAAAGTCACAGTGAACAAGACGAACACTATAAATATTATTTATGCAGTTTTAAATACGTCCACATTCGTAGTTGAAAGGTTTATCTTTTTTTTAACAGCATGAGTATTTAATTTCACTTGTTCATCTATCTAATTTCATTCGTGTATCACCGATATGTAATTTCACGCATATATCACCGATATATGATCTAATTTCACGCATATGTCACCGGTATAGCACCTAATTTACAACACATTTGAATGCGTCGTATTACTTCACCTACCTTGTATAATGCAAGGATTCCTTCGAGGGAAAGATTTGCTTTTGATTGTACATAAATATGCAGTCACGTAAACAAAAATTATACAAGTATACAAAATAAATTGTACATATAAATTATACATATAAATTATGCAAAAATATAGTATACGTACAAATACTAGCAACCAATAATTTATTAACTTAATATCTAGAAATATCCACAAAACAATTAACAATAAAATTATCGAAAATATCATTTCCTTTCTCGCAAGCAAATTATTTTCCTCGCGTCTTAAAAGAATTTCGAATTTATTTCCTCGAAAACCAGATGACAAGCCACATATAATTCCGTATTTTTAATTCAATTTTTTCCACGAAATCGATCCACGCCCGTGCTGAAACCGCCGATATATACTAATTTCTTTATCGCTCTTTATTAATATACTTTCGATCTCGGAATAGGTCCAGACGCAGCACCGGTTGTTCCGCCATTGATAAAGATTCCCAATCTACACGATCTTACGTAACCCAAATAGCGCATTCGTGCGTTATTAGTTAACGCGGACAATAAACTAATCGATACCAGGTTAGGATCGATACGTAAAATATCTCGAACTGAGTACGTTGCAGTTGTTTCGAGCCAAATGCTACTCGGCTGTGCGTTCAAGTCCGCTCGCGAATCGCTTCAACGCGTTCCGCGAAACTAGTTTTCGTGGTCAGCAGGATTAATGACACGAAAGTGATCGCGTAGGTCGGCCAGCAACCGAGGTGGCGTTGAAACACAACGCGTTCGGTGCACGGTTCCGACGAAAATGACAGTGATTAGTGATCGACGGCTCGTACACTCGCGGATCACGGAACGGGAGTCTTATTATTTCGCAAAATCGACGAAACCGTTGTGCAAAAAGTGAACCCGGTGAAAGTGACCCGGCGATCTACGGCTGGAGTTGATTTTATCGGGACGCCACGGGAAAGGAGAAACAGCATCTGTCTCCTCGTAAATTGCTCTTCGTTAAATCAATCGGTGCCTTTCTAAAATTTTTTTTGTCCCCCGACGATATCCTCCGGTGATTAGCGCGAAGTCACATCCAAACACGGCCGTCGGTTGCGCGTGTGCGGTGAATATTTATCGCCGGCCTTTAATGAGAATTTACACTGCCGCATTATGTAAACCTGTTGCTCGCGCTGCCGTGAGCCGCAAACGAACGGCGAAAATTTTCGAAAATGCGATAACGAGTTCGAGAAAATCAACGTACCGCGACACGAGGCTGGATAAAAAAAAATTTCGTACGCGTCGTGTGAATCCGATTAGGTTCGCTGGACTGGTGGCGTGCGTTCGCAACGATGGAACACCGGAAATGGAACGATCATTATCGTAGCTCGCGTTCACAACAGAAGATAGATCGTTGGCGAACGAGACGGCGAATAATTAACGAAATACGCAATTAAGGAAACAAATAGCCGGGAATAATTAAAATAACCACGGGTGAAAAGGAAGAGGAAGAGGACGGGGATATAATCATCAAAATGCCAGAGGCCGTTCTAAAAATATTCAACGGTGTACAGGTAGGTTCACATGCGTTTTTGTTCGTTGAAAGAATTACGGTGAAATCGGGCGTGTTTGGATTTTCGCAAACGTAACACGAGGGATTCTGTTTATTTTAGATGAGGAAAGGTTGTTATATTTTGCCATTTGTTTGAGAAACTGTGTAATCGAGAAGGGAGATTGGAAAATTTGTTATGTTATTTGAATTATTGGGTAAATATATGCTGAGTGCTGTTGAGGGCGCGTTGAACGTAGAATATGAATTATGGTCGAAATTGAGGCCGTCAGATTTATGATTTGTCGAATATCGCGACTTTTGGTTCTCTGTGTTACTTATTAAAATTATACTGGAGTTTCTACAAAATTTCTGTTTATTTATTGCTGTACGATGTTTTTAAATAGATTGTTTAAAAATGATTAAATTTTTGTAACCCCTTAGCATACTGTTGCATACTATGTAACCTCTTAAAATACTAATTTGGGAATATTGGAATTTGAATATTTTAGAATGCAAAATGCGTTTGGAACTTAATTAATATATTTATAGCATCATATCAATTTTGAACTATATCTTTTAGAGTAGTTGGATGTCATTTAGCACAGAAAATAAGTGCATGCCATATACTCTATTAGATTAATAGGAGTGCAGTCTGACATAATGAAGTATAATAGCGTCATGTGCTCTAAAAGAAACAAAAAGCATTCGTACATACCATGCGAGCTGCAATATATATCATGAAGGTGTCATAACTCATATATTGCCCTCTGTATCTCATATACAGTCACTCATGAAAGTCTTCGTACACTCCGCAATTATCTCCACATATTCATCGTGTAATAACATATTCATTTAATAGCATATAAAGTATAATGCACAGTGAGTCATAAAAACATTGGCATCATTAAAGAATATCGATGTCTTAGCGATACGATAGATTCAGATACACAGATACAAATTTCTGCCCTCTCGTGTGTTGAAAAGGTTTGTGTAATATGTGTAATGGTTCATCAAACTCCTTTTCGAATTACTACAATTGTGTTTTAACCCTTTGCACTCGAAACAAGACTCGTACTGTCTTATTTTTTTAACAAAATATAATGTTGTGAGTGTAACGTATAAATAGCGAAACGATTAATAACGACAATCAATAATATAAAATTAATAAGTGCTGTTATGTGCGAGCATCTTCACTTCGTAATTTACTATTATAAAAAATTCTTCATCGTATTCCTCAGCGTATTCTTCATCGTTATTAGTTTCATAAATTAGGTTCCATTTTTCTGAGATTATGGAGCAGTGTGCCAGAAGTTCGCCAAAAATCTAGAAAAAACATTCTATTACAACCGATATTAATTGCTTTTAAACAAAACGAATGTTATGACGAATGTCAGTTGTCAAATGAACCTAAGAGGTTAATATCAATACGTGCATAACATTGTTGCGTTGTAACCATATTTTTAACGCATAACTGTACATTCGTCGTCGAACGTTTATTACCTCAATATGTTCTCACAACAGTACAGTAAGAATCCCACCTGCATTACACTTGGTAAGAGGATTCTCACACCTAACTGTTTTCTAACGAGTAATCATGTACGCAGTCCTTGTAGTTAATCTTAAGAGGGTAGTTAATCTTTGTTAATAATTAAGTTTCAAGCTTCTATTCATTCCATCACATGTGGGAATCTCTTTGGAGCGTTAAACAACTAGCTTCCGTGTTGATTAAAATGGTGTTTGGCCCTTGTTAGGATGATCTACGTAACATGGATACGCTGTTGAATTTTCTTAAAAACACACGTTACTTATTCAAATAATAATAAACACAATATTTGCAAATCGCAACTGTTAAAGCCATATCATAATATGTGTCCCATAATATCAGTTGAATGTAAATTTGTACAGTTGCCAATCAACATACTGTATAATAATTGTACGTTACTGTACGTTTCGTATGTTGCTTTCTACAATGTTTCATTGTCCCTTGTAACGCACGCAGCGAAGTACTATGACAAATTACTTAATGAAAAGGGGCAGTCACGCAAGAACTATCAGCTAATACACTTGCCATAGGAATTCACTAAGTTCGATTCGAATTACGCGAGGGAGAATACACAGCAAGTAATTCGCTTTAAATTATACAGTGCATGATCGTCAAAACGTGTATGTATTTTTGTGCATAGTATGATTACGGGAGGGAAGAAAATAGGTCTATCCAGGTAGTATATAGGTGCAATAGGTAGTATCCAGGTGTAAGTTTATCTTTCGAACTTCACTTTCTTTTGAAATTTAGATTTTTAGTCATCTTACCTAAAATTTAAAATGTTGTGTCTCAAATACGAACCCTTGGTAATATTAGAATATTTTATATTTATTTTGATAAATTTTCGATGCAGGTTACTTGAGAGAATTGCAAGTTTATATTAAAATTTCATATTATTAATATATTATACATTATTATCTTGCTATGGCTCTCATTTCTTCCGCTCCGGTGCTATGGGTTATTCTCCAGAATACAAGTTATTGTCATTCTACCGAAGAGAATGGAGAAGAAGAACCAAAGAACAAAATTCATTCTTCAAGAGCCTGTCAATCGATTTAGTGAGCCTACCTAGCAGACTCGTGCCTTAGAGTAGGTTTCGACATGATATTAAACCCCACGGCTTTCGCTGTCATGATACGAACATTTTTTCGGACGTTCTCTGACAACTTAATATCTCGTTACGTGACATTAAAAGTTATATCCACGGAGTGTTGTAAATTTCTACTTTATTCGATTAATTCGATCTTCGTTACTTAGGCTATCAACAATAGTGTCTGTAAATCAGAAACTTAATCCAAGTGCGAAAGACATTAAACACGAATATGTGTTTCGACAGATTTTAAGATTTGATTGTATACCGAATTTTTATAAATGAATTACTTAATACATATTCACAATATTCAGCATATTTAATATATTATTTTAGCACTATGCATATCGACATTTCCTGCAATATGATTGAAGTAAATGAGAACCTGCGTAAAAGTAGGTTATAAGTGGAATAAATGTCCCTCTGGTGGGATATCGTAAAAGGTACCGATAGAAACGTATTTATTCTCACACCAATCGATGTTTGTAAGAAGATAAACGTTATTTATTGCCGTTCTGAGAAGTATCAAGAATTTCAAGAACATATATCCACACAATAGGATGAACTAATCATTCAATAATTCCAATTGTGTAGTTAATTGAGTATTGTTTGTCATAGTAAGGTCACTTCCCCTAATTCATCATGATTGTACATCATCTAATGCTACATGGAACTTCTTCGCTTATCATTGCTGAATTAATTGCTACTTTGTACTGCATTCTCTGGAAATAACAAATTTAGAAGTTACACATTTGATCATTTTATCACGCAATGATCAATTATTATAAATTTAATAATTTTATCATTTAATGATCAATTATTATAAATTTAATCACTTTATCACTTAATGATCAAGTGTTACAAATTTCATCGTTTTATCGCTTAACGATCAAGTATTATAAATTCAATCATTGTATCACTGAATGATCAATTATTATGAATTTAATCACTTTATCGCTTAATGGTCAATGATTATTTTAATCACTTTATCAGTTAACGATTAACGGTTACAAATTTAATCGTTTTATCGCTTAATCAAAAATTATCATAAATGTAATCGTTTAAACTGGCAATTAAATCTGGAGACGAAAGTCTCGGGCTTTTGGTCGACAGTGTATATACGATGCAAAGCAACTGGTGTATTTTGCCAGTGCGAAATTTATGAAGTATTTACGATGGCGCAATAATCATAATCGTTACTCGTTGCTGGCAGCTCGACAAGACCCAAGGTAAAGATCGTACTGCACTAAACTTACATTCCGCAATCAATGGCGATCCATTGATCAGCATTGAATTTACCGCAGCTGGTTCGCCATTAACGTGATCGATCGTGCACGCGTGTGCGAAAAGGTGATACAATTTCAAAAGGGCAATCGCTGTTACCACCGGCCACAATAATTCTGTCACGAAAATAAGTGCTAATAAATACGTTGAATTATGAAGCTTACATTCTACCTCCTCGTGTACAAATAATTAATGTTGTTCCTTGTAAACCTACGCAACTATTTTTGCTTTAACTTGTATATTCAAAATTACTAAATGATGTGCAATAACAAACGAACTAAATACACGAGTATATCGTTATTATCGAGATTAATATCTTTATACGGCAGAGTGCGTTATTGCATAATTCGGTATCACATTATCGCCCGAATTCGATAAATTCCGGAAATTAAATGCACGATCTAAAAGCACCGTTTATGTTATGCAAGTTCGCGAGGAATGGTTCTCGTAAATAAGGCAGCCAATTCTAGCAAATCCTGTAATAACCGGGGCAATTACAGGTACGTTTAACAAGGTAGATTTATCACTGTTATTATCGCATAGTTTTCCATCAGCGGCGTAAATGTTTGCTATAACTGCCGGCAACTTTTACGATTACGGGCGAATTTTCGTTAGCATGATCGATCGAGCATGTTTCTATGACGCGCGTTACAGTAAAACGAATCAATTGAGCCGTCAGGTTGATCACGAAATTAAAACTTAATTTCCGCTATGGTTATCGCGAATATCAACTATGATACGTGACGTAATAAGGCTAAATGTCATGTATCTTATCTCGAATATCGTTTCGATACAACTTTATCATCGAATTACGGCATTAATATCGTGAAAATTATGTTGCCCAGAAAACTTATGAGGGCAAAAAGAAACGAGAAGAACTTGTTTCGTGACACTCTGATGCACATACACGTACAACTTTGGGCAGTTGTATGTACCTGTTTATCTAAAAAGTAGTATTATTATTATTATTACTCGTGTTGGAAATATCCGATATTGCAGCGAATCTATAACATGGAGAGAGGTATAATATTTCTGGAAAATCCCTGCGATTCCAGGAGGAGATCCTTCCGAAGGGAAGTTCGATGAAATAATAATGAGAGTCATCCGGAGGGATTAAAGCGGGGATTATTTTGTGGCATGAGTATTTGAATCGAAATACCGCTCGGAGAAAAGATTTCCAGATATGGAAATCATGATTGAAACACAAATTACATGTGCTACATGCGTCGCAATTAAATCCGGCAGTGCATGTTCCTGTTTTCTCGATGCGGATCTTCGATATGTTTGATATTTTTAATAATCTCGTTGCCGACGCACATTGAAACGTTATTGATCCGCCAGTGGATACATTTTATGATGAATTTTTCTCTCGGATCAAAGATTTACAGATATCACGGTTAATACTTTGACAGAAGTTAAACTTGTATCGAATAAGTGATCAATTAAATTTACATTGTATATACTTTGTCTTTGGTTGCTTAATTATAATGGTCGCTGTAACGTCGATATTATTATGCGTCACGATATGATATACAATTGGGATGCACTTACATCTGTATAATTTATATTTTCGAGTAGTACTTACATGATAGTCAGTTAGCAAATTGAAAATTTGTTATATAATGAGATTATAGGATCTATAACTTGCATAATGTGAGAATTTATGTATTTATTATGTTTATTATTTAACACGGTATTAGTTTTAATAATTGTATTTGTAGGAATATGAAAATTTAGGAGTTTAAAAACTGGGAAATTGGAAGTATAGGAAAATTTACTTCCCAAATTTGGAAGTGTGTACGTTTGGGATTTGAAACTGTAGAAACTGTAAAATTTAGCAATTTCAATACATTTATATCGAAGAATGTATAGATATTAAATATTCAAATTTCAGTATTTCCATACTTTCAAATTTGAAAGATATAGAAACGTGATAATTGTAAAATTAAACAAATTGATCAGAAATGATTAGAAAATTGATAATTGACAAATTTAAAGAAAGTGAGTCTATAAACTTCATGCAAATTGAAAGTTGTAAATTGTTTGCTTTCATTTCGTGTCGATAGGATCTTAATCTTGCACGAAGTGTAATTGGCATGCTTCTAAACTAGCAATTATATAAAAACGAAATAATTGTTCGACAGACTATTAATTGCACAAACCCGTTATTTATTGCGCCTTTGGAATTCACCCCCCGGTCTCTTTTATTTATTGTCGTCATAAGAAGGACCGCTATTTTTATCGACCATATAATCATCCGATGACGTGTTTAACCAGAAAAGAGGGACGCCCTCTCGGAAGAAACGTGAAACCTTTCTGGTATTCTACCCTCATGCTTTGTCACAAATTCGTCCGTCGAACCTCCTGTATAAGTATTGAACGTGGACAAATATTCGATATAATTCTTCATTTTAACACTGAACTATCTAATATTTTATGCGTCGAGTCTCGTTTCTGATAAAAGTCATTTTCTGAAACTGTTTGGTATTTCTTCCCATAAAAAAATTTCAAAACCGCAAAATCCCAGATCTTCTCATTTCCAAAAATCAGAAAATTTCGAAACCCCGAAATCCTACAGCTTCCTATTCCCAAAAGTCTCGAAATTCCAAAGCTACCCAGTTCCAAAAGTGCCAAAGTTCAAAAAGTTCAGTACTTTGAAATCCATCACATTCAATGAGCGTATGTTCACCGATTGTTTTGCCATTAGCTTTATTTGTACCGTTCTCGGTGATTTCGGTATTCTGTCTTCCTTAAAGCGAAAAGCTTTCCGTGACTCGAAAGAGGTTAAGAACCACTGACCTACATTAATAATATAAAGATGTTTGTCTAGTTTATTCACACACTGAAGGTAGATAAAAGTAGCACGTGGACTAAAGTCAAATTCCGCAGTGAGCTGGCGTCGAACAACTACACATAGTCGAATGTCGCAGCGAAAAGGTTAAAATATACACGAGACGAGACAAGACTGGTGTCAGCAGCAGTTCATAATTTATTATGAAAACGTAAAGAACGAAATGAGAAAATATACGGCACACGATATAAATTATTTTAATGACTACTAAAAATAAATGTAAACACCGTAGTCACGCATTTCTATTAACACCTTATGTCATTTCTGTCTTCTTCTTTATATGATCTACCGATTATATCTTGAAATTGATTATAATTTCGAGACTCAATATTATCCGTGATAATATTACATTTGATTGTAGTTTTATTAATTACATTGTCACAATTTCAACAGTTTTGTAATCATAGCTGAAAATAATTTTAATATCTATCTGGTATCAATTTTAAGATTTCACTAATAATAATTTCAGCATCTGATATAAATTTCCACATTTACCTAAAATTAATTTTAACATTTTTCTGGTAACAATTTCATTTTCAATATAATTCCAGCATCTAACTGCTACAAATTTTAATATTTACTCGAAAATAATTTCAATATTTGCTCGATATTACAAATATAAAAGTTTTCTCGAGAAACGAATGTTTGACGAAAGAGAGACGAAAGTATTTGTTTATTACTAGAGAAGTTGATATCCGTTGTTTTCATATAGAAAGTAATCATCTTGGTCAAGAGACGAAACGACATCCCTAAGTTCGCTCGGCAAAGACACGGATGATCTCAAGCCAAATCGAGGATGGGAAGGAAATGGTAGATTTACGAAGGGAGATCGGTTCACTGATGCGAAAAAGGGAAATTAAATTTTTGTTATAGGTTGGACACTGGTTCCCTTTTATTGTTCTTCACCCCATAACCTTGTCGTTTTATAGTCCTCGCTCTAACGGTAGGGTGCTCCTTATATTGTTGTACCATCTTTATAGCGTATTATGTCGACATATAAATACAATAATTATTCCTTTACTTCTTTGTAAACCGTAACAAAATACAATTATTATTGCTAGGAACGTAATATTCGCGAATTAATAAAATCACAATTTGAATTATTAAGGCAATCGTTTCTTTTCATTTCACAACTATTTCTTATAAGCTTTCAAGTATATAAACTTTCAACTTTAGATACAGAAACATGAAAATTAACAAATTTGTACATTAGAAAGAACATTTTCAATTTGCACGCTAATTTTAGCAGATTATTAATTTACAAATCTTGCGTTTTTCTAATTCGCAAGCTTTCAGACTTATAAACATTCGAGTCTAGATGCAGAAACTTGAAAATTAACAAGGTCATGGGTTAGAAAGAATATTTTAGAAAATTATATTCTTCAAATTCGCACTCTTTCAAATTGGATATTGAAACTTGCAAATTAAAAAATTTGCCAACGAAGAAGGAAGTTTTTGGTTCATAGAACATTGCTCGATATTAAAGAGACTTTTGGTCGGTAAAATTATTCGCCATGTTACTCTGACTGTTTACCCTGAAAGTACATAGTTTGAGCCCGTTTAGAGGTACATAATCGAAATATGTACACCGTTCTCGAAACTCGATAATTAGATCATCTTACGGAGTCAACTATTTCGCCGAAACATTGTAGTTCGCAGCGAATTCGTGACTTCGCAGAGAACAATTGACCGTCGTGTATCGGCATGGAGAAACTGGTCCAACAATTTGGACACCCATTGACTTCCTCTGCACAGAGAATCGAGTGCCGTATAATTTTGCGACCCGCCTTGGCCCTCAAGCTTCGTGTCACGGTAGTTTCGCTGCAAGACCCATTCCACTTTTCCATGGAGTGCTTGAAACTATGTGACGGTATACTGCAACGGAGAATTCGACTCTGCTCGTGCTATGACAATTTTATGTAAAATTGAGACTCCAGTTTTGTCCAGGGGATACGTTTCTATAGTTCTACCTGTTAGGTAGATATTTAACGCTTTCTGCATTTACGATTTTGTTTGGAATTATTTGCTTGTTGTAATTCGTGTTTGTACGTCATGTTATGCTTGGGGGATAGAGTTTGATATTTTCAGATTATGAGAGACTGATGTTTCTGGACCTTTAGATGTTGGTATTGTGGGACCTTGAGATTTTGGTATTTCGGGGATTTGAGGTTTGTGGTATTTTTAGATGTTGAGAGTTTGACATCTTGGAAGCTTGAGTATTTGTTATTTTGGGACCTTGAGAATTTCGTATTTGTCAATGTTAAGAATTTGGTACTATTGGAGTTTGAAATTTTGTGTGTTTGATATTTTAAAATCTGCAGATGTTATTTTGGTATTTTAGAATCTTGAGACTCTGGTTTTCTGGAACACGAAGATTATGGTATTTCTAGGTCTTAAAAATTTGGTATTTTAGTATCCTGGAAAATTGGTATTTTGGAATATTGAAACCTTCGTTTTTTCAAAACTTCGAGGTATTAGTACTTTCATATATTAGGAGTTTGATATTTTCGGACCTCGATATTTTGCTATTTTGGGAGCTTGACGTACTATTTTGGAATCTTAAAACCTTGATATTTTGAGGCTTTAATTTGATATTTTTGTTTCTCGAAAATTTGGTATTTTGAAATCTTGAGAATTTAATAGTTAGTAACCTAGAAAGTTGGTATTCTTGAACCTTCGACTTAGTTAATACAATGTCACAGTTTCTCAGAACATATAAAAACACTATATATATCCAGTCAATGTTCTTCAAATTATTTTATTTTTAATACTGCTCGATTTCACATATATAAAAAGATATAATAGAAATATCCATCTAGCAAATGCAATACCATACTATAGTTTGACAGAACATACATAAACGCTGTACTGAATAAGTAATCTTGAAATTCTTTTATTATTAACATACCCTGTTTGATTTTACATATTGTATAACAAGACATAACAGAAATTTGTAATTACAAGCAAAACTAATATTATACAATTTCATAGTTTCTCAGAGCATATATCAACACTATATTGAGTCAATATTCTTCGTGTTACAGTACATGGGTTCGTTTCCTGTGGCAATTCCCGACATTGCCAGCCGTGCTGAGTACGTGCGCTCCCAATTGGAGATCCTCAGAGTGAGTACCCTTTCAAACAATTTTTTTTCTTCTCGAAAACGATCGTTTTAGAAGAAACGCAAACGGTCAAGCTGTCAAAACGCCTGTCAATAAGACGTCTACATTTGAATACACGTTATTCCTTCTACGCCGATGATGGATGATCCAGGAGACAAATTATCCTAGCGAGGTTGTTCGCGTCATAAGAATCAATAGTGACTAGGGACAATGAATGGATTTGTGAGGATTTTATTTTTACTTTATGTACTTCCAAGTTTTGCGTGTGATAAATTTTTGACGATTATGCGCAAATTAGGGCTGAAATTTTACGTGATACGATATACGTTGAAAAATTGACAGAAACGTTATAATGTTGGTTATTAAGCATACAGGTAATTAATTTTCCATTTTCACATAATTAACATAATTATTTCTTCCTACATATTAATTATTTCTACATAATTAATTTGATTGCATTTATAGATCTGATATTCTGAAATTTTGGGGATATTTTAATACTATCCATTTTTGCGTTTTCAATTTCCTATTTTTTCGACATTTCTGAATTTCTAGATTCCTAGATTTCTAGATATGAAATTTTCTAGATTTTCAGATTTTCAAATTTCTAGATTTCTAAATTTTCTTACTCCCCATTCGAGTTTTTCAATCCTCCGAGGAAAAAATTGTGAAACATTCGAAGTTCTAAATTTACAGAATTTACAAGTCTCAAAATTTCTGATTTGTCAAATTCTTAAACTTCCCCGAATTCATCAGTTTATAAATTTTCCCAATTCTATTTTCTCAAAGTCTAAATCTGCAAATTTCCGATTTTCCAGATTCTCAAAACTTCAAAATTCTACATACAAAATGTCAAAAATTTCAAAATTGTAAATGCAAAATTTCTAAATTTCATTTCCGAGAAAAATTAGACCAACAAACTCAAAGTCAACGCGTTAAATATTACATCAGTAACGAAAATAGTGATCGCTCAGGTTATTAGCTTAAAGTTCGAAGATTCATTTATGGATCTTTGTACTTTGTACTTATGGACACTACACGGCGAAGTCGAGCAAATATTTAACTTTCATTCATATTAAGCGGTCCTTTAATCCCAGCATCGTGTGCACATGCTTGGATTGTCCTCCATGATAAGTACATCGGTCAGGTCTATGTTTTGAATGCGAATAGAGTCGAAATTCAAAAATCCGTAGTTGCGTACAATACATTTATACAAAAATCAATTTACAAAACCCAAATTTCGTCATCTAAACTTCTGCATTATTTCTAATTTTTATTTTTTCAATTTCAATTTCTGCGTTAAAAATGTCTGCTCATGAAAGTAAATATTCAATTAAATTATCAGAGCCACTAATTTTTTTGCGTTTCATAAGATATGTTATTATTCCTCTTATATGTTTTTTGTTATTTAACACTCGAACTATCAACCAGTCAAAATTGGTTTCGGGTTTGGCATTCTTTATTACAAAATTCTATTGCCGTCATGTTTTATTGAGCTAATGAGTGGTTGTATACGCTAGGTGATGCTGCAATATTTATTTATTTATATTTCTACTTTATTTTCAGTTTTGATGTAAGCATGCATTTAACGCCGGTACTTCTAGTGTTAAACATTGTTTAATATCAGCAGGTAATTTCTCGCTGACTCTAATATTTGCTCCAATTGAACATTCCAGTTAAATATGTTCAATAGTTAGTACTGAATTAGAATTTTCACAAAGCAGTCGGTCCTGAACTTCTAAGGCCGATAATTGCGTAGTAAATAAAACAACAGATTCGCTCGGGACGAAGTTCGTTCGTCGGGGTTTATTATTGTAAACCGCGTTATTACCGTAAACGCAGTAACGACTACCGAGCCCGAAGGGATCAGCAGAATTTCGGCGCGGAGTTTCATCGGAGTTGAATATTTGTCTGCGAGCAGGAGAGAAGCCCGTGGCTGAGAGGAGTTGTCGGGTCCTGATCTTTTACGCGTGTGTGTACGCACGTGTCCGCTCGGTCGGTCGCGAGGCGTGTTCGTGCCGGCGAAACGGGAATTATGAAGCTGAATTTTATGAAGGCATTAAAGAATATCTCGTAGCACTTTTCGTCGTGGTGGTATTCCATTAGACCCTGATGGACAGATTTCCATGAATACACACCGCGGTTGCTTCCCGTGTTACCGCCTCTCTCCCTTTTCATCCGAAAGGAGAACCCAAGATATCAGCGCCGCCTATACACGCTTTCCGATGCAACCTATTCAACCTTTGTTTCACGGGACATTTCCACGTTACACAGATATTTCAATGACAGCACGGAAAATGCGATCGCGGCTAGAACGAGCTTTCGTGTGGATTAATCAATCGAGAATATCGAATAACGCTGTTCCCGAACGAACCTTTGTTTTCGAGGACGTTCAACCCCGAACGTGTTAACACTTTGACCCATATATAGCTCACACTCGAATTTCTACACAGATTTCACAGCTTTACTATAAACAATTTTTTAACTTTTCTATCTAAATATACTCCCATCAGTAACCCAACTTTCGCACATTTTTAAAAATTCAACTTTGAATTTAACTTCCAACGTCAAGACTTTGACGATGACAAATGAAGCCTTTATGCATCTAGACAAATGTTTAACTATAGTGGAAGAATGCGATTCTAATGTAGAACGGATATCTTAAGTACGTAGGTTAATACAAAAAATCTTTATCACGAAAAGAAAAAAAAATAGAGGTACTCAACTAAATCTTGACAAGTTTATAAAGAAAACACACGAAAGCTAAAACACTGGAAGATAAAACACCAAAACATTCTAAATTTCTCTAGTACTAGATTACTATATTTACAGACCTCTGTAGTTATAAAAATTACAAACTGGAAATTAGAGAATCTGCAAATTCAGACTTATGTTTCTGGATTTTTATCGGTGTGTTAACGAAGAAAAGAAAACATATGACAGTAACAGTGGTACTACCATTGCGCAGAAACTTGCGACTTTAATTTCCAAGAAACGAGACCGTTAATCCTGAAACGTCCTCTCAAATTATTTCCATTAGATAAATTCCGGTACACTTGAAATCTAATACCCCGCCTGTCAAATAAAATCTAAAATTTCTCCAAGGAATTTAGCAAGTGGCTTTTTACACTCATGAAACCGGACTTTTATGTACGCGAACGATTCGCTACGCAAAATGAAAATTGCAATGTATTTGCCTATGCTCGAAGGGCTTCCTTTGTTTCCGTAGACTCCATTTTGTTTCCGTCAATGGTTGAACAATAACGCTCCGAAACGAAGTAAATACACGTTACCGTATACTAAAGAGCATCTCGAAGGCATTCCAACAACTCGTTAATATTGCGAAAATCGATGTTATTCGCAAAAACTGTCTACTGTTACTTTTCATTACAATTTATATTTTTCCAACATTTGTAAAGAAAATATAGTCGCAGGAAAATAGAAGCACCATTAAATTTTTCTATCTACAGTCGTTTTTCTATCTTATCATATTCGAAATATAAGCTCTTGCAATTTGATGAAATGGTCGGAGACAAAATCTGGGGTCTATCCGATAAAACTCAAAAATTGTTCGTAGCGATTTGTATAATATTATACAATATTATGCGTATTTACATATATTCTATTAATTAATAAGATTTAATTAATAAGATTTTGCAAATTATTTTTTGTATGAAAGTACTAACTTATTTAATGTTCCTCCATCTTGAATATTACAATTTTGTAAAAGTCTAGTTAGAGTTTCTGCTCTCTCCCATTAAATTGACTTTTGTCAACACGATCCATACCGAACTTACAATTAATTAATACAGTTATAATTAATAGAGTTACAGTACAATTAATTAATGTACACTCCTATTAATTGGCACTATACATATGTCTGTTTTATAAATGTGTGCTGCACATTGAGCTGTTAATTAAAGGTATCTAAAAACTTCTGTAATTAAACGTATACATACATATGTATATCTATGTATATCCATTTCATCAACCTTTTCACGTTCATATTTTATATGTTGAAGTTAAATGAAGTGAAAATTACGCTCGACCGAATATCAGCCAAGCGATGTGCCTTTCTATCCATATTCTATTTTATATATTCGACGTAAATGTTGCTTGCGAACAAATATCAGTACAGAAAACATGGAAAAGAGATAAAAATTGTATGATCGACTTATTCCATTGTAGAGAATTCGATTGTACATATAAACTTTGCATATCATATCGATAAACTGCTGTATTACGCTTTAAATCAATGGAATAATTATTTATGCAGCAACTTTTTATTACTTGTTGTTATGTTATTTTGTAAAATATTAGTTCTCTTAATTACATACAAGATAGAAAGTATAGCGTGATTTTATTATGTTACTTAACAAAATTTATCGTTTTCATTCATTTCTTTAAGTACATGTTTATTAATAATGTAGGTGGTTGTTTAAGTATTCGTGTATAAACATAAGATTATCCTCTCGCTTTTTACTGTGAAATGCAATGTCTTGATTTTCTTCGTTCGTTCCTGCAACTTAATGGAGCGGAAATATGTGGTACTTGCGGTTCTACCTAGGTGGTTTTAAAGCGCAAAGTAAAAGCAAATGGTGTAAAAATCAGAACGATAAAAAGGACAGAAATTCCTTGTTTACTTCACCGACACAATGTTGCGTGAATATTCAAACAGAAGATCGAAAGAATGGAGGAAACTTCTTTCTAGATGAGTAGTATTATTCAGGAAATATGTTGCACATTTCTTGAGAGAAAATATCAAGAAAAGAACAATTGTAAAACTCTAAAAAAACTTAATGTTCTTTTAATGTCATATTATAAAAACTTTCTTCGACGTTCTGTTATACAAACATAATATTGCCTGATGTTACCTTGTAAATACCTAATGGTGTTTAATGTTAAATTATAAATACTTAATGCTGTTTAATGTTAAATTATAAATACTTAATGCTGTTTACTGTTAAATAATTGTAACTATTTTAATCTCGTTCATTTTGCTCCACTGTATAATAAGAAAATTACTTGCTATTTAAATAAACGACAGAGTTATGTAAATTATCGAATCATGGTATAATAGAGCAGTAAAAGTTATCTAGTTACAGAACAACAAGGTCATAAAAGTTACAGAATTTACAAATATAGAATTAACATATATAGATTCACGTATAACAGATTTACATATAATAGAATTAACTGCAACAATTAAACCGAAATCAGGTACAAAAGTTATTTAGGAAAAGGAATATTTGCACCGAAAGAGGTATTAAATTATGGTGAAGTTATTCCGTTATAACGAGCAGAGTTAACAAAGAAAGTTTCTTATCGAAGTGAAATCTTGGTTAATTGAAAAAACCGATCTGTAAAAGGTTGCTCGAAAAACAAGCATTAGGTTGTTAAACGGCAGGTTCGCAACTGGTGTCAACCGAGCGTTAATATTTCTTCCTCAGTTTACAGGACAATACGAT
The DNA here is from genome assembly GCA_947623535.1 of Coelioxys conoideus. Classification (NCBI taxonomy): domain Eukaryota; kingdom Metazoa; phylum Arthropoda; class Insecta; order Hymenoptera; family Megachilidae; genus Coelioxys; species Coelioxys conoideus. The sequence goes on from OX392451.1 coordinate 33,608,697, forward strand.
GTGCAAATAAGGAACGAGGGGAGCAAAAGAACAGGAAAGAACAAGGAGAGAGTAAAAAGACGAGTATAAACCAGACTGTCGGGTAGTCTGCGTTTACTACAATATTATATGTGTATACCTTTGCTTTCATCGTGGAGAGTAGTATAAAATGAAGCACCGATCATTTTGCTCCTGACTTTTCCTCTTGCAAATTTCAATTTTCTTCGACCGTACGAATTGACAAAAAAGAATTAACTGCTTCTGTGTACTTAGGTTTCATTTTATTCCGCCGGTTACAATAACGTGGTTGCGTGTACACGGAATCTGTTTCGGTAAATACACGGTTATCTCGTGCATGAAATTGATCTGGGTGGTAAATGAGTAAATTTATTGTAAACACCGAGTAAAAATTCTCGTTCGCGCCGGATGATAGTTTAGTTTGACAAAAGTAAAAATAAAATTTAATTTCGTTACGGTGAAATTATCGTGTATGATATCAAATTTCATTCGGATCGAATTATTGTGTGTGATGTAAAGTTCCATTGAAATAAAATTGTTATCTGTGATATGACATTTAATCGAGATAAAATTAGCGTCAATGACATAAAATTTCATTGAAATAAAATTAGGCTCAATAACATAAAATTTCATTGAAATAAAATTGCTATCTGTGACATAAAATATCATTAAAATAAAATTATCATCTCTGATACAAAATTTCATGAAGACAATTTTCACCCATGGAGTGATATTTCATTGAAATAAATTTTTTGGGGAATTTTACTTTCTTTATTTTTCATTTACAATGTCACACATTTACAATTTAGCAATTTGGCAATTAGAGAATTTGAGAATTTGAGAATTTTGAGAATTTTGAGAATTTGAGAATTTGAGAATTTAGAAATTTAAACGTTTCAAAATTGACAAATTTTAATATTTGGGAAATTTTGTTTTTGTATCGTAACAAAAATTGTTACAGAATTTTACACTGCTCTACGTAATATCTGCGTAACTATCTACGTAACCTAAAGATTTCTTCTACATTTTTGAGTATCGCGTTGCACATGACCTCAAAAGTAGCGTAGATATTCTGATTAACTATCTGTAATGCGCAGGTAGTTAACATTCAAATATGTAACAACTTCGAAGTTTCGTTAACGAATCTTATTCCAGTCAAATGCACTGCTTTTGAATTTAATAGAAGCATGCACGACGGAAGACGCAGATTCGTATCCGTCGGTACTTTAAAGAGGGCCTCTTTAAGTTCCTTTTGAATCGAGGGAACAGTTTAAACTTGTAGACGCTGATTTTCGTCAATATTAATAACTGTAGCGGTTCACCTAAAATTCTTTGACGAGGAACACGTAGATTCTGGGTAAAAGGCAATATGCGCATACACAGAAGTTGGGTTGCTCGTTAAATTTTCGGGTTTTCCTATAAAATACAGAACTACCCGGTACGATAACATGTTTGAACAGGGATACTTCTAATAAAGCTTTCAGACTGCTTAATAAAACCAGTCCGAGCAAATTCTATTGAATTCGAAATCTCAAAATTTCTATAATACTCAACCGTTTCGAACTTCTGAATAAGTTTTGTATTTCCTACGATCCAGGATATTATCATCATAAATTAAATCGACAAATAAACACATGTACACACGTAGTCAATAATATTTATTATACCGTGTCATACTAATTTTGAATACAATACAATTTTTGTCGTTATACAATCTTTAATAAAATGCATAACGCGTTACTAAAGACAATCACCGAACAAAAATTTTTGTTATTTTTATCAAAATTTATTAATTTATTTCATTATTTCCTGCAAGTCCTGCAATTTGCTATACCGCCACGGATTAATCTGTACAAAATAATTGCAGTTCGATTTCTCCGCAACCGTATCATCAACCAAATCGACTCACTGCATGACAATTGTCGACTCACTCGCGAAACACCATTATGTTCGTCGCCATAAAGAAGACATGCAACGGCGAGGCCCGAACAAGGTCAATGAGTTCCGATACGAACGAAAAAAGTAATTGACGAAGGTTCTACGGGAATGTGTACGATTCTGTGCGCACTAAATTATGTGTAGCTAATTCCATGGCCGAGTTCGAAATTAATGAAACGCGTTAAAAGCTCCAGTTGCCACGATGCCTCTTTAAAATTCCGACCACAGTTGAATCTGAACTCGCGATGGTTTCCGCTTAATAAAACCGTACTACATTTGTGTAATACCTTGCGAACGTATTAGTTGAATGAAATATTTCGTTGCAGTTTGCAACCATACGATAAGTACGTATCGACTTCATTAATCTTCTCTGTGTGCATATTTTACGAGAAAATACCCTTCAGACAGTGTGTACGTTGCTGAGACGTTTTAGGCAAAGTATTAATTATGGCGATATAAAATTATTACTTTATGCCTTGTAGTGCAAATATTATCTTGTACAAGTAGCTGTGCAAATATTATGTATATGTATAGGTTATGTATCGGTTGGTAAAAAATGTTGTATTTCATTTATATATTCGGAATTTGAAAGTTAATAGTATGAAGTTTGTATTTTTCTTATCTTTCAGATTTCTATCTCTGAAAATTTTAAATTTCTTGATTCGAAAATGTATTTTTAAATTTTTTAATTTCTGAAATTTGGGGATGTTCAAATCTCCAAATGTTCGAATTCCTAAAGTTCCGAATTTCCAAATTCTTAAATTCCTAAATTCGCAAATCTCCAAACTCTCAATTTTCAAAATTTCCAAATTCCCTAATGTTCGATTGTCCAAATTTCCAAATTTTGTCAATTTTATTTCCGTGAATTTCCTTACGTTGAATTTGCCAATTTTCTTAAAGTTCAATTTCCCAAATGTCTCCAATTTTTGAAATTTCTCAACTGCAATATTTAGCATAAGATCACCAAGTCGAGCTTCAAAATCCCACTTTTACATCATTTTTTGTGTTTAATAAAATATATATTTATTCTCAAAAACATAGTACACGTTGTATAGTCAGAAACAACACATGTACTTACATGTAACACATAAAATTCTTAAATATTCATAGGTCTCGAAAAATTAAGAAAAACAAAATTTACAACTAAATTGTAAAGAGCTAAACTAAAGATCTTTGCTAAAGTACAAATACAAAATATTTTTCAAAATCATTTGAATTTTATAAACAATTCTTATTTTCATTTTTATTCCCTTTATAATTACAATTTGGATCGAGTAACAAGAAAATTCAGTAGTAAAATGAAATGTAATGCGGCGTTTGAGAAATGAAGTTTGAGCGAAAGGTAATGTTCCAAGGAGATGGTACAAACATTCAAAGAAGAATGAGATTCAATCAAGAAGACAGATAGCTTGCAGAGAGAGGAATCGTCCAGTGACAAACCAGAAAGGATCGAACTTCAATTAAATTGGAACAGATCCACTCAAACTTTAACTGAAGCTTCAATTTAGTATCAGTTCTGAATCGACGAATGTTCAAATTTAATTTTAATTTCCTTTCGTATAAACAGCGGGATATAAACTTCATTTAACTGAAATTTTTTAATTAACTTCCAATTTATCCTTCTACGTTAGTCGTGGGTTACGTCTTGTAGATGGTCTAGTATTTTTTAAATTTATAGTTTTTTTTTGTAATCAAATGGGGAAACGTTTTATAATTAACTAAAGCTGATGAATACATTGTAAGCTGTATAAACTGCAATGATATTATTAAACAATACAAAATATCCAATAAAATTTATGTATCGTTATATCTATATAGATTTAAATTTCTGATGTATCAACATTTCATATTTCTAAATTTTCAAGACTCCATGTTCCTAAATTTTTTAAGTACCACATTTCTAAATTTTTAAGATTTCGTGTCTATAAATTCTCGAACTTCCACATTTTTTAATTTTCAAGGTTCCATGTTTTTAAATTTTCTAAATTTCATATTTATAAATTTTCAAGGTTCTGTATTTTCAAATTTTTATTGCCAAATATTCATCTCATATTTCCAATATTTCAATATATCGACTCTTCGAATTTGTAAACTTCAAAATTTTCCAAATTCCCAAATTTTCAAACACAAAAATTTGGAAAATTTCCAAAGTGTGCATTTGCTCAAAAACTAATCACATATTCGAAGCAAGTAATTATACCGAAAAAATGCAATCATTTCTTTTTATAACCTTAAGAAGGTTATCTTCACAGAAGCCAAATTGCTAATTATTGCATACTTTACCCTAAGCCAACACGTTACCAAATTACGGCACCACGTTTAAGGGTTGATAACTAATTTCGGTCTTATAAAAAGAGCATCGTCCATGCTCGCCGCGTAACGCACAATATTACTCCTCTGACTTTCCCTCCATTTTATCCAGTACCCCTACTGATATTCTCTAATTTTTTTCTCTGTCTTCGTAATATTTCGATTGTGTCCTTTGTCCCTTTTGTTCGAGTGAATGTGCGGGGGGTGGGTTAGTGTTTTGCAGAAGATAATAAAGCGTATTCTGCCCCTTTCCCATTCTCTGCTTTCCTGTCTGTTTCCTGCGAAAACGATACGCGGTTCCTGCCATAAAAATCTTTCGTTGTAAAGCAACGCAAAAGCGTACGCGTCATTTCTGAGTGCACTCTAATTATTCACGCACGACGAATCATATCCGGCGAAGTAAAAAGAAGTTGAACGCTTCTCTGTAGATACATTTGTGCGGACCATTTTTCGATATTTGCCCGTCACTATAGTTTCTGTTTGCCTTAGAGGATACTATTCAAACTGTTTCTTTAATAATTTACAGATTTTATATAATTCTTAATAAGTTAATACCATTAAGGAAGAATTTTTCAATTCTTAACAGTAAAACTACCAAGGTGTTCGTAATTTTTAAGGTACCACATTTCTAAATTTTTAAGATTTCATATTTATAAATCCTTAAATTTCCACATTTTTAATTTTTTTTTAAGAAAGTTTCATAAGTATTTCTAATTCTTTTAAATATCGTATTTATGGATTTTCAAGGTTCTGTATTTTACAAACTTTCAAAATTTCGTATTTATTAATTTTCAAAGTCCCGCATTTTTAAATTTTCAATAGCAAATTTTTATTTTATATTTCCAATATTTCAATTTTCCAAATTTGTAAACTTCTAAATTTTTCTAATTTCCAAATGACCTACAAATGTCCTACTTCAAATGACAAAATTCGTTAAGCTGGTCTTCTTGACACTTGTGCTGATTATCATCATGATTATCATCATGCTATTATCATCGTTTGTTCATTTATTTTTCGACTTCATTTTTAACATCAAAATAATTGTGCATTATACATCGGTAGTTTTAATGTTAATTATATTATACATTGGAGTTGGTACGCGACATGTATGTTTTATATATTGTATTTTATATTATGTTAACGTAATCGGTGAATTTTGTCAGAGTATTGTGTATTCGTGTTTTCATTAAACTTCTCGTATCGCCTCCTCAAAAATATTAAATTGGATTTCCTATTAGCTTTGTGTTGTGGGTGAGTTACAGCACAAAAGGGAATTGTTGTTCGCAGAATAAATTCGTTTAATTGTTTTACCGGTGAATGAAGCATCAAAACTTTAATTAAAAACGTTTGTAGGAAATGTAAATAAGCTTCGATTCAATGATCAATATTTTTGATCAATTTATTTGGACAAACTAGCTTGTTTCAGGGAAATTTCATTACATTTTATACTTGAAATGAATGTTGTTTACTTTCGAAAATTGTATCGATACGATTTATGCAAATATCAACACACATTGAAATGTGGGAATTCTTGAATCGTTACATTTCAAAATATTTAATCTTTAAAATTTCCTTTCGAACTTGTCAAAATTCAAATTCCCACAGAAAAGTCTCAAACTTTGCTCAAACAGTCTCAAACCATAAAAATCTAAAAATCTCAATTTATATCCACAGAAAATACAATATAGAAACCTAACATCTCGATGACCGTTCACTCACTACCAAAATCGTACATCTCAACAAATGAATCATTTCGCTCCGCCAATTAAACACGTTTTAAACGATCGGCCATTCCCAATCAAAACAACGCCCGGTATCCTATAATACTTCATCAAAACCTTAAATTAATCGCCTGCAATGTTCTCCCGGTAGGTTACCCATAAAATTTCACCCGTACTCGTTGTCCCATAATCGATTCTCTGTTCGGGTGCCACGGGAGCCGCAACGAAAGAAATTATTTCTTGACGCGAATGGCCGTTAGCTCATAAACGATGGTTACAGCGTATGACATCCGGTTAGTTTTTGATCAAACCACGTATTTTATCGCGGTGAATTTAGGGCCAATAAAACGGGCGGGTTCGATTATTTGCTCGTTTTCATATCGCCGGACTCGTTCCTCGATTCATCTTTCCGTGGTTACCTGCTCTTTAATCTGCCCGTTTCGCTCTTTTATTTTCTCTCTTTCTTTCTTTTTTTTACTGTTCTCGTATTTCTCGGAACTGATCGGAGCGGCAGAATCGGTATCCGATTCGAATAAACGAAACTCGATTATTATCGGCCGGCCTACGCGGATCAATATTTGCACGGACGAAATAAAATTGTGTTTGCTAAATTTCAAATGATGCCTGAATGTTATAAAAACTCTTGCGATGCGAGAAGCACGAGGGGGTGGTTTTCACAGTCGGGGATGAGTTTCACCAGCCAGGGATGAAAGACCGCGATTGAAACGTTGCGATATTTACCAAATCCGCGAGATTGCAGATATTTGTTTGCCGTGTTTGTTGTTATTCTCTATTTCGCTGCATCGTCTACCGATGATATTAACGTGCCGGCCGTTTAACGACTTTATTTTTCGCATATCGCCGCGATGGCTGCATGCTTCCACCCTTTCGTATAAAATACTCCGGGAATTGGCACTTTTAATGTCGTCCCGGAATCATGGGTTACCCTTTCGGTCGATGACTTTATTTTTAGTTCGTCAAATTGACTGTTTCCGATGCCTATCTGCCTTTTCGTTTAGCAATTTCTTATATATTTAACAAAATTATGTGTTGCTTATAATGTAAAATGTGTACAGTTAGGTTGTTTATTGATCGTTAATTTTCAATGAAAATACAGTATGACGAGTATATTTAATATGTTGTGAGGTTTAATAGTTTAATAGTTTAACAAAAACAGTTTAATTAGTTCTTGTTCAATATCCATGAATATTTTGATTAATTTTTGACAATTATATTGAGGCTGTTTGATCACTTATGGATGATTTTCGTTGATATTTGTTCTTACGAATATTGATCGTTGCTTTCGTGCTACAAACTCTTAGTTTCTCAAAATTGTACTAATCGTTACATTATATTAATTAGACTCAAGAACATATTAGACAAAAACAATCATAAATATCTTTTCCAAAATGATTAAAGTTCTGCTGTCAAGAAATATACACTTTCAAATTATTTTAAACTCGTTATTCAATAGAATGTGTATTATTTAAAAATAATAGTATTAAATAATCCATATGCTTGTCACGAGCAGTACCTCAAACTCGGTGCATAAATTTCACTCGAAAACATATTTTTTGCTACGAGTTATTCAGAATTTGGAGAATTCAATACATATTGTATATCCGATTTTATGCTGCGTTCCGCGTCATACGATATTCAGAGTTAAATCACGTTTCATTGAAATGGACACCTAATCTTTGCGCACTGAATACTTCAATTACTCGATAGAATCGCTAGAATTTAATTTCCATAAATTCCTTTCAAAATAGCAGCTGCTATGATATATTATTCGGAACGTTTCCGCGTTATTGACCATCGATAAAATCAAAATCGTTTCCCGTGTTTTGTTCGATTTATCGTCGATTACACGATATAACGGAGCATAAATTCGCAATCACCGCTAAATGAGAATTCCGGCCAAAAATACGAAGGGTTTAATTCGTGTCCATAGCGGAGAATTCGAATTAAATTGAGAACGTTTAACACCGGCACGGAATGAACAAAAAGGGGTGAAAAAAAAATAGAAAAAAATGACGGGCTAAATTAACGGGAATTCATTTGTCGAGGTGAGAACGAACCTACGAACAATTTCATCGGTCCCTTTAACCCGGACAAATTTCGAGTGTAGCGGCTAGACTGTCAAAGCCACCTGCTGTAATTGCCAATTACAGTGGTCGCTTTCACCAAGTGTCAAACGATGCTCCGAATTTTTCCCAAAGTATGCAGTTGCTGTACATTCGGTGGATCTACGCTCTATCCAGTTTGCAATTCATTAAAGAGGTTATTTTTACTACTCTATAATATCGATTCGATTAGATCGATCGCAGTGACTGCACTCACAATCAGTTCAGTTACGTACAGTCGAATACGTAGTAATAGTACCGAGTTCAATTACGTACAATTAAATACATAATAGAAGTTTGCAAGGAAGAAATTTATGGTGAACATATCGGGATGACCTTGACATATATTATTGACCTTGACATATATTATTGGGAACACTTTTCTGAGAGATTTTTTCTGATAACTTATTCGTCGATTATTGCTTATCTGGAAGTTACTAACAAAAAATATTGATCAATGCATGTATGTATAAGGGACTCCAATGACCTTGACCTTGATATACGGACTTAAGTGTGCATATCACAGGAAACACGTTCCTGAATGATTTTTTCTCACAGGTTAACCGTAAGAATTTGAGAATTTGGAAATTTGGGGATTTGGAAATTTGAGGATTTGGGAGTTTGGAAATTTGGGTATTTGATAATTTCGGGATTTGGAAAATTGGGAATTTGGAGATTTGAGAACTTGGGACTTTTGGAATTTAGGAATTTTAGAATTTGGGAGTTTGGAAATTTCGAAATTTGGGAATTTGGGCATTGAGGAATTTGAATTTCTGAACCTGGAAATTTGGGGATTTGGGGATTTGGGAATTTGGGAATTTAGGAATTTGGGAATTTGAGAATTTGGAAATTTGGGAATTTAGCAATTTGAGAATTTTGAAATTCGGTAATCTAAGGAATTTGAAATTTAAAAACTTCAAAACTAAAATAATAAAGAAGTAATATAGTTCTACATTAGTAATATAGAAGTTCAGCATTCTGAAAATTTGCAAATGAGTTTAAGAATATTGTATTACATCTCGGCCATTAATCTGATAACAATAGCAGAAAACGCATTCTATAAATTCACTTATTGATCCAAACAAATAATTTAAATATCTAGCAGAAAACAGATTTCTTACACGAACAAAGAATACCTACTTTCGGCTTCGAATTAATTGGACGTCGCCGTGTTGTATAGAATAAAATTGGCCCGAAGAAGAATCTGATCTCGTTCTTGGCATTCAAAATCAAATCAATGGTCCAGTACTATGGCGGAATGCAATTCGATCGAAGGAAAAATCCAATAAACACATTCCACGGTGGCACGGTATATTAGCATAAAACGACTTTCTTCTTTTCTGCTTTCCGTTCGTCGTTGAGAATACGAATATTTCCGTTCAGTTGGATCGGCAAAGAAATTTATTCACGCTCTATGTTCTTTGACACCGAAATATGTTTACAGTATCGCGGATCGGCGAATAAAATTCTTTATACGACTGTATTTGCATGCGAATCATCGATTTACCATTTCTGATCAATTAAGATAATATCGCCGTAGTAGGTATAGTTTTTATGCTTCCAACTGAAGTCAAATTAATAACTTTGAAACTAATTTGAGAGACTCCTTCGAAATGCCTGTCCGTGTACCGAATCAATATTTCGCAATTAGAATTTCAGGTTTCGAAGTTTTTGCTTGTTTTCCATGTTTGTTCGATAGGCTGACGCAGAATCTGGCAGTCGTTTATTACTGATTCGTATAAGTATTTCTTTTTCGCCGGGCAATTAATAAATAATTCACAAGTTAGATTAATGAATCTTTCTCTCGTATATTGTATTTGTTTATGATTATCTTTCGACAATTATAACTATCAAAATATAAATAACGCTTTTGTGTTTGTTAGAATATTTGGTAGTAGGATTATTTACCAATGATTGTACATAATGTCATTAGCATTGTTGTTATTATATTATATGTACTATTCAGAACATTTTCAGCTAGTAATAGTATAGTAAGAATTGTATAATAAATATATACTAATAATAAAATAATAAAAAATAAAAATTGTTATAATAGTATAATAAAAATTTCAAAGTTTCTAAATCCGAAAATTGGAAAGCTTTTTTAAGTTGACGCGTTAATGACGCAACTACGAAGAAAATTTTAAGTTAAGGGGTTAATGAGCAAATCCTTGAACTGACAAATATCCAAATTACGAAATTGCCAGATTTATAAACGCTTCTTGTTGCTGCCAAATACAAATCACTAGTAACATAACGTGTCGCGATCCTGAATCAAAATCCCAGTTGCACAGCTGCTTAAACGAGCCCGATTCAACGTAGCATAAGTTTGATCACCGACACGAAATCCCGACGCACAATCATAAATATATTGCGGGCACGCCATTTCTCCAGCAAATACATTAAATTCGAACAACATCGCGGGATCCTGCGTAACCCTGACAGAATCTCGGCTCCCTAAACGCCGTTCGCATGCAGGCTAATCACCAGAGTGGCAAGTCGACGTGCATCTCTGATGAGATTCTCCTCTTTGGAACAGGACGAAGGACAATCTGTCGCGTAGGAAACTTCCGGGGGAGGCTTATAACTCCTTTGTGCAAGACGTGCTGCAATTACACGCAATTGCTGGAGCTGTCATTTTCCAGTTCCTCCCCTTTGCTCTTCCATCACCCTCCATCGCGTTCCTCTTCATTCCGTTTCACTCTGTTTCCCTGTACTCATCTGAGGAGATCCTTTGTAAGCGTTTTTATTGCCGTGAACCCACGTATCCTTTTCTCTTTTTCTCTGCCACTGTCCTTTCCTCATTCTGCATCTCTGTGTTCCTTCCTCATTTTGCGCCACTATGTTCTTTCCTCTTTCAGAATCTCTGCGTCCTTTCCTTTTTCAACATATTTATTCTCTTTCCTCATTCTGCATTTTTTTGCTCTTTCCTTTTTCTGAATCTCTGTGCCCCTCTCTTACTCTACGTCTATCTATGTTCTTTTCTCTTTCTGCATCTCTATGTCCTTTCTCAATTTTGGATCTCCACGTTCTTTACTCTTTCTGCACCCCCCCCATGTTCTTTCCTCTTTCAGAATCTCTGTGTCCTTCCCTTTTTCTACATGTCTATGCTCTTTCCTCATTCTGGATTTTTATGTTCTTTCATTTTTCTACGTCTCTGTGCTCTCTCCTTCTCCCTTTTTCGCCGGTGTCGAATTCATCCGGCATTTTCCCTACCCCGTTGTTCCCGTCTTCGATATCTTCCGCAGAACCGTTCCCGTGGATCAAAAGTTCAGTTCCCGTTCGTCCTCGCCGCTGAATACGATCCTTTTAATGGCATTACGCGTTTACAGCGCAGTAAGCTCTTTACTGCGCTACCCTCAGACCAACGTAGACGAGATTTAATGCAACACACTCGATTTATGACTTCCTGAGACTCGTACGCGATCTTCTGCGAACGCAACTTCCTGTTCGTCTGACCGCTGGATTATCGGTGTGAAAGTTCCCCCGCTTTTTTCATTGCCACGAAAATGTTCGATGTTGGACGTTGCATCATCGTCGGGTTATTTAACGATGCGCCGATGCCTTCGAAATGTTCTCGATGGAAAGTTCTGTACTTTACAGTTTCATTATGCTTAATCTGACTCGTTCGGCTGGAAATAACGGCGTATGGTTTAACACTTTGACTGCCGCGATATCTACATATATGTATATGGGTGACACTCGAATTTCTACAAAGATTTAACAGCTGTATCATCAAAAATTTGTTCAATACTCTAACCGAAAATACTCGCATCAATTACTTGGAACTGTGAAGAATGAACACAACAAAGTATCGTGAAAATTTTTGGTAAAATTTATTAAAAATGAAAATACTACGTAATGCAATTTTCGATTGTACTTATGTAGCAGTCAACGTGTTCATAATATATGAATGGGGTCGATGAGGATTTCAATTAGTAAGACTTTCACTCGCTGAAGCGAACGCAAGTACAACTTGGAGAATACCGATAAAAATATTTATTTAATAAGAAACGAATGTTTGGTTGCAGTAATTTGTCTCGTACAGATTATATTTAGTGACAGTAAAAAATTTGATCTACAACGAATGATTTTCATTCTTTGAAACACAACAAGGATTATTCTGTATACACAACAATTTATTTAAATTTAATGTACAAATTTTGATTTAGTTCCAATTAAATTCAATTTAATTTTCAGAGAAGTCGAATTTAAATTTAATTTCCAAAAAAAACACGGACTCGAACTTCATCCAGTTTTGGGAAAACTCGGATTAATGGAAATAAAGGGGTCGGTTTCTGCAACGCACATACGTCCGTGTATCTCACCCCACACGCGCTGTTCCAAAACTTTCATCCGGTTCAAATGGTATTTTTTTTTCCATCGACTCCGCATTCCTTTTCCATACGAGCGTTCCGTATAAAGGAAATATTAGAGCCGGTCAACGTCGATTTAGCTTCATAAACGCAGAGATAGGAATTCAACTCCGTACGGCGAACGTTGAAAATAAAAATCGACGGACCGTTTGACCAGACGGACTCGAATTTCCATTGTTCGCGAAACCATTGAGGAGACCGTGGAAAGTCGAGGGAATCGGGAATTTAGCCGGTAAAATTTTCGTAGTCGGGTTTCCCGATGGCAGACAGTCATCGTCGTCGTCATCCGTGGCATAGCAGTCGTTGTCGACGTTGACGACGCAGTCTGTGACCAGCAATATAGGTCAAGCATACCTTGTACCAAGCTGGCTGTTCTCATTAAACACCTCCGGGCGGCGTTCAATGGGTGTGGAGATTGCCATCTTTTGCACACCCACTGTTAAGTCTACTCCTCCTCTTCCAATTTTCTCCCCCTGCAGAAGTCCTCCATGAACCTTCTCTACAGTCTTCCAGTATCTTCATTACACTGCCTACGTAGTTCCACGCTGTTTCATGGACTTACGTGTGTTTCGACGCCACTTGAGCCGCTTCCACATTAACGTCCCCACGGTCTCCGTTTTTGCCTATGTACCATTGTTCACGTTGCCCCTCGTACCTGTTTCAGTAGCTTTTTTTCGGCGCTTCTCGGTGCATTCACCCTTCAGGCATTGTTGCTCGAGGTAACCAAAAATTTAGGTAATATTGAAGCGGTACTTTGAAGTCTGCATTTTGTTCTTTTTATTTCTATTAATATATACGGTGTGTTCGTGGTATCGTGGACCAGTGACTTGTGTACAACGAGTTTCACAGACATGTAGAAAAGACTGTTGTGTATTTTGCTGGCCATTTTTTGTTTGCTTCATTTTTGTAGGAGCGGAGGTTAAATCCAGTTTCTGTCATATCATGAGATAACGAAGTTGCCGAATTTCTAAATGGTAAAATTTCTGTGTTACTATATTCCCAAATTTTCGTATATTAAATTATTATGTGAAATTTGTATATCCCCGAAACTTATTGCCAAATTCGTATATCCCAAAATTTTCAAATACCTATATTTCCAAATTTCCATATTCACAAATTTCCATCAGTCGAAATTCCAATATTCATAAATTTTTATATCTCTATTTCCTGTATATACAAATTACAGTATATCCAAATTTCAGTGTCCTCCAATTTTAACAATCTCAAATTCGCACATCTCCAAATTCCTGTACCGTTAATTTCCTATATTATTAAATTTCTAAATTCCTGCATTTTCAAGTTCACGCATTCTAAATTTTAAGATTTCCAAATTCCCAAATGTTCATATTACCAAGTTTCGACATTCCTAAATTGTCAAATTGCCAAATTGCCAAATTTCCAAATCTCCTAACTCCGAACGTTCAGAATTTCTAAATTTCATACTTTTCTATTTCACAAACTCCTAAGTGTCGAAATTCATCAATTCTTAAATTCACAAATTCTCCAGTTTCCAAATTTCTTAATTTTCAGATTTTCAAAACTTTATATAAATATATATTAATAATACATTAAAAATATATTATAATATATTATATATTAATTAGTATAATACATTAATATATTACACTCAATTCACTATAAATTATCATTTATTCAAAGATACCCTGTTTATCGTGAAATGCTTCAACCCATTTTCACAGCTTATTTCTCTCAAAAAGCACTGTTTCATATCACACGAATTTCTGGTCCGAAATATCTTCATTTACAAGATAAAAGCTAAAAAAAAGTATAAAAAACACAATATACAAAAAAAATCGAAAGTTCCGTAAAATATACAATATTTACATCCACTCAGTACGTTCCATACAAAATGTCTCGAACCGCATCTCTCGATTCTTCTCTCGACTATTTTATTTTCTGGACCAACATTCTATACAAAAATTTCGGTAGAAAACAAAAACCCCGTATTCGTAACACCTCTTCTAGTCTCTCTCGAATTTTTACACACACGCATCGAAGCGCGTACCGTTTAGTCGTTTTTCGTGCGTTCGGTGTTCGCGGCAGGGCGTCTGCCTGTGTTTCCTCGCCGCTTTAGGGTTATCCGCATGCATCGACACATATTCAACCGATCTCCCACATATCGAACGAGCGTAGCGTGCACGTACACACGCTCGTCCCGAACGCAGAGTCGCATCTATGCGATCTCCGAGCACGGTTTAAGACGGCAGTCTGCCGGTGCCCTGGCATTCCCGCGGGTCGTTGAACTTCTTGATCATGCTGGAAGCCTGTGTGCGAATATCTCCTCCCTTCCGTCTTCCTTTCTTGAACGAACACGTCCCGGTTGTGTGTGCATCCCGTACGCAACCAGACCGTAAGAAGATCGAAAATGCTCGCCGAGGGACCGGCTCGTCGATGTTCAGGATGCGCATGTCGATGTTTGCGGCGTTTAGGGGTACACCACCGTGGAGGGTGCCGCATGATTTCGACTCGCACGACACCTTATGACCGTTTTACGACCGTCGCTGATTTAAGAAGCTAGCCGTTCCGATAACCACCGGGTTACTTTCTGCTCGTTACGACCGTACGGGCTGGTACTTTGATAACGAGGCCCGATTAACCGATCGCTTAGACCGGCAATTAACGTTCGAGCCAAACCGATCGTTGATCCGGACGATTAAACCGATCAGACCTGCCGAGTTGATCGGTTCCACGCGGCCTTTCAGCTCGATTCCTGCACTGGCCACGCAACGAAATTCTTCGGACACCGTGAACATGTGTTTACGTAGAGTCCGCTATCGTTTATTGTATCTCCGATCACGGGAGCAGATACCTCATTGTTTTACGCGACCGTTCCTTGTTACGTTGCTGCCAGAACTTTATGAACCGTGTCAGTGTTGCGAGTGTCGCGCGTGTGTTGCGCCGGAATGTGGCGACAAATTCTGTTATGCACGCATAACCGAGACATAACCTTACTCCTCCACGGTACTAATCATTGACGCACCTAATTTCGTCGGGATTTATTAGAATCGCGTGTTACGTATTTGCTTTTTAACGCTTTGTACGTATATATTACATCGAATTATTACGTATATATTATAATAGAAGTAATTTTTTCTTTCAATAAAAATAAAATGAAAGTAAAATATTTCGTATTTCAATGGCAGTAAAGTAATATTAATGTTAATAAAAACGAGATAAAAATTAAATTATTTTTACTTCAATAGCTACGAACCAGTTTCTATTTGAACAAAAATCCGAAAGAAATTAAATAATTCTTATTTCGATAAAAATAAGGTTCGTTTTTATGAACCAAAAATCATAAAAATATGTGATAAAAATATGTATAGAATATAATTTATGAAGCAGATACCGTTAATATTCCACGATTAAATACATCGAAGCTGTTTCAGTAGAATAACGATCGATTAGTACATCAATTAGCAAACTAAACGAAGGTAATTGACGTGTTCAACCAGTTCTTTATTAAACGACATTACTCTCCTTATAATGACGAACGAGTTTTTCCGTGGTTGTACTTCCAAATGCATTTCCATGGATAGTTGAATGTAAATCAATGGGGTGATTGTGATCCACAGAGGGTGAATGCCTCGGTCGTTTTTTTGTTCCGACTCGATGAAAACGTTTAGAATGACTGTCTCTGGATGCTGCTGACTTCGCCATCGAGATCTCGAGCGTGTAACGATCCCTGTAATGATCGGCGCAGTTGATGATGCATTTAGCTCCAGGAAATCAATTTGGGTTCATGCAAGATCGAGTTCCATCTTTTGTCTATATACACACGTACCTACTATTAAAACTTCTTCTCTTCCGAACGAATCATTGCAAGATTTAAAATATCCTTCATCAGAATCAATTACAGAGCATTAGAAACTACTTCGACGAACATTACAGAAGAAATATTTTTCGTTTTTGTTCGTTCATAAATTCACACTTGTACTCGTCATCGCGATTATCTACTTCATTTTTACATTTTTTATGTATCTACAGCGAGGGACAAAAATGGCCGCACACTTGGAATGTACAAATAGAGACAATAATATTTTTTGCATTATAAAGCATACTTAAACATATGAAGCTATATATTATGCATAACACTTACAACAACAAATGAACCAAAAACGAAGGCAATAACAACTTGCACAAAATACTCACAACATTTTAATTTCCTTTGTCAATTTTAATATTATAGTTATGGATAGTTAGTTATGTCTGACACATGTGACAAATAAATGGTATAGTAAGGAGTTAGATATACATAATTAATATAGAAAATATTGTTGTATTTATTTCTACATTCCAAATGTACGAATATCTGTTCCTCACTCTATATTCACTTACATATCTTACGTTCATTTTCTGTCTATCCGCAACGAATAGTTAAATACTCTTCAGATTCAAAGGGTGGTCGTAAAAATTCTGTACGATTCGCCAAACGAGAATTTGCAGCATCTCGCATTTTCCAACCGGGGAAAGAAGTTATTCGATCGCCGTAACTCTGTGCCGGAGAAATTCAAACGAAATCGCTGCTTTCCGAAACGTATTCGCGGTGTCGGTGGAATATGTCGACGATCGAACGGTAATACCAAAGGTCTTATCCGTTGCTCCTTTTTATTACCCTCTCGGGTTCACTTTCCACGGGGGTGGAACCTACCAATTGAGTCTCGGTGGCCGGCTTCCGTTACTTTTTTTTTCCTGCAGCTGCTGTTATTTCACCGTCGTGGCGGCTCGCGGGACGTAAAATCTGCTGTCGAGTTTCTTAATCCGGATTAACATGAAAAGCGGCTGACGGTATCAAACGTTTTTACACGAGACGGGACTTCGGTTATGTATCTCGCGTTGACGTCGACGGGGATGAGCTCGGCTCGACGTCATCTTTTGCTCGCCGGCGCGGAATCACGTGTATCACGACGAAAACCTTCCGACGAATTTTTGCTTTTTCTCAGACATTGTGTCCTTCCTGCTGCGGGACTTAATAATCTTTTTTGGCGGGACGTTGCTTCTTGCTCGTCTGGAATCCGCGTTTTGTCGGCACAACGGTAGATAACAGTTCTGTCGATACGCGAACGTTCCGGCTCAAAGAAATAACTTTTATCTGGAGCAGATTATGTTGTACATTCTTCTCGCGCAATCGTTTGGAAATACAGGGAAGAACTATTTATGATCTGAGTGTCACTGTGACGAGTGCCTTTGTTTTTTTTTATTATTAAGACGAAATAACGATGGTTGTAGATTTTTTTGTCTGTCTATTAAAATAATTTTGCAGATCCTAATTCATTTAAATCAAGATCGCATTATTGCAGATAAAAAAAATTTATTTAAGCAAATTACAGTTTGGAGCAAGTTTTGTCTTCAACGAGTTCCACGAACTTTTATTGAAAACGAAAATAACTGATTTTAAGTGGGATATGAATATTTGTTGTAGAATTAAATGTAGAAATACTGCAATGGAAATTCGAAATGAAAACAGTGCATGAACGTAGTCAATAAATGTAATAAATAGTATCTTTGGGTTGTATTTTAAATCAGTATTCTTACAAAAATTGAAACTAAATCAGTGTCCTTGTAACAGTTCCAAGCAAATCTATCAATGTGTTAAATGCAAATCTGTGCATCAGTATAGTAACAATTTATACCATTAAATTAAATTAATTGTACTTACTAAATTAATAAAAAAAACAATTATTGAAACGTAACATTGCTCTTCGTAAACAAACTGTCATACAAATATTCAGCAGAATCTCTAAATGCAATTGTCTCAAAAATATAAAGAACACTTAATTCTATATTTTTTATTTCTTATTTTCATCTTTAGTCAGTTAGTTTCCATTTGTATCACGAGTTACGTCTCTTACATAAATTACTCGCCAAAACCGTACTGATTAAAATTAATTGATATATAATTATATATAATATATATAATAAATATATATATATATATATATATATTATATTATTATAATTATATATTATTATTTATATATATATTTATTGAATGAACTGCAGACAGCAAATGTTGATTAACCTAAGTATCTCTCAAATATTTCACTCGTTGCGGATAACTTGCCAATAAAGAGTCGCTATGGGGGGCAAAATAAGAAAACGATGAAAAGAGTCGAAGCTTACGCGGATGAAACGTACAGAAGCGTATATTAACGAGATGAGAGAGTGGATTACGGTAGTTAGGAAAAACGACGAAGATTCGTCGGTGAACTGGAGATGCGAGGTAAAACGAGATCGATGGGACGAATCCAGGAAATAAGATTATTTCCCTATTCAGCTTGTGTTCACGGGTTTTTGAGAAATTAAAAGAACGAACGGATACGTGTAGTTAATACAAATATTACCCTTTGCGCTCAAAAGATGACACACACACCACACTCGTCGTTCAACACAAAAATTTTAAATAAATATTTCTTAACTCAATCTGTAATACTACGTGATGCATCGACACAGTGAAATGTACAACAGATAGAGAGATAATAACATCGAAAGGATTCATTAAATCTTTAAAGTTTCGAAGTTGCTGTATGTTAAGATGACATTCGTCATACTCGTCGTTCAACACAATTTTCAATAAATATTTTTAAACTGAATCTGCAGTACTACGTGATGCATCGACATAGCGAAATGCACAACAGATATTAGAGAGATAATAACATAAAAATAATTCATTGAACATTTTAACCAGTAAGTTGCGAAGTTGCTGATTGCAACAGCAAGAATATGTTTGAGTACAAACAGTTAAACTCAGGAAATAATATTAAAATGCAGAACGTACCGCAACCCGATTTTGAAATACCTTCTTCACCACTTTCGTACCTGCTTTTGAAATCTCGAAATTGAGAAATTCCTGCACTTTGATCATACGAGTTCCGATCAAATCCAACAAGCTATGAACAGCGTCGTAAAAAGACCGTTCACGAATCCGACATACTTCGACGATTTTTCTTGACGAACAAACAGAAAAGACGAGGCTCGACACGAGATCAAACGAGATGTGTACATCGTAAAACGTTAATATCCCTCACCGTGCTGGTTAAACCGTGGAATGATGCGCGTTAAGAGGGAATTATGGTCGACGTGTACATCGAGCGACCCCGTGAAAGTGAAACAAAGAGGTCAGAGAAAGAAAGTGAAAGCAACGAGTAAGAAACGCTGACCTCTTGGATCGGACCCGTTCTAGGGTCTGTCTTTATTAGCCATGATAAAGAATAGCCGCGCAATATTGCTTCTCGTCATTGGAATTCATATATTCCCGTGGAACCCCTCCATATTAGAGTCCTAAATTCTCGAGAGGATATTCTGCTACCGAGACCTTCGTACCGGAGTATATTATACTGGACTCTTGGATACTCTTTAATTAGTGAAAGAGGATAAAAGAGGAGGAACGGGAGAGAGAATGCGGACGAGGGAAAGCGGACTTGTAGCTGTATGCGCATTCGAAAACACGAGTTTCACGAGGGAAATCAGGAACGAATTAATCCTTTGACGAACCAAATGATACTAATCGTCATTTTGTCGTTTACTGAGACTTAACGGCTGTCGATTGTAAATATCGCTGGATATATAGGTAAAAGTAAAAGGAAATGCACGCTAGATGTTATTGAATATGTATAGGAAAGACTCAAGAGAATATGTGGAATAGATTAGGCTGAAACGGGGACTAGATGTTATTGAATATGTATAGGGTAGACTAGAAATGGGACTACCTTACAGATACAGGGAAGAGTAGGATGAAATGAAAACTGGATACCATTTACTATAGGGTTGATTAGAGTAAAATGGGAACTACATGTTACTGAACAGATATAGAAAAAATTGGGATGAAATAAAGACTATGGTTTTATTGTCTACATATAAGGTTGATTACGGTAGAATAGGGACTATATATATAATTTACTTAATAGAGAAAAGAGCAGGGTGAAATGGAGACTAGATATTATTCACTACATACAGGGTTGATTAGAGTAAAATGGGAACTGAATAGTACTGAACAAATACAGGAAAACCTAGGGTGAAACGGAGTCTTCATATTATTAACACATCTATGGTAAACTAGAGTCTATTGAAGGCTAGGTATCATCGTATGCGCATATGGAAAGATAGGGTAAAATGAGAAGTAGATATCATTGAATACATAGAGGGTGAGTGATAGTGAAATAGGGGCCGAATATCATAGAATACATTCCATATGTATATGGAAAGCAAACATGAAATTATCCTAAATTATACCGCTATCAAACGACAATCCAGCGCAAACTTATAATAATAGAATATCTTTTAAATTTATTATTCGAATTTTTGTTGAACATATACGCCGAAAATTATTAGCAAAGTTTCGAAAAACAAGAGAACAGGTATTAATGCGCAAAAGCGTTCAAGGGCGTTTGAAAAGCCCCGTGTAACTAGGTACGTCATTAACTTGGTCGCTTGTTATTTCCCTGAAAATCACTCGAAGTAAAGTCATTTTGAAACGTTTTGTAATTATTGTTGCCATTATGACAGCCTCTCCCCGGAATTTATATCGCTGTAGTAAATTTCTCTCGTGAATTTTCATGAAATTGCTCGAGGCTTTGAATGCAAATTTTATTCGTTCAACATTTTATTTCAACTACAAATATGTGTACCGGTGTAGTGGGTATATTGAACATGAATGTAAATACATGTGCGCATACATATGTATACTTGAAAGCGGCTTTCATTGATTATTCGCATAATGCATACAAATATGTAGAAAGAAAGGGGAAGAATGGTTACCTTCAAAAATAGAGAAGACGAACTAATATTAATATTTACAGCTGGTGCCACGAATTTGAGATTTTTATAGTCTATAGCATCTATTTCACATCCTCGAGTTCTCAAACCACTAAATTGTCCAATTTTAGAATCACTTGATTTCCAAATTACTAATTTCCCGAATTCTCAAATTCTAAAATGGTCGAATTGTCAAATTTCCGAATCTCGAAAACTCCCAAATTCTCAAATTCGCGAATTTTAAGATTTCCGAATTCCCAATCACCCGAATTCTCAAATTCCCAAGTCCCCAGACTCCCATATTCTCACGTCCCCGAATTCCATGACCCTCAAATTCACAAATTCCCGAATTCTCAAATTTCCGAATCGTCAATTTCCCGGCTTTTGAAGTACCAAAACTTTCAAACTCCTGAATTACCAATTTCTCAAATTCCAAAATGCCAAAATTCTCAAAAGCCGTATTATTCGCCTCGAAACAATAATATATTACGTAATACGTACACATAGTCAATACCGAATACGATAAAGGACCTTATTGGTTTTTCCATGCTTCCGCTATTTTAGTCATAAAAAGCCTACGTACGACACGGAAATATAAAATTGGTGTCATCAATCGACCTGGAAGATAACATCCCTGTCGACCGATGTTCCTAATATTACATCCAGATTATTATTATTAAATTCAGTTTGGTGTGGTATCGCAATTTTCTGTACCGTAAGAACCACGTTGAACATTCGTATTTTTAGAGGGATGTTGGAGGCTCCAGGTTGCCGTATTCGAGCTCGTTGGCTCAACCTGTTCATTGCGAGCAAGCTCGAGCACCACCGGATATTTACAGTCTGCAGTCTACTCACTGTTCCTACTTTAATATCCTGTCATTGCCTCCGACAAACGCGAAAGAAGGAACAGGAGATGAACGCAGGACAGGGAAATAGGTGGAAAGGGAAAAAGGGAGCTTGTTTAGACAGCCTGAAATGCTCGATCACGGACTTTCCTGAAATAGTATGCTTCATTCTGAACAGTTGACACATGTCTTACGATTTTCCTTCAGACATATTTTAGATATACATACCGTGCTGTTATTTATCAGGCTTGTGCTTAAAATGAATCGAGTTGTTTATCAAAGAGATTCCGAGATATGCAAAGTCTGACATGACTGAAATATTTAAGCGAATTACGCAAACATTCTGTCGATGTTTTTAATGCCAAGTAGCTGGATGTTTATTGGAACAAGGCAGCGAATTAAATATTTTGATTGTAATGAGCTAGGTTATTGTATATTAAATATGTTCGGAGATATATGAAATCTGACGTAGTTAAAACATTCGATGAAATTGCACTAACATTCTATCGACGTTTTCTTAGTATCAAATAGTTAACTATTTATTAGAACAAACAGTGAGTGAATTAGGTTAATGTACATTAAACAAATTCTAAGATATAAAAAATCTCGTGTAATTTGACGATATTAGCATGTCACAAAGAGCATATTATGCTCTACATTTATGATATTAATACAGTCAACGTTTTTATACTAAGAAAATTAATACGAAATTTAATAACATATGTGCTATTATACAATACTTTCCTGTTGAAAAATTGTGTTTCAATTTTCGCAGCTCGAAATAGCAATCTGCCACGTAACCTATCATCAATGTACAAATACCATATACCTATCTATTATGTACATAATAATATATAAATAATAATATATATACTCACTGCGTTTTGTAATTAGTACATATTCGCATGCATTCAGTAGTGAATTTTTCTTTCTTTCATCGGTAAAATGATATTGATAATTCAACAAAGTTCAACCACTGCTTTGATCAACTTTGTGATTTGCTTCAACATGTTTGTTTCAAGATTGAACTGCTTTAATGAGACTGAATCGTTCAGAAACGAAATTGCGCTTAATCGATGTACCTGAATAATTGACTTTGATTAACAGGTGCCTTAAGGATCGATAACATACGTAATTTATTCTTCTATAATTATCTGTAAACGTGGCTGACAGCTGAAAGAAATTACGCAATGAATGTTTGATTCTTGTTCTGATACAGCGAACGTGCAGGTGACTTTATAACTTTTATTATTTTATCTGCTTCGGGTTCGTTAGAAGTTATGTGTTTTTAACATGCAAGTATTTTGAGCAACAGCTGCACGATATAAGATGGTAGATATGCAAGTTTGTTTTTTACGTTGTTTCGTCGTTTTAATTAATCAGTTCAATTTATATTCTACTTTTGTTCAAAGTCAGAAAAATTTCTATGAAATTATATATTTTTCATGATTTTCGTCGACATATTGTATTATGTAATAAATGTATAATAAGATATAAAAACTTACTAAATTTTTTCTTTAATTTTGTAATAAGATTAAAAACATACAAGTACATTTTGAAATATTTTGCGATCATATTTGATAGTGTTTATCCTCTTTAATGTAAAAAATCTGGAAGGTAGGTCAACTATTCTGTTTTATTTATATGGAGATGGTACGATGTTTGATTTTGTGACTTCGTATAATTAAAATATTATTTCAAATTCTGAAAACATTGTACAAATTAAAATATTAGGAGAGTAAAATATTCTAAAAATTTACAAAACATCTATGTAATATAAAAAGTATATTTTCAACTGACCAACGAACCGAGGAACCGTTTTTTTAAGATTTATTTCCCTGTGATCTGGAAATTGAATGTTTCGTGCACTAAAATCGCAGAGAATGTAAAATACGACTCTTTTGATATTTCACGGTTTATTGGATCGTATTTTGAGCTATTCGTATTTCAACAACCATACAGAAAGTATCAATATTTGAACGCAAAATGTATCTTTCAATGCACGCATGAATCCTGTATACGAATTCACCGTTTTATTTTTTATCAAACGGAAGCACGAACTTTTTGCATAAACTCTGCTATATTCTTGTTTACTTTAACGTTGGTGTATTCTGTTCCTTCAGAAATACAATAATGTATTTTAAAAGCTAACTTAAATTGATAAATGCCGTCACCCGAAGAAATTTATTCGATATCCGAGAAAGTACCCTCGACGAAGTATGAAAGTTAATAATAGAAGGTACTGAATGGAAACCGTATAATTTACGTGGACTAATCTGAAACTACAGTTGCTTATTATTCATTAAACATTAGTGCAGCGTCTGATGGCACATTCGCGGCATGTATTAAACTAGATAAAGATCTAGCAAGAACCCTGCGAATGTCCTCCATATGTTCAAAGTGCAACATACAGGTATATTCTCTAACCGTTAGGCTATTCAATGCTACTAGACTAAAACAAGTCGTTCGACATGTACGTATCGTGTAAAAACATCTGAAGGTATGCATTCGTATGAATTGGACTGTTAACATTAGCTAACGACAAGATGAAACACCGTGGACTTGATCCAATAAAACAGTTGTCGGAATTACTGTGTATTCGAATGTTTAAATTATTGGGTGTCAGGAAACATCCTATGGGTTGTGTTTTCATATTTCCAGTTTGCATAACTGATCGCTGAATACTTTTTTAATGATCAGCAATCATTACTGATTATAGCTATAATTTGTAATAATCAGATACTTAATATTTCTTCGATAATTCAGTGTGAATATGACCTGAATTTTGTTCAACGTAATGATTAACTTCGTCATGAATTAAGGTCAGAAACATTTCTGAACGATTTTTCCATGATACAGTAAACTGAATCGATATGGAACAAACGCATGAAACGTTTCTATCATAATTGTTTTGTCTTGGATCACTTTCATGATCACCGATACTGAACACGACCTTACATCCAAACTTTCGTTCCAAAAATGAGAGTCACGCGTTAAAACATTATTCACGGTATTTGTCATACAGTATACCTCGTCGATATATCGAGTATCGATAACATCGTTGAACTACTTGAAATCTGTCGCATAATTTAAAAGAACATGTCTCGAAGACAATTTGGCCACCCACCATAACATCATAGGGTGCAATTTACCGAATGTCCGTCGCGAGACAATGATACAACGTTCGCAACGAAAATAGATGCTGCAGAGTTCGTTTCTCATTCGCGAGTGGCTGGACGTAATCCACTATACGGTCGCAGGGTAGGAAAAAGGAAGGGAAGAAAGGTATAAGAGTGGACATAACACAGAGTGATGAATACGCATGCATAAGTAGGTACATAACGCGTACACGGGAGGATGCAGAGACACGAAACTAGTTCCGTGTGTGGAGACACGAGAGGAGCCATCGGATCCTAGAGGAAAGCCTCTTCTTTGCAGAATAGAGATCGGGACGCGATGTCTGTGTCTGGCATCTTCCTTCTTTCGTCGCGGTTTCTCTCGTTCTCGTTCTTCGCTGCTGGACACGAGCCCATCCTTTGAAAGTATCTCCAAGTATTTCGAATATTACGGTGAAACCCGGTTGCCTTCGCAGTAGCTCTTCCCCTCTGGTCTCTCCTTTCTTCTTCCGGGATTCTTATTTCTCCCGTGGGGTGGACACCCGGGATTGAGCAAGAAACTCGGACCGGTAATGTTATTCAGAATAGTCTCGACGAGGCCGTGGAAGATCGAGGTATCGAGTACGGTTTCGATAGAAATGATTAGACGATAAGCATTTTTATGGATGCTAGAAACGCTGCACGGTACATCGCTATGGGCACAGTTTCGATACCCGATATCTGGAAATTATCCGTGATAGCAAATTTCTGTCCAGTTGATTACTTTTATACGAGCAGTTTGTCATCGAGATTTATTCGTTGCGAAATTTCGGTGTAATTTACGAGCCACTTCGGCCGTAAAAGTTTGCATTGTATGTCGATGGACATTTATGAGTTACATGCTTGAAAATTTTGCGTTTTTACTGCTACGTAAGACACCAATAAAACACCCGTGCACAAAATCGACAGAACACGCGAACAGTGATCTGGGAATATTATATTTGGAACTAATCGTAGACAACAATTTCGCTACTATATTGAATATACTATGTACTTATGTATATTATATAATTTATGTTGATTTATTTTAAATGTGGTAGTTGCAAATGAATTTGGATCATTTTTATGATGTCGTTAAGATATCGTTTTATTGGTACTACACAAAATTGTATCTATCGAATAATATATGTATGCATATCTTCAAATTGATCCGATTAAACTTCAAAAGAATTTACTATGTTAGAGAATTTACCATCGCCGTCTTCTAATTTCGATTCAGAAAATTTCTCTCATTTTCGTATCTTATCCTTTCAAGTTAATGATACACGCTTAAAATACGTACACAATTATACAACTCCGAAATATTTCAATGAATCTTGAAAAATTGCAACGCGATTTTACCAGAGATCCAAACGTACCCTTTCGTTTTTCGAGTTAATGTGAATTATAAATTCGTGTGTCTCGTCGTGGGTGGCTGCGATACAACGCAAACAAAGTACCAGCGTTCCTTGCATTTTTATCCAAACGTTGGCGAAGGCCAACTTGTATTTTTTCCCGCAAACGTAGCCGAGGAGAACGATTTCATCGACGAAAGAAAGAAAAAAAAAAGGGAAAACGAAATAATCGAACAACCGAGAGACAAGGAGAAAAAGAAAGCGGAATTAAATTTTGTCTCCTCGCCTGTTTCTCCGCAACAGATGCAGATTATTCGGCAAAAATGCGTTTACGAGCTTCGTCAAACATTAATTTTCTATTTCGTCTGAGCTCTACATCATCCGGCAGCACGAAAACGCTGAGGGTACAAGTTGCACGAGGATACGTTCAAGATAATGTTGATACACAGCCCGAGACTCCCCATTAAAATGAGGGAATGGTACCCTGCCGTTATTGCACCGGAGTATTATATCAGATTTTTAATTCCTCATATTTATCACTACCCACAAACTTTATCATAATTACCGCAAATTATTCTCGCGACTGCCTTCGACTTTCATCGCGTTCCTTTCTTCCTTTTAGAACGCATTTTTAAGATGCTTTGATGGGTATCTTGGCATAACCTCGGGGAAAGATACTGCGAACGTCAAAAGATTAAATTATTTTGATTCACTGAAAATGTACAGATCATAATTTATTTATTAGCAACCAAGTTTCGTTGTTTATGAACATAGAAATCTTGCCACTATTATATAATGCATATAATAATTAAGAAATATAACAATATAATATAAACATAATAAAGAAACAGGATACATTTTTGGATTGACGACGAACGTACTATCACAATAAAAATTGATTTTTTAAAACTTAATATTTAATAATACATTCAATTTATTATATAGAAATATATCGATGATTGTTCACATAATTATATTTTTATTAATTTATTATCATAGTACAATATGTACATTTCGTACATATACTACATTATATCTTATGAAATTAGATTTTAACATTTACTAACAGAGGTTTTAAATAAAAGTAAAGACGTCTGTAGAATTAATAATATGTACAAATCGATAATTAAAATTGAGTACAACCGATACTATCCCAGTTTTCCTCCATACATAAAATTTTGCAAGTTCAAAACGAAGAAAACCGCTCTGTCCAACATTTTCATTCGAGTTTCCGTGTTCGGAACGATCTGTGCAGCGCCGATAGCGGAAGACGATGGTTCGGTTAAGAATGGAAAGTGTAAAATTTGATTTCGCGGAAGTAATTTTGCAATTTCATCGGCGGGGAGGCAAACAATCGAAGTATTCTCGTCGAAGGAAATAATGGAACACCAAATACCGGTCTCTTATCATGGGAGAAAAGTGAAGCAGCGGTAAACTCTCGGCAACGTCTACGGCGCAACAGAGGAGGACGAAAGACGGTACAAGGAGGAAGGGGTATTTACACATGAATACAGGCTGAGCTTATCACTACGTGAATGGAGCAATGGGGATATATTGGTTCTACAAAGAATCGATGAAGGCACGGCACGGTATTGAACCTCTACGCTCAGGGACGAGGACCAGAAAAGAAACGTCTGCTTGCTCGCGATATTAGAATCCTGGCATATTTTTTCAGGCCCCTTATGACACACTGCTTTATGACGCAGCGTCGCCAACAAATTATCCGCTGGCAATAAAATCGCTAGAGGAGCACCGAGTAAAATGTTTCCGGAGCCTAAGTTATTTTTGAAGAGAACTCGTTAGATCTGCCCTTCTATCTTAACCCAACGGTGGATCGATTTTTTGTTATTATAGTGCGCGAGCGAGGCAGGGAATAGATTTTATGGAAAGTCAGTCTCGTTTCGGAGACAAAAATAAAGTCCCATAATTTCGATGAATTTGTTTGCTTTGAAAATAATTTATTCTTTAGTACAAAGGAGAATATATGACAAAAAATTTTAAAAGCTCGAAAACAGTACTTTCACACGAAGGAATCATTTTCCGTAAAGAGTAAGGTGTATATAATCACAAAATTAATTTACCCGTTTGTTGTTACATAAATCGTTCTCCGAAACAACGCAGTGTTTCATCCTTCGTGAAATATTTACCTTCCCAGCGTTTTTTCGAAAAACATAACTACACGCAAGTTGGAGACACAATATTCTCCCGTTCCTCTCGTTTTCATCATTTGCATCCGTAGTACGACGCGGCGCATAAAACAAAACAAATTCGAAACACTGTTTGTCGATGGAGTTCGTTAAAACTTTGATTCTCTGTCGCAATATTACGTTCCCGACTGTTTGCTGCGACTCTCGTTCAAACAATCGTAAACCAAAGTATGCGAGGAGGAATTGCGTAAATAAAGAATGATTCTCGAGATGGGTCAACGTAATCTGCGGTGACCTGTAGACCATAGCTGGGCACACGGTGCTCACGAAGAGACGAACGCTCATTGACCGTCCGGAAAGACGTTCAGAAGAGGCTGACCGACTCTATTGTTTGAAAAACTTTTATGCCTATTGTGTGCTTACACACTTCCAGCCGAAGGAATTATTTCGTATTCTTCCCTCTTCTGAAAGACACTCGATCCCCGATACCCTTCTCCTTTATCTGTCGCGACAACCCCCCCGGAAAAGTAGTTTCATCGGAGTGTTTTATGAAAAAGGGATTCTATTCAAAGTTTCGTATTTGCTGTTGCACCTTATGAAATCTTTAGTCGCGTAACGAGTGCAGGGATATCGATCGACAACCTGAATAATAATGAATCTCTCCGTTTTTTGGAAGAAAACTAACGTGCATTATCGCTTGTACAGACTTCTTAACGCGTGTAGATTTCTTCCTCCATCGTGATGAGCTTACGAAAGTTAATTACTTGTTCATTCTGGAGAATTTGCAAATATAAAATATCCTGCCTCGTTATTGTAAGCACTGTATTATAATGTCGCATTAGAAATGACTGTAAATGAATAAATTAAATGAAATATTGTTTGGTAGTTGAAGAAAGTAAACTTAAAGTCCTACAGATTTTTAGCCCAATTCTTCAGTTTCATTTTAAAAAATTTAATTCAGTCATACGTTTGTAGCTCAGCACAAATAATAGAGCACGCGTTAACATAAATAATTTTATTATGAATAGCATATGCATTTCATGAAGTAATTATTGTTGCTTGTGAACTACCCTGTACTTTTATCGGGCGTATCAATTAACCTCGCTTTCACATTGGAAGCAATTTCCCAGTGGACTTTAATACGTTGTTAGTAGCGTTTAAGAAGAAATTTATTGCCGCCCAGACTATTTCTTCTTCCTCTCGAGTTTTCCCTCATGGAATCGTGACCGACTCGCGTCTGAAATTTACACGAACGTTCGTCAGCGGCTCCGTGTTTGTGGTCTGTTCAATTTATTTCGGATGCAGTATACATCCTCGTACTTTTATTAGTATTTACGAAGCTGCAGAAGGTACACGACACGTTGCACTACATAAAAGTTAAAATGGTTGCTACGCATTTGGCAAACGTTCAATAACCTTCAAGCGGAAACATCAACCGTAGCTTCGATACGTTTTTTCGGCATTACAATTTTCTAGACATGCCGTTTATCAATCCGGTTACGTGAAAGCTAATACGATCATTGACCAATATAAATTCTATTTATTGCATTATGTATAAATTAGTTTTCATTTATACTGACATTAAAAGGATTAAAGATGAATACTTATTTGCTGATGAATAATCTTAACTAATTGGAAATGTATATTAATTGGTTTTTTTTTAAGTATATTAATTCAATACCTTTAAGAATGATGATACCAAATTTTTATGAAACGTTGACGTTTGAATATAGATGTATCGTGCACTGCAGATAAAGTTACAGTGTGATTAATTCAGCGGTAAACATAATGGGAAATGTTCGTACGGAAGGTTCACCCACTTTGACCCGGTTTCAAAACTGCGGCATTGTTTTCTTGTTATCAAATGTTCACTTGTTCCGTCGGGAATAGAATCATTTTATGCACGCTGCTTTTATCAAGGGAACGAAATTAGGTTTTCGTAAAAATATCGTGAGTGCAAGGTCAGTTCAGAAATTCTAGCGTGTTTATGATAAATGTTGAAACAAATGAATTTGTTCAGCGATCATATAATATTTCGTTCTCGTCGACGAAGGTGTAATTTTTTAAAAATTTGTTTTTGTTAAAATTATCCGATACTAAAGAAAAAGAAAATACTATAACTAATTACTTTTAGCATTTATGAATGTATGAACTGATCTCGTATTCAAAAAAGTCACCAAAGTTGTAACTTTACAAATTTATAATAAAATATTAATCATCAATTATAATAAAATATTATTTTCTCTTTCATACAATTAGTCACAATGTTAATGGTGTAACGAGTTGTATGTTGAATCGAAATGGCAATGATATTAACATTTGCATTTCATTTACAAACATTTTAATTATTTCACTGATCATTTCACTAATGAATCTCTGATTGCATATTACAGTTTAATCCTTCCAATTACGTCTTCATAACAACACATTGTATATTCTGCACAATTAAATGACTTACGAGGATATTATTTAAATAATGTAGAATTTATGAATTTGAGAATTTAAACATTTAGAAACTTGAAAAATTACAAACGTAAAAATTCGAAAATTTAGATATTTGAAAGTACAGGACTTTAAGGAGACGAGGATTTAGAAATTTAAATATTCGGGAATTAAATAAGTTTTAAATGTAAAGATTGCGTAGGAATTTGGGAATATAAGGTTTTAATAAATTTGGTCCTTAGAAATTGTGAAATAAGGATTTCAAATTTTACGAAGCGATGACTGCAAGGATTTTATAGGAATTGGAGAATTATGACATTTTAGGAATTTGAAATTTCTGGGACTGTACGTACATGGAAATATAAAAATTTGAAAATATAAATATTTGTAGCCTCGGAAATTTGAGAAATTCGGTATTTAGCAATTTAAAAACTCTTGTACTCGATAATTTGCAATATCCTAATCTAGAAATTTATAAACATTCCTTCTCGGATATCGATTCTCGGTGAAAAATAGTCTTCGTTGCACCCGAGTGTACCAAAACCAAAGTAGGCGGCAACATTGAAGCGTCAATGTTGTTCGGTCAAGCGAGAACAAGATGTACAATTACAATTCCATTCTTCCGTATGCACGCGTGTGCTTCGAGAATGCTTCCCCGCGATTCAAGGAGGACGAAGTGGTTACTTGCATCGAAGGGCGTACTTCGCACCCTTCCTGCAAAGGAAGGGGATGAATGATGGACGCGAAACGAAGGCAACGATGCCGCCATCGACAGCGAGCCGTTGCCAGGAAAATAGTTTGAAACGGGGGAGGAAACAAACGAGGGTCGAAGGAGCAAAACCGGAAGTCGGGACCACCCGTCACGGATTTTCTTTATGGCGAACGACGGGGTTTCCCTTGCATAGAAGGTGGACAAAATCGTGCGGTAACACTGCCAAAATCGTTGTTTTACGTTTCATGAGGTGCTCGTAATACTTATGGTGTACATATTTTTTTCCGACGCCTTTTTAGAAGCCGTAGATTTGGCCACTGATCAAAGAGCACCGGCGACTACATACGTTGCCTTCATCGTCGAGAAAGAATCGTTTCGCGTTTCGTATCGAGCGAAATATGTTATGGCCTTTTAGAGGCGATACAAAGAGTGGAAAGTGTGGAAAATGTACGATGACGAACAGTCGCTTAAGGTTCTTTCGTTCTTAGACGTCGTCGTTTTAAGAAAGTGTCCTTTAAAACTAGTACGTGCGTTTTGTGACGCGTTACTGGTATAATAATTCACAGTTGCAGTTACTATTATTCTTGGACTAATTGTAAGAAATTTTGCGAGCGTTTTAATAATTGTTGTTCTCCTTAAGTTATTCTTAGTTAGTAATTGAATTATCGATTTGTGAATCTACGGCAAAAGAGATGTTTGGTAATCCAGGTATTTCGGGATTTAGAAATGCAGAAATCTTGGAATTTGGGCATTTGAAAATATAGAAATCTTGGAATTTGGAAATATAGAAATCTTGGAATTTGGGGATATGTGAGTATAGAAATCTTGGAATTTGGGGTTTGATTATCTAGTGATTTGAATTACGGAAATTTAGAGATCCGAGGATCTAGGGATTCGTGAATATATATAGGGTTGACAGATCTCAGAATTTGAGGAATATTGAATTTTGCAGATCTCAGGATTTGCAGATCTTGAAATTTAAGGATCCAGGATTTTTCGAATTCAGAGTTCTTTATTTTTAGATGTTTGCGTGGTAAATTTGAGCATCGTAAAATTTGAGAACGTGACTATCTAGAAATTTGAAAATTAAAAAATTTTAATTTGTCTGTTTTGACACAGACACGATGTAAAATAATATACTATGAAAGTGTATATCCCAAAAGTGTCCGATTTTCAAAATTCCTCGAGTTTCAAAATTTCAACGTCTACCTTATATTCTTTTGTGAAACGTTAGATCACGTTAGATTCGACAGAATCTGCGCTGTCGGTGGTTGAGATTTTTCGGGATGCGTGCCAAATGTTCGCATTGTTTCGAAAGCTCTAGAAGTAGGAGTTAAAAGGAATCAAAGGGTAGTCGAAAGGGAAAAAGAGGGAGAATGAAAGGGTACGTCGGTGGTATTCGTACCTTTCTTTGTTTCCGTAGTTAAAAGCTATTACCTCGCGATCGAATGCACTTAAAGCGCCAGTCTTTAGTATTTTCTACTCTGTTCAGCAATCTGTCTATCTTCTTTTTACGCGTGCAGTTCACAAACCACTAACGGGTAAATTGATTGCGATCTTTTCTACATGTCTAAAAACCAGAACATTTTACAACACTTTCTGCAATTACACCTTAGTAAGTATGGACTGCTATATGTAAAGCCTGAAACATAATCTATCAGAAAGTCAAACTGCTAAAACACCTATTCATATTATTACTGAACTTGCCTGAATTGTTCAAAATTTCTACTTAATTAGTCTCTAACCTAACTTGTTTTCAAGACCATGTGCTTTCAAAATTATACAATTAATTTCATTGTTTAATTTCTTGAAGTTCAAGAAAGGCTTACTATATTAAAAATAAATTACAATTTCTCTAATTTGTAATCGTTCAAAATTTTTTAATAATGAATTCACAATTCAATTCAACAACTTGTACAAGTTATTGTAATTGGATTGTTGTATATATTGCAGCTTGATCGTTGCACAAGTTTGGTAACTGCATTACTCTATATTTGAATGTTGGTACCTTGCTACAGAAATTATGGTTGTGAAGTGTTGGAGAGCTGTTTAGAAAAAACAAAGTAAGGGAAGAAAGTGTGAAATCGAGAGACAGAAACAACGGTGCACGTTACTGTCCAGATTTTCTACGGTTTGTAGCGTTCGTGTTGTTGAAAGAAGGATGTCAGTCGAAAGGAAAAGGGGCAAAGGGAAACGGCTAAAAAGAAAGGTCTCGAAGGAAAGGGTGAACGGACGAGAAAACGGAGGAAAAGATAGGTCATAGACTTCGCTACTTTTTGCTTTCTTCCCGTGGTTAAAAGGTACTATATCGCGGTCGAAAACGCCCACCTAAAGCACTTGCTAAGAGCCTTTCCTAACTCATTGCTGTAGACGTTGCTGCATAGAATGGTATGTTGCACCCTAGACAGGTTTAAAAGGTTTAAAGTGTAACTGCTCGATTCATGCGTCACGTTCAACAACGATATCAATACGGTCCTTTTATTTTTGCAATCAACCGAACGCGATCAATTCCTGTTTTGGAACGCATGCAGAACCGCGTTTCATTCATTTCGATCACTAATTCATGGTTTTAATCGCTGTTGCTCTCAAACTTTAGGCTCTTCCCGCGTGACAATCGAATGGAACGTCGTCTTATTTATTGTGACGCATTTATGCATGCCATAACCTCTGCACATATTCTTATTATGACAACATTACGATGAAAAGTATAATGTATAGGTTCTTCGACAAATGCTGTAAGAGCCAAAAAGGACTTAAATTTCAATTTGCATTTTATTTTTTTTGAGTGAGTGCAAAATTACAAAGCATGTTACATCTTTGTATATTATTGTATACATTTTTGTAGATATTATAATTATTTTTGTAAAGGATCGCCTTGTAAATAAATAAGTGAAAGTAAAAGCTTGTAAACTTAATAAAGTCCGTCCAAAAGCTGTTCGCGATTACAGCAAAGACACGAGTGAATTATCATAAAGTATCGTAATGTATTACGAAAATAATCATCGTAAGCATTTTTACGCGCCATCTGGCCTATAAGGACTTGTTCGATTTCCTCGTTGTTGAACAAACGAGTCGAACAGAATCGTATTCTTCCACGGTTCTCCTCTTATCAGACTTCCACGGTGTTCACAAAGTGCAGTTATCGTGACTCGAATTGCGAAGCGATTTCACTCCATCCGGTCGATCAGATATTCACCAAGTTCTGAAACAAATAGGGGAGTCGGCTAACTGCGCCATTGGCAGCAGTCAAGTTTGTCCATTCGAATTTCGACGACAACGGTCAATGATGCAGTGATCCTGTCCTCGTAAAATCGTTGATCCGTGAGACAGACAAGCGAAGACGAACAACGTTTCCGTAGAACTAATTTCCGTGAGAGAATCCGGAGGGAAAACGGTTACGATGATAGTAGAAGCGAAATGTCAGCACGTACTTTATGTTCTGATTATTGATCGTGTATTACTGTGATAACAATTCTATAATCATTCTTAGTTATTTCATAAATTATTTGGAATATTTATCCTTTCTATTCCAACACTGTTCGATTTACAAATTGTTTAATTTTCAAACCTTAAATTCAAACGTTTCTAGATTACGAAATTTCCAAATTTCCAGATTGTTAAATTTCCAAATTCTTAAATTCTTAAATTCCCAGATTATTAAATTCCCAGATTCCTAGGTTCCCAAATTTCTAGATTTATAAATAAACAAAATCCCAAATTTCCAAATTTGTAAATTATCAGAATCCCAAATTTTTCACACCCTGTATTCCCATATTCCCAAATCCCAAATCCTCAGATCCCTAAATCCCCAAATCCCTAAATCCCCAAATCTCCAAATACCAAATCTCCAGATCCCTAAATCCTCAGATTTCCAAATTCGTAAATTCGGAGAATCAAAAATTCCTAGATGCTCAAATACCGAAATTCCTCAAATTCCAAAGCGCCTACTTGGTTCCCAAAAACCCTACAAAAAACTTCAGACGTGGTGAAACAAATTTCATCGTTTAACAAATGTATCAGGTATTTTATGCATATTAATTCGCGACATCACATTTACCTTCTAATATCAGTGACTCAACGCGTAATAAAACCAGTGATCCATGAAACTCATGGGGAAAATACAATACTATGCTTAGTCACTCAGAAGATAACGTAGGTCATCCCGTACGTGACATATTAACGCCATAAAATATTTACGGTGTGATACGATTCAAAATCGAATTTGGATCATCCAAAATTTGTTCAATTTTCTAACCGAAGATACTCGCACCGGTTGTACTTGGAACTACGCAAAATAAATATAATAAAGTATCGTGAAAATATTTGTTAAAATTTGTTAAAAATGTAAATACTACCTAATGCAATTTTCAATTGTTATATAACGATATAACGAACATAGTAATATTTTTACGGTCACATAAATCAGTTTATTATCGGCGTCCATTGAAAAAGAAGATCGATTTGCGATATTTCATTTGCGTCTACGAATCTTGAATAGTGTGCAATCTATTAAATCGTTCTCTTGAATTGGTCATATCTGAGGGAGATAAGAGAATTCAGTGGTCAATATCAATGGTGACTTCATCGGGTTTACTCGTAAAATTCCAAACCATCGGTCTGCGATCGATTTCAGGAGCTCGTTTCGCTAGGTAAAAGGGAGGAAAACAGCTCTTTAATCTCCGTGTCGATGCATCCCAACGATCTTTATTGAGTAATTTTCACTATCTTTCCTTTATTTTGTCAGCCATTAGGGGTGGTACGCGTCGAAAGTATTCGTAAACAGATGTGCTAAATGTCGAATGAATTGCGAAAAGTTTGTGAATGATTTGTTGAATTCAATCTGTTTTTGTTTTCTGATTAATTGATGGATCACCAAAGTAATTTATTATTGGTTTTGTTGAAGAAGTACCCGTTTTGTTTAGCAATATTATTTAATAAAATAAACGTTGATTCGATTCTACAATTGCAAATTATAAAATTTGTAAATTGTTGTATCCTATAGGGTTAAAAAAGGATGCATTTAAGTTTCGTTCAAATAATAGCGTAATAATAGCCCCTGCTAAATTTATTTAACAAGTTTTATAAGTATTTAAAAATCCTGTCAGACATTTTTCGCCATACTGACAAAATATACGGTGCCAGTAGAATAATTCGGACTAACCGAAACACAATTTATAGATTTTCTCTTCATCCCGTAATAATATTTTATGATTCGAACGGTTGCGCAATGACAATTGAACGATACAGTTCCATTAATATGTGAAAGCAATTAATATTCTTGTATCGTGTTCCGAATGCGCATTCATTTGTAAATCATGTTATTATAACAGAAGTATCGCCGATGTTTTACGTAGCAGGAGAATGATCGATGTAGCGTGAACGATAGATTTCTTTTAACTTGCGACGTAATATATTCGGCTGATCCATATTTATGATTATTCACGGCACTTTGAATGCTGACAAGCCCACGACCGAAGCGTTACACGTATTTATAACACCCCCAAGATAGAAATCGTCGTTGGATGAAATTGCGAAATGTTCCGTAAAAGAAGCTACATTGGCTGAGTGAATCTTTCGCGGAGATACATCGATCATTTTGTAGATACCAGTTACTACGGCTCCTTCGACGATAATAGCAACTTAAATTGCCATCGATAGTACAAAGAAAAATTCATTCGTTTAAACAGTAATCGATCTTGTGTAAGTATCCTAACTACTCGAAGCGCAGTCGAGGACGAATCTGAATTCCGTATGAAAAATTTATCGACAACGGATGATCAGGTTTACCGCCTGTTCTTCTTTAAACATATTTTGGAACATTACAATTTTCGGATATGAAGCTCTGTGAATGTAGATGCTTGGAAATTTCGGGAATTTGAGGACTTGGATATTTAGGAACCGCAGGGATAATTCTGGGAGAATCTAGAGATTTGGTAATTTAGATGTCTGGAAATCTGGGATTTGGAGTTTTGATGTTTGGACATCAAGGGATTTATGGCTCT
Source organism: Coelioxys conoideus (assembly GCA_947623535.1). Lineage (NCBI taxonomy): Eukaryota > Metazoa > Arthropoda > Insecta > Hymenoptera > Megachilidae > Coelioxys > Coelioxys conoideus. The sequence goes on from OX392451.1 coordinate 33,646,574, forward strand.
TAGTATTTGAAAATATAGGAATTTGGAAATTTAGGGATTTGAGAATGTAGAGATTTGAAGATCTAGGGATTTGGCGACCTTAGAAGTTGAAAATTTAGGCAATTGTGACAGTAGGGATTTGAAGATTTAGAAGTTGTATAATCGAGGAACTTGGGAATCTAGGGAAAAAGGAACGTAGGAATTTTGGAATCTTGGGATTTGGAGATTTGGGAATCTAGTGATTCGGGATTATAGCGATTTGGTAATCCAGGCATTTGGGGATCTAGAAATTTAAAAATCTTGGAATTTGAGGATTTGAAAATTTAGATATCTTGGAGTTTGCTGTTTAGAAATTTCGGAATATACGGATTTGAAAATTTTGGAATTCGAAATATAGTGATTTGCTAATCAAGGGAATTGTGTTGCAAAAATTGAAATCTGCCGATTTCGGGATTTAGGAATCTGGGGTTCTTGGGAGTTGGGAATATAGGATTTTCAGGAGCCTACAGTTGTGAACTATAGAAACACCCTGTCCTGCTTCTCACTTCCACTTCATTCAAATTTATTTAACCAATCAGATAATAGATACAGTTTTCTCTCAATTTTTTCCCAAACTTACACGCTCACTCCAAGCTTTGTTGGATTGTAAAAAGCTTCGGAGATTCAATCAACTTTAGATTTTTCATACAGTATTCATTCAACTTAACACATTCGACATTCGATATTCGACTTTCATACATCAGACATTCGACATTCGCTTATCGCATTCACATTCTAGTTTCATATACATTTTACTTGTTATAAATTCGTACTCTAATTTTTACACGCTGAGACAACTTTGTAACAAGGTATAATTGTTACTTTAATTGTTCGAAGTTACATTCATTCGACTTGATACAGTCCACTGATCTTAGTCGTTGAGATTGCCATTGATCCCACGCGTCGTTTAATCGTCGCTAAAATAATTGTTGACGCTGCGACGCGCATACAGGTTCGCCATTCGACTGTTTCGCCATACATTCTGGCGAACGAGGCGAGATACGAAGAAAAAAGAGCGGCAAAGATTTTTTAAAAGACACGAGGCAATAGTTATTCTATGAAAAATCGAAGAAAGAGGAAGCGGGTCACGTTCCGCAACGAGAGAGGCCTTCTTTCTTCCGGTTTGCGCTGGATGCTGAAGCTGCGCGTTTTAACGAGCACAGAAATGTTCCACTTTTCCTCTTTCTCCCCTCCTAGGTCCCTCCGTTCAGCCATCCTTCTTTGTTTCTCCCTTTCGCTCGTTTCCGTTTCTTCCATCGATTCGCGAAATTCCCCGGAATATTACACCGGGGATTCGTTTTCCGAGTTTTTCTTCTCCCTAAAGAGAGGCTCCTTTCATTTCTATCGTCCTTTTCTTACGACCCGTTGTTCACCTTCATTTACCTGGCCTCGCCGGTAAATCCTTCAATTGCCCGGCTGATTAATCGATTCAGAACATACTAATGGATTCGGATTCCGTTGAACAATTTTAAAGATGAAAATCGGACGAAAAGGCTCTACTCTTTCGATAATACCATTTCGGCAAGTTGTTACATCTTTCGTACACTGGATACACGCACTGGTTATAATAATATTTTAATAAAAATTGACTATTAGTTATTAATTACACTTGTGTGAACAATCTGTTGTGTATAATCTGTGGTGCGCTTGAACTGTGTTAAAAAGTCACTCCATAAATCATGATTACATCATTTTTAAATCACGATGATCGAGTTCAGAAGTTACGTTGATTTTGTTAATCAAGACTTCATTTCATAAATTTCTACACAAATTTCATTTCTATACTTCATATTTCTTTTTTGATAAAAAACATTTTTAAAGTGACTTCAGCTTTAAACTCACACTTAAATTTACCTATCATTCTGAATAACGTGACTTCATCCTTTAAATGTGTGAAGTGACTTTATCCTTTAATCCTTTGCTGTCCTATGTCCAGCAATCCAAAAAAATTAAGTTGGTTGCAGATGTTTTCAGTTCTTTGTCACTTGTAATAAATGCAACAAAATATGCATTATTGCAATGTATTTTATTGTAAACCCACTTCTTGACTTATTTTGTAAATCAATTATGGAGCCATAGGTAAAAGAAATTAAAGAAATTAAATTAGAATTATTGGTTTCTGCTCGTTCTTTGAAGAAGTGTTCTGAAGACATAAAGTTGTTATTTCATCCATAAAATGTGTTCAGCGTCTCCGAATGTAAATCAAGCAGTTTAATGAAGAACCTTACTGTTATAACGGTCGTTCAGCAATAACATTTCAAAACTGTTTATAACGAATAAAAGCGAGTTACTTTTGTCCGGATCATTTCATTTAGATCGTTGCTTTAAATTTATGCATGAAACCGCTGCTTTAAGATGCTAATGCAAATTTTAGAGGGGTTGGTTGTCATAAGCAGGCGCGATAATGTCTTTCCAGTGCCGTATAGCGTGTTTACGAAATGGCGGTACATTTCACAATGTATCGATTGCATATGCAAATTTCAAATTGTTTCATAGCGTTCTGACTTACTCTACTTTCGTGAGGAAGGCATGTATTTTTCATATTTTGATCGTTCGTGAATTATTTGGGTCCCTATGTACGCAATCCACGCAAAGATTGAAACTATCAGTTTTAGATTCTGAAAGCTGAACAATTATTTCAAGTCGAGTAGCTTTAAAGGCAAACTTGAGAAATATTGTTTTTTAACGTATCTAAATGTATCATAAATTCAGTAAAAGGTAAATTACAACGAAATAATAAATAATAATAAAGGAAGTAGTTGGACTAATAAAGTAGTAACTAATGAAGAAATGTTCATAAAGAGAAGTAGGGTCAGATTTTATGAATGTTTTTCAGATATGGTTTAACTTCATGATACTTGTTGCCTACATAATGAAAGTACAATGTTCGATTAATTTGTCGTCGCGGAATATTGTGTGTACTCGTAAATAGATAGTGCATTGTGTGTATTCGTCGTCGATACACGTTGTTTAACGTGTCTGTCAGATACAATTCTATATACCCGACAATCTACATCATATCGTACTTCAATAATTACTGAAGCAGGCTGGCTCTCGATGCAGGAAGGCATGCTTCTTCAGCCACTAAATCATGCAAATACTAATGATGGCACGGACGAAGCGTCGGATAATTGAAATGTAAACACTCGGCTTGCTTTTGAGGAGAAATTTAATGGGCTCATGAGGAGAGGTTGCAATTTAACCATCGCTTTTTGATTGTGACGAAGCCCAATCTGTGGAATCTAAGTGTAATATAAGTTGAAATTTCTTACATATTGATATTTTATTACATATATTATAAATTCAATCAAATATTATATTATACATCATATTGTGTATTAAATTAAATATTTTATCATACATCACATCATGTGTTAAATTAAATGTTATATTACATAGCTCTGAAGTGCATTGTTTGAAAACTCGAACAAAATTTTTCAAGCAACTTCAGTATACAAACTATACAAATTGTGTGAACCTGTGTACACAAAACGTACTGCACGTTTTTTTTTTTTCATATTTGCCGTATATTAAAAGCGTGCTGATGCGGAGAAAACTTCTATCAAACATTAATAACATTTCGCCACGACCGCATGTGTTTCCGCCGCTGCTTAAATAAGTGGATGCATATTCATTGTGACAAACGTATTAAAATTTAAAATATACGAGCGTGCATAAAATTTCATATTTATAAGTTAGTTAACTTAAATGAATGCACGCGTTTTGAATTTCGGTCGTTTAATACGAAAAATGGACAGAAGGATGCAAAAATGCAGAATCCGAATATAACGAACGCGAACAAATTAAAAGACGAAAACGTTATTTAGAGCAACGAATAAGTACGGTGGTCCAATTCGATTGTCATAACGGCGAAAGAAACCTACAACACGAACAGCAATGAATTCTTCATTCATAATGAAACGAGCGCAAGCTCAGAGTTCGTCGTTTATGCATTTATGTGTGAATTGCCAGAACCGTACTTTTATGTGAACTGATTTTCGAAATACATATTTCTACTTCATATATCGTGATAACTCTTGATTCGCTAGATAAAAGTAACACTTTTCGAAATAAAGAGATCGATAACATTTATATTGTTATTATAAATAAGTATTTTATATTAAGAATTAGAAGAAAATTGAATATTGAGTAACATTGGCATTAATAATTGTAAGTCTAACATGAAATATCCTAATTTTTAACTAACATTTATATTAATAATAACAGATCAATTTCTTGTTATTATTATTAAGAGCAACGGTATTTATTATTGATATTAATAACAGAAAGATTAAAATGCTGTACTAATATTTATAACAATAATAATGAAACTAAAATTGAATATTAAGTAATATTGAGATAGCAGTTTCGAAATTTTTTACTAATTCATTGCTGGAAATAATATTATTTTCGTAGACATCGGGTCAGAATTCGAGAAAAACAAAAATATCAGAGAAGATGTTGCAGTTTTTACACAAGTAACGAGTTTCTGTTTCAAGGTAACAGTACCCCATTTGTTAAATTGATAAACCCTTAATTAGTAATTTATCGTTCACGTTAACTCGACATTGAACGTCAAGGTGAACACAGCGGAACACGTAAACGATGTAATTAACTACGAACAGCAGGTGTTAAAATTATTACTTTGCTACCATTGCGTGCATCTAACCGCAAATCAAGTTGTCAGGTACTTGTTAGTTTTGACCGAACTTGTGGCAATAAAATGGCGAAGAGTTGAATATTCTTGGCACTTTCGTGACGATCATTTTAAACTGGATTTCTTTTTTCTTCTCTCTTCGCGTATCTTCATGCTTTTCAAAATAAACGCTGGAGATGAATCGTGGAACGGGGGCAACGGTACGAGAAATAAGAAGACAGGTAGAATATTTAATGACGAACCTGAGAAGTATAAAAGTTGTGGACGAAAGAAGTTCTAATTGTCTTACCGCTGTTTAAATGTAATTTTGCACGCTTTAATCTTTAGAGAATTTTTAACTCTACAAAGTTGCGTAGTTTTCAAAAGAAAGTTGTCTTATGAAGATTTACCACGTCGAAAAAATCAGTTAAATGACGGACGCTCGGGTTTCTTCGCGTTGAAAGTTTCAAAATTAGAAATTCTTAACATTCGTAGATCCTATGTTTTTGAAGATGAAAGTTTGATATTCTTATATTGTAGAAGTTGAAAATTTCAACGTGATGAACTCGAATTAAATACCAGGATGTTCGAATAATAAATGAAACAAATAATTTCTAACTGCCTCAGTGTGGCAGTCAACGTGTTAATCATAAAAGTACTACCTAGTTCAATTTTGAACCTCTTTATTCTGGCACTCGACGTGTTAAAGTCCGTTGTCAGTTTTCGAGGTTTTACTATATTTCTTAAGTGCTGAATCAAGTTTTAGTTTCAATAAAGCACACATTTTACCCTCGTCAGTTGTTTGGTTATTTTTTTCCCATTCGATTGTATTCACTGATTCCACAACCTAACTAGTTCGTGGTTCATTAAGTTGAATCCCGACGAACATACAGTCAAATTAAAAAGAATCTTTTCTGTGATCGTATCTATGCTTGTCATAGACATCAAATGACGTGCCGGAAAATGAGATTGAATGTGCCGCTGTCTCGCTTCCCTTATGAAAGCTTCGCATAATCCCGTAGCATAAATAATTTCGTGCAACGGCGGTTGCGATGTCAACCGAGAGACAAAATTCGAGGGTCGCTTCACCGTTCATGTTTGCCTCGTTCGGGTTCCTTCCGAAGAAACAAAGGCGCGTCTAATTAACACGCTTGAGACAGAAACGAGGTCTTTCTCGTTTCGCGTGGCTGTACTGAATGCAGAGCTGACTCAGCGTTGCAAAAGGGTGCGGATAGTCGAAGAGACGGAAGCCAGTTCGAGGTAAAAGAAACGGACCGATAGCCCCGGTGTAACGACTCAAACAAGCCTTGGTAATTAGCAGCTTCCCATGGAGGACCCTAAAATACCGCTACATTCCTTGCCTCCACCTTAACCTTGGTTCTTTCAGGGATACTAGAAACGAGACTAGACCATCCATCCAGCCGTCCGTGCGGATGCACACCTTTGTTAGAGTAATTGCAACGAATCGTTCTACGGTATAGCCGATTCTGTTGTTACGACTTACCGAGAAACAAGGTCGATATCCTTGGACTACAATGTCTTCCTCCCTCATCCACCCCCGCGCGTGTTTCTCTTTGAAACGATGCTCGAACGTTTAGGGAGAAAATTTGAACCCTTACGCTGAGTCCGACGCGACGCGGCGTTCATGAATATTGAAGGGCTTCTTGGAACTTGATTGAAATGTTTACACCCTTATCACGATGGAAAGGTCACTAATGTTTCGTTGATATGACTGGATTGATGTGATAATGCTGATTTGTTATGCGGAACGATGGGTTATTTTGATTATCGTGAATTGTGCGCGCGTATTAACAATTGATGAAATTAAGGAAGTTTAAGAGGTTTAAGAAATTGAAGAAATTTAGGAGATTTAAGAAATCGAAGAAATTCAGGAAATTGAAGAAATTGAAGAAACTGAAGAAATGTAAGAAAAAGAAGTTTAAGAAATTGAGGAAATTGAAGAAATATAAGAAATGTAAGAAATTTAAGAATTCTAAGAAAATTTAAAAACTTAAGAAATATAAGAAATGTAAGAAATTTAAGAATTCTAAGAAAATTTAGAAACTTAAGAAATATAAGAAATGTAAGAAATTGAAGAATTTAAAAAATATAATAATTGAAGTAACTGTAGAAGTTAAAAATTTATTGACTGAAGGAATTTCAAACGTAATAATTTATAATGTTTGACATTTTGCAAGTTATCAAGTTTGTCATGATCAAATTGCACTTACAGACCTTACTGAACGAACTGACCAAAAGGAAGAAACAGTAAATATACAAAATCGATTAAACGGATGAAAGTGGTTAAAAGTATGAATTTATTCGATAAGTCTAACATAGTGAATGTATAATTCAAGGTTACAGTAGTGTAGATTCAAATCATGTTTCAAACATAGACATAATCTATATCTTGAAGTAATTTTGCGATATGATTTCACGGCAATAAAGACTCGAACAAAGTATTTACCGAATGAAAGTGAACGTAAAATGCGTATTAAAGTCCAGTATCGGTAAAAGTTTGTACTTCGATAAAAATTCCTGAAAAGAAAGTAAACGTGCGTAGATGCAGCAATTCCCTCGTTTCTTATTACTTGTTATCCCGCTATAGCCCGATATTTATCAAGGAAAACACTTTCACACGGGTCGCAACAAAATGGTGAACGTGCAGTGAAATGCCTTTGCTGACAGTGATACACAGTTACCGTTCTAATTAATCGAATTATATCGAGACAGCGCACGGAGCGTAATTAGAATTTTATTATCAGAATCTTCGGGACACATAAATCACCGGCGTTTCGCGATCGATGTTTCAAGAGGCCACCATCGAATGTCGAAGTTGCGTAATTTGCGGCTAACGAAACACCAAAGCGTTAGGAACAGGCTCGCTTCGAAACGGAGATTAATTTCCTGATTAAACCGAACGACTCCGTTCTGACATCGTTCCTTCGCTGTTCCCCTTTTCTTGATCTTTATCGTGCTCGATCGCAAACTGAAAATTTCTGCAAGTTCACGAAACTGAAATAATAAGGAGCGGTCTAATTAGCGGTACCGCGACAAACCTAAAATTTATTGCAACGCCGTTTCATGTCTCGGGGACATACTTGTAAAAGTGAATAATTCGGGAAAGATATTCTTTCAAAAATAAAGACTTTGGATAATAGATATTTTGAGAAAGAAATAATATTAGAGATAAATACTTTCGAATATAAATACTTTACGAGAAAAATGCTTTTAAAAGTAAAAACTTTAGAAAACAGATACTTTGGGAAAATAGCTCTTATGAATAGAAACTTTAGAAAATGGATATTTTAGGAAAAGAATGCTTCTAAAAATCAAAAACATTAGGAGAGGGCAAATGCAACGATTATGCTTTCTAGCATATATAAGAAATATATAAGATTTAGGAATATATAAGATTTTTTATGTTATATATTTATTATGAAGGTAGTAATAATTTCGCAATGCATATATTGAAGATAAATAATGTTGGTACGATTCGTTTTTTAAACCTGATTTACGGTTCAATATATTTACATTCAAATAAATCTCCGCTGCACTTTTTATTGCTCGATATTTCGTTTCGAAGCTGTCACAACTTCATGCCTTTGACTAAATTATTGGAACCAGTTTTGTTCTACTGACAGTATGCGTTGGAACGAACTGTGACATATAGCTTGCACTGAGTATAAACAATCGAACAAATATTCTGTTACTATTGCGAAGAAAGAAGAAAATAATTATATTATAGTATGAACCGAAATTATTACTTTCAATGAAATCTGTGAAGTCTCGTTTTTTTTATTTAGAGAAAGTCTCGAAGATTGTTGAATCAAATTGCACATTTTTTTATTGTACCGTGTCTGACCATAAACGACTATTTCTACTGTGACAGTAAACGTGTCTTTCCTTCGTTACATAATTCCTTCAATTATGAAGAAAAAAGAGCTTATGAATTGTTATATATGTTAGGTGACGCTGCAATATTCATTTATTTATTTTCCTACTTCATTTTCAATTCTAAAGTAAGTATGCATTTAATGACGGTATTTCTAGTGTTAACACTAAAACTACTAACAATGCACAATTATTTTGATGTAAAAATTAAACATGAAAAATACGTGAGCAAACGATGCAACATGAATGAATACACTTATAGATTCTTAATCTTGATGAGAATCAGTATAAATGTCAAGAGGACCAGCTTAACAAATTTTGTCATTTAGAAGTAGGAAATTTGTAGAAGGGTCATTTGACCCGTTTGGTAATTTTGATCCTGTACAAGGAATTTTCCACCAACGTTATACCTCCGTAATCAAAAAACTATCAGAAACGTGGCTGCACCCCTGTTGCTGCGAGCGAAATTGTCATGAGCAACGGTACCGAGCATGGAACGGCCGTGGAGCAAAGGAAACCGGTCTAGAAAAGAGCATCATCCGATAACGATTGCATTCCATAACCGATTATCGGCCAGCGAAGCCGCGAAATGCTGCTAATTACGTGTTTAACAAGAAAAAAAGAGCGAAAAGAGTGGAAGTTCGAATCCGATGGGGCTCGGTGAGTGCGCATGATCGCAGCCCCCTCCCGTTCATTTCGTGTGTGTGCGCGTTACTCTCCTGCAAGTTTCTCTGTGTGGGTGTGTGTGTTCCATGGGGTGGTTGGAGCCCACGTGGACCAACACGATACTGTCAGTCGCGTTCAGCGAGTCATTCGCGTATCACGGTTTCGCGATTGGGGTGCGTTTCCATCGCGGCGATCATCGAGCCAACCTCCGCGAGTTTCTAGTGCACATTGTTCACATTGACAGCGTCTGTGAGTTGCGGGCATTGTGCTGTGCACGGGGTGGGGAAAAATAAACGAGGTAAGATTCATTTGTTTGAAATTTTTTACGTAAATTTCGAACCTGTTTGGTGAGAACGTTGCTGAAAGGGTGACGTTCGCGGTGCACAGTGGTACTCGATAATGTGTGGGTATTTCGTACCGTTTTCTTGCGTATTTTTGTGAGATATATGTTTCTGGGCAAACTGGAAGTGACAGTGACGTTAAAGAGTTTTGTCAGTTTCTTTGGAAAATTAACGCTTTTACAACGGATACGGCTTTATTTCGTACCTTGAGTCGAGCATATTCGATAACTGCAGTTGCCACAAGTGTATACGGTATTTCGTATTTGGAACATTTAAAGAGCGACCGATAGAAGGCACTTTAAAGGCGAGACAAACTTTGCCCATTATGTGTTTACGTTTTCATTACCTGTCGAGTCGAAAATTGAATTTATTCGTACTTCCTTGTGAAACATGTTACGGTACGGTGTAGTTGAAGAAACTTTTGAAAGGCGTGTAAGAGATGGTTGTCGCAGAGTTTATGGAGAACACGTTGTTTCCGAACGATCATTAACAACTTCGATGAAATTAAAAGCGAGTGTTGCATTCGAGCCACTTGAAAGGAGTTTTGAAACAAGTTAGGAATTTATGTTGCGTGTAAATGTGCAATTAAAATTGTCTTTGTAACGACAGAAAATTTACGGAACTACCCGTCGTATGATTAATAAAGTTAGATATAAATTTCTTTTTTATACAATGATTTTATAAACGTGTGAGGTATGAAAACTAATAGATAGCATTGCTGTTTATACACTCAGGTTTGTACTGCAGTATGCGGATACTGTTTGTGACGGTTCTGTTGCATTATTTAACAATTATGTCACTGATAATCGTTAATTATCGTTATATTAATCGCGCAGTATTGGTTCTCTTAATTTCATGTTAAATATTCGATATTCTTTATTAATTTCAAGTTAAATATTCAATATTTCATACTAATTTAACATTAAACATTCGATATTAATTTCATATTTAATATTCGAAACATAAATGCGCAAAGAACAAAACCGCATGATATCTCGCACAAAAATCTGTACAAGCCACAGTCGCATTCTCACATATGGCATAGCGTAGCATACCGTAACTTCGCGTGAAAAACAAATTTTCCTTCCAAAAAAAGGCTTAATTGCAATTTGTATGGAACACGTGCCGAACTTTCAATTAAAAAAGCGTAGATACATAAAAATAGAGGACAGCAGCAGCGCGTGACCGAGGACAACGAAGCCAATCAATTGACATCGATGAGTGCAGTTTTTCGAAAAATTCGAGCGTGGAGACCGGACGCGAAACACAGTGCTCGACGAACATCAGCGTGATCCATAAATTATCGACTGCTCGGAAAACTCGCCGTTATCTTGCCGTTCCGTCCGAATTTCCCGGACGCGTTCAACAGGAGGCGAGCCGGCTGCGAAGAATTAATTAGTTTGAATATACCGATTAAAAATAAAAGTGGCCGGGACGGATGATGGTCGATCGTTTGCTCGTTCGTTTAACCGCGACGATGTTATCCGTTCTTCGCAAACGAATGACGTCGGGCCCCGACGTGGAAATACATCGGTCTAGGTAAACGGGGAATCAGGGCTAATCATTTCGCGATGAGAAAAAAGACCACCGCATCAATGGAAAGCCCGTAAACGGGCGGCACGAGAGGTCCAATAAAAATTCATTACTTTCGCCGGACGACCAGCCGGAATGGACGATTCATTCCGCGTTGAAAGGCATTCGCCTGCTCCTATTTTGTAAATAACCACGGTATTACCGCGTATGGTAAAAATTCATTGCTTTTAGTAAATTGGGTGTCGGGATCAAACGAGCGCCGATGGCTGTGTGCGGTGGTAATTGATACGGACACGAGCAGGATAGAGAGCGAATCTGGTTTCGATAAGGAAACTATAGCGATCGTCGGGAGAGACACCTCTCTGGCTGTTTGATTTTTACGGATTTCTGGAAATTTCAGGATGGGATCGTATGGTGAATGCGCGTCGTAGCGATGTTAAGTGACGTTTAACGCTAGATTTACGGACAATTAATGACCATTTACATGTTATACCTCCATTTCGATTTACAATAAGTAAATGATGGACGATATGTAAACTAACTCATTGTAGAGATGAGTTTTATATAGAAATACGAGAACCAATAGGAGAACATATGTAGGTATTAGAGATCTAGGAAGTAAGACACCTTCGAGTATATCAAATTGGGAATTTAGGAATATGAAAACCTAGAAATTTTTTAATAGAGGCATCCGAGGGGGTTGGGATTGGAAGACAAAGGCACAGGGTAATAAAACAATTTCGAGATGTAGACATTTTTTAATATAGAGGTTCTGGAGACTGGGAGTATGCAGTCAGAGAATTTGAGGATCTAGGAATTTTTGGGGTTAGCGATTAGGAGGGTGGATGTATGGGGGCCTAGGAATTTTTGAATATAGGTATTCGGGAAGCTTGGAATTGGAAGACAAGGAAAACTGGTAATGCAAAAATTTGTGCATATAGAAATGTTGAAAACGGAATGTGCGATCTGACAATTTGGGGATTTAGGAGTTTCTGGTTCTAAAGATTTGAAAGGAAGGGTATATGGGAACGTAATAATTTTGGAACATATGTATCCGTGGGCCCTGTGATTTAGAGAGCAAGTAATATATGATACTAAGAATTTGGGGATCTAGGAATTTATGAATCCAGAGACTTTGGAACTTAGAGGCATATGAAAACCTAGAAATATTAGGATGTAGGTATGTGGGGAACTTGGGATTTAGTAATCGAAATAAATAGGAATCCAACAATGTAAGTTCTAAATTTGTAAATCTAAGGATTTGTAGAACTAGGAATGTAAAGATTTTGAAATTTAAGAACAAAGTATGACTTAATTGTACAACTTTTTCAAAGTGACTACACAATTGAATACAGTAAATCTGTCTTAAATTCAATTGTATCTGAAATCAATTTTTCCGGATAAATTATCGATGCTCTTTCGCATATATATCATAAGAAATACATGTTTGTATTTCAAGATTACCGTTTTGATTGAAAAACGTTAAATTCGCCGTACAATTTATAGCATTCGTTTCCATTAAAATTGTCGATAGTTGATTTATGAGATAAGTTACGATATGTAGATATATCCTTCCGTCGAATTATTGCTAAAATCCAGGAAATTAGGTATGGTATATTCGAGCTTTTTTAAAAATGCACAGTGTGAACTTCCTTTAAATCCTTTAAACGATGGATTTGCAAATCTGTATGTAAGCCGATTGCTGTTAATCTGTAAATGGATGTATATGGAAATGACAGATCGAATTGGGCTAGTTAAACGTATAAACGTGAAGGGACCACTCAAATTTCATTGCCAATTTTTTAATTTATCACAAGAATTAACAGTCGCGGCGATAAAGATTATATTATTGTTAGATTGTAGTGATCAATGCAAAAAAAATAATTAGGTTGCCAATGTCAAAAGTACAAAAGTTTCAACTTAAATAAAACAAAATAAAAATTAAGATTTATGTGCACATAATTATTAAACGTAATAAAATCAACTTAAAAGTAAACGATTACAAAACTGCTTTTCTTTTAATAACTTTTAAAAACATGCTGGACATTCCGTTTATTAATTCTCTGAAATACCTTTCATCTAAGTTTTCTCATTGTACTTTGAGATTCTACTTTAAGTCCGCTTTTATGGTCCTTTTTCATTTAAAAACCTCTCTTAATTTAAAAGAGACAGAAGGCACGCACATACTCGGAATTAACCCAAATAAAAAATTCATGAAAAGCAAGGTTAGTCAGGAATTTATTTACACAGATTCAAAACGTGCAATATACATTCGTTATAAGTGGTTACCGTATATTAACCTATTTAATGAACAAACTAATAAATTAATATTCAATTTTTTTGCCAAAGAGGGAACAATTTTTTATTAGAAAATCGTACGAAGAGGATTTTGAATCCTCCAAATGAATACAAATCGAAAAATTTTTCATTGATGATATCGAAAATGATAATAAAATAACACTCCATACATTTGTTTCTGAATTAACAACAATTACAGTACCGACCCATTGATTTTCCTCGAAATGTATTAATTTTGAAATAATTCTTCAATGAATTTCCATTGTGCGTTATTTAATTTTGATGATATTCATCTCATGCACATATATGTATTTATTTATTCTATTAAATACCTACATACAGTTACATTCTAGTAATTCAGATGTGTGCTCGTACATTTATAATTCAATTACCAGTCCTTTATTTCGTTTTATGAAAATTTAGCATTTGACTTCGTAGCTATGCGTATGTGTACATATTTCGCGTGTGCGAATGAGGTTTAATAAACAGGTTCGTAAATACGATTAGTAAACTCTGAGAACTAAAGTAATTTCATTTACTGCGGACCACACATGCATACTTTAACAACTATTAATGCGAAACTGAAGTTAGTGTCGAAACGTGCTACTCCGGGTCGATTCGAAACGAAAGCAGTCACGATCGCAGATATACTCTAAGTACTCGTTTAAAGTGAGAATGACAGGACGAATTGTTTGTTTGCGAACGATTTATGGCGACACGACTTTTGAGGTAACGAATGAAACATGTTCGAGAGAAATTGTGCTCGAAAGTGTTTAATTAAATTCATTATGCGTTTTCAAGTTTAGTTTTTGGGAATAATGTTCGTATTCTAAAGATATCTATGGTTGTTCAAACAAGATAATAAAATTTGAATTTTTTGAATAGTGAACCAGCTAAATGGTACTTGATATTAAATTGGGAAGTTAAAAATTTGTAATTCGGATGTTGCAACTTTGAAAACTTTCAATTTTGCAGATTGTAAAATGTTTTAATTTAAAAATTAATTTAAAAAATTGGTAACTTCCATATTTAGTAATTTAGTAATTCTGTAATATAGGAATTTAGAAAATTAGAATTGTGGGGATTTAGGATTTGGGAATTAAGTCATCTGCTAGTTTGGTAATTTGGAAACTTGGTAATTTTGAAATTTAAAAATCTGGAAGTGAAGAAATTCCTAATTGTCAAGTTGGACGCGATAGAAATTTGATACTTTAGAATTTTGTACGTATAGAAGTCCGAAAGATTAGCAATTTAAACAACTTACATAATTGCAAAAATGTAATACAAAATGCACTTGGATGTTTATACACATTCCATAAAATGTTGTTTCGATTCCCAACAAATCTATCCTCGCAAATTCTTCCCAGCAATTCGTTTCATACCCATCCAAGCTCGAGAATATTAAATCTTGCCTGGTCCATAAATTCGATCGATCATAAAAATTGTGTCAAACGCGCTTCCCAATATTTGCTGCGGCGCAAGACGTTAATATCCTCGTCATCGATTATCAATTTCCCCGAATATAATATTAGCGGAAAAAGCGATCTCTCGATTTCCTGCGGGATATCTCGATTTTCCTACGAACCGTTCTCGTTTACCAGAAATTTCACGTCAATTATTCAGGTTTCAAGTTTCACTTACAGGGCAGTTCTCAAAGAAAGTTTTCGTTCCACAGAAACTTTTGGTCCGTGCCTCGTCATAAATTCTCGTTTTAAGCTCGCGACTGCCTCGTTAATTCGGGAAATCTGGGTCTATCATTAGCATAGATTTCTATGTAGCTCGGGCAATTTCCAAAGACGTTAACTGAATTTCAAAAACAGGGTTACGCAGTTAGTGTCTTAATTGAGATTCTCAATTAAAACTTCGGGCGTTGGGACAAATTACATTGCTACTTGTTGAGGTTGTTAATCGTATTGCTAAATTCGTTTTGAGAGCATTATGCAAATTTCATATACCCGAACGGTGAAAATATTTTACCCTAACACGAAGTAACCTGTTGCAATTAATTGACACAGTCACAGAGAGAGTATTGTAATTAGCATACATAAGGAGTATTACAAAGAAACGTATTACAAAGATCATTTTTAACGCTTGTTAAATTAAGACAGGTAATATAACATCGAATTTTTTCATTCTATTTAATAAGTCTATTCAATAACTATAATATTGACACATGTGTTTCATAGACTAATGATAATGATATATGTGTTACATAGTTTCATGATAACAAAAAATATTTGTAATATAACTTCATCACAATGAAATATATGTTATATTGTTTAATGATAATGAAACATATGTTATATAATTTCATTATAATGAAATATGTGTTATATAGCTTCTAAATAATGAAACATGTATTATGCATTTCATAATAATGAAATATATGCTACATGATAATAAAATGATCGTGATAATAAAACATATGTTATATACCTTCGTTATAATGAAACATGTGTTATACAATTTCATGATAATGAAACATGTATGTCATAACTATATGACAATGAAGTATATGTGGTATAATTGACGGTGAAGAATGTGTTACATGATTACATGATAATGTGTATATAGAGCAAACAATTCGGAAGCTGTTCGAGAAAATCGCACAATCAGGTTTCGACTTCGAGCTATCGCGTTCCAGTCGATTTCTCCGTCGACCCGATCGGACGATCGTTACGAATTTACGCGACAGAAATATCAATCGACGTTACGTCGCGATATCGTGAAATGTCCATACGACGGAAAAAGTCACACTATTCGGCACGGTAGACGAAATCGATCCTGCGGCTATATTCTTTTTCAGGAAAGCTCGCGCGTTTTTCATGGAGATCGGAAACGCCACTCGAAGATCGCGCGCCGTAATTAATGTACTTTTCCTCGAAACGTCATTCTTGACGTACCTTTTACACAGCCAGTTTCGACGCTGAACGAGCGATTGATGCGAGAACCTTTCGATTTTGTTGAAAATCAAAGCCCCGTGTCTGGGACGGCCGTGAAAGTTGCGGATTTTTTATTTTATTTTCGATCTTTGATGGTCGCACGGTCCAGCTATCGTGCAACGCGAATTATTTACCGAACCACTCCCGTCAAGAAGTGCTTTTCGATGCTTTTTCCATCCCATTGCAAACATAATTCATGGATTAAAAGCTAACATCGAGGAAATTAAGCGGCGTCGAGATATTTTGAGCCCGCTGCACTTTTGCTTCCCGGCGTTTTACGGCGAATGCAATCGAGTCGAGTGCTTCCGATTGTTAAAAACTTAATGTGTTAGAAATAAAGTGGTTTATTGGAACTCTCGTAATTGCGTTCTGCACACATTGTAAACGGAATATTTTTTGCCGCGTGCGCTTAACATCTGTGTGGTAAATGTTTGTTTATATCAATTAAACTGTTACACCGGGATCAAAAGTTATTGAATCCCATTTTTTAAATAAGATAAACTGTAAGCCACAGTAATAGCCCTAAATTCGCTTCACAAATTATTTTTTAGCTTGGAAATTTACATCTGAATTGCGGCTAAAATAATATCGAATTTAGTTGTAATTTAATGTGTGTGTCGTATAGAAAATATGAAGCATATGTAATATAATACACGCAAAATAACTTATCCTTTGCAAATTTATGGTTCCTTCAAGAACGAATATAGATGAATGATTAAATATACGAATATAGCAGAGCATGAATTTATGAATCTGCGAGTATAGGTGAATTAGATGAATGAATATTGTGAATAATAGAACTATTAGTCAAAATGACAGGTTTCAGGTTCTACATTTAATGTTGTAAAATTATTATGCCAACGAGTTAGACTGATTTTAGGTTAGGGTTTTAAGGTGATAAAAGCGTAGAATGAAATAATAGTGGAAGAAAACACATATGCATAATTAATTTTCATTAAAATTAAACACTGAAAATTAAATTTGTACTGTTACTCTGAAAAAGGAGCTTACGATACTAATCAGAATTAAAAATATTTTGTGATGAAAAAAAATTAAAAATACGTCATTTGTACTGTTGAGTATACGCAAAAGTTAGTTCAAGTGAGCAGCTGGTAGTTTCTTAATGTTAAAGTGTTAATGAACAAGAAAAGTTTAGAACCTTGAGGAGCTTACTGTACTTACTTGTTAAGAAGCACGAAAGCTGCTTAAATTATGTAGGTCTCGGAATACAGCATTTTCGAAGTAAAATTCACCGTTTGTAAATTCTATATGAGAAAATTGTTTGGGACACATAATACTGAAATTTTTAACCATTATCTTTACATTTTTAAAAATAATATTAAATACGCATCTCATTAAATATTAATTTTACTGAGTTTATTTGCTACCTTTTATATGCAAAATTATACGAGAAAAGAATTTCTGTAAAATACTGGAGCGTTATTATGTTGCATTAATTTTAATAATTTAGAACTTTAGGAATATAGGAATTAAAGTATGTATGAATTTAAAAATTGGATAAATTGTAAAATATATTATTTTTACATTAACAAATTAACAAATTTAAAAATCTAGAAGTTTGAAAGTTACATATATTTGTTACAATAAAAAAGAACATACATCATTTATTGTATACTATATATCCCTATTGCCCCAGTAAATTATTAATAACTGTATTACGCATTAAGTCAAAGTCAAATGACTGAAAAAAGAATAAATACTATTTCAGGCAACAAATAAAACATTTCCAATTAACATAAACCTACAAATTCACGAGGGAGAACAGAAGAGTCTTGTTCCAATCGCAATAAAATCCAAAAATAGAAAATGTAGTCCTCACGTTTTGCTTATAAAACTACATTTCATTACGTTCTCTTTTAACTGTTCGAAACCGGTCTTTCCGCTTTTAACTAAAATAACTGAGAGGAGAAAAATATTTTAACCCACGGATACATGCAGCAGATATGATTTATTTGGAAATGCATAAATATCTTGAAAAATGTAGTTGTCACGGAAAAATGTTGCGCCCGAAAATTGGTAAATAAAATTCGAGTGGACATATATCAATTCTACATATATTTATTGAAACTCCGCGTTAACCTCAGAAAAGTGAGAAATATCCTATGAAATCTCATGTTTTATAATGGATAGAATTTTTTATTGGCAGAATGTAATATTTAGATATTTGAAATATCGAAGGTATTAACATTGATAGATACGTATGCAAGATATTACGTATGTTACGTATATACTTGGATATGCTACAGACACATGTTACGTACGTACATCCATATGCAAAGTCATATGTACATGTGTCATACATGTGTCACATACATGTGTTTTGTACATACATTTTACAAATATATTTCAAACTATTTCATTTACACATGTGTTTCGTACATATACAATATCGTAACATTCATATGTAACAGAAATATGTACACATTCATACTAATCAAAATAGCCATAACAGTCAATATTGACTTTTCAGTCGAGCACAATAAAGATCATACTCTATTAACGAAAAGGTTTAACAACTATACCTAGAACAAGAAGGCGAATGCCGAGGCTGCAGCTTTCTGGACAGAGAATTACATGAAAATACGTAACTTCGTGGGAAAAAAATTGTGGTATGAAACATGACGGATCATCGTAGAAACAATGTTATGGTAGGTCATGGATGCTCGGGGTGCACGGAAGGAAAAAATCTCATTCCGTGATTGTAAAACGCATCAAGATGAATGGCCGCAATGAAATGGGTTCAGGATTCGTCAGATAATAAAGCACGATTGTTCCGGGATGGTCGTCGACTTAATTGATCGATCACCCGAAAGGAAATCGCCCTTCCACAGCTCGGCTCGTGGCTCTGAATAATTTAACGAAAACCTTCGGTGGTCTCTGAATTTTCCTAAAGGGAAGAGTGAGGCCGTTCAGGAATGTGATTCCGTCGGCAGGACCTTCGAAGGAGATTGGACGAGCACGCTGCATAGCGCAAATTGATGTCCTGACAGGGTTCTGCGAGCTCTTGCATATTCGGCAAAATTGACGGAGCTATTAGGTACGATTAAACCACCAACCGTTAATTGTGATTTTTCCCTTCGCAAGAATTTCATTAATAACGAATGAATTCTCCTGATTAACTTCCTCATTAATCTGTTTCATAGAAATCAATTCGTTCTGCGGATTTCGTTTCTGCTGACATAAGCGTTCTTTGAATAACGTGTTCAAGGAGTGATACATTATAGTATTATAATATAATATATTATGATCTTATGTTGTACAATATATTATACAAATAATAAAATACGTTATGTTATTATGCAGTGTAATGTATTATTTTGGCATATGTGGTTATAATTAGTTAAAAATATATTACTTCGCATTGTGTGTCATTGAGTAACCGGAAAATTGATACAGTAATAAAAATGAGTTAAAATAATAATAACCATTGTTAATAACTGAAATTTTGTTCTGGTCTTATAGATAACCAACATCAACAACAGAATTTCCATGTCATAAACAAAATAACAGATTTCCATCAAAGTTGTTTATTAAATTATTTGTCGAGAGTATCAGAAACTTATCGAATCTGTGAAATACAAAAATTTCTCTTCCACCCTACACAACAACTTTTCCATACTTTTAGTCGAAAGTTTCGTTACACCCGCGTTTTAATACCATTGCAGACATTTATCAACAAAAATCGTTTTACCATTATTCTTTGAACACATTTTAATTATTTCTGTATTTCATCAAGCACAGCCGACATTGATATTTATTTGATCTCGATGAAAGGTTTCAAAAATCAATCGCTCGCGTTTTAATCAAAATAAGCGAAAATTCGTGTGTTTTCATCGAGAGAATAATTTCGATCAAAATTCCCATCGGAATAATAAGTTGCGATGAAAATAACTCTCGTGTAAAGTGTCGTTCCGCGCTCGCCGAGTTTGTATATATTGTGTATATATAAAAAAAAAACATTTTCACGCAAAATCACCCAGAAGTCGTAGCAATTTGGTCCGTGTTTTCCGAATTCACGCATTTTTCTCGTTTTTTGTGCACCGACTCTTTGTGCAGCTAGCGAGCCTTCCATTCGAGCGGGTTACACTGATTGGTTTCGTAACCATCGGTCTGTGAAACAAATAGATTGCTAGAAGGAATAAAAAAAGGAAAGGGAGTAGGCAAGGTCGCTTTTTAAAAAGGGTAAACGGCAAGACACACAAGTACTATTCTAATTAATCGTATCAATAAGGAATGTCAGCCTCTGAGCATCGTAACGAACAGTTAATTACTGATCGGCGGAACATATTTGCGTGTACACTTATGTATTGCAATAATTGGTTACGTTTAACCGGTTCATATGTGCATTGACATATTACAATTTTGAAACAATATATTAATCTTGTGTTGCACATTCACTCATTTTCTTATTTCTTTTTCTCTGTTCGCTCATTTTCATTTTTATAAATTATACTATAAAAGTGTAGATGTGTATTTCTATTGACAAATTCTTTGAAATATTTCTATATCACTACATTTCTATCTTACGATGTTTCTTTATCCCTATACTGCACACCATACATGTATTATTTCTCTATATCCCTAAACACCTGAATTCTTGTATCTTTAAATTTCTAAATTCCTAGATTTATGAATTCCTGAATTCCAAAATTTCTTGATGCCAAAATTCTTAGATCCCTAAAGTCCTAGATCCTTAAATTGCTAGATCTCAAAAATTTCTAGACTTTTAAACTCTTACACACTTAAATTTCTGGATGCCTAAATTTTTACATCCTTCAATTTCCAGAACTAGAATTTCTATCTCCTTAGTTTCCAACAAGGAATCGATTAAAATCAAGATTTAAGGTTATGCTGTCCATCCATCCTGATTTAATCGTCATCATCCAGTATTATGGCAGTAATTGGCAATTGCGTTCTAATTTAATTAACATCGGCCAACATCAACGCAGTAATTACAAATTTAATTAATCTAATCAGTATTATTCAATATCAACTGACTAATTATTAATATTATAAATTTGCTGCCCATTGGAGAACCATTTATCAATTACGATTTATACAATGAAACAATGTTCGAAGTTACTGCAATATGTTATTAATATTTACGTTGTAATTGCTTTATATAATTGAACCAATCAATTTTAACATGAAATGTAACTCTTCTTTCGTTCAATACTTTTTATTCCAAATAGAGGGAAAATTTTATTGTACATTCGTTCGAACAGATTTTTATCGAGCACGTCCACGTTCGTTTTTGTAACATCAATTTTATTAAACAATGAAATTGATGAACGAATAAAAGAATGAAACGTAATATTTGAAAAATTTCCGATTCGAGTTTTAATATCGGAACGTTACGAGGTACGAAATAAAAAGCGTCAGGGATGGTGAAAAACGATATCTACGAAAAATCAATGTACGCGCAATATTGATGCAAGGAAAAAAACTGTGCATATGTTTCTGCTTAGCCTAGTGTTAATAAATAACGAAGTTTCGATCGATATGGGAATAATAAACACGAAAAAGGAAAAGGGACGGTGCACGAAGAGAATATTTTACGGTCTGAAAATATTTTGATTAAGCATAATCACGAATTCATGCAATTTTCAACATTTGCAGAGTTCGAAAATAAATTATCATATTTTTCCTTGGGTTACATTTTCGCTGCTACTCTAATATGTTGCAGCAAAAATATATGGTGAATAAATGCACAAATGTGTATGTATGCGCGCAACAGGGCAGATTTTAGGTGCATCTAAGGCGAACGTACAAAATACTTGATTGTTTATAATTCGTGATTGTTTATGATATAACAGTCACTCACCATATGAAATAGTAATTATAATTTTACGGTATTATATAATGTGTAATTATTACTACGAAATTGATATTTTCTATTATAATTTGTTCAAATACAAATATATTCAAAAATTCCCTAATTTCCTTTTCCCCAATTTTCTGAGTCGGTAATTTATTAATTTCCGATTTTCTTATTCCCTAATTATTTAATTCCATAGTTCTCTAATTTTCCAATTTCTTAATTTCCGAACTTTCTAATTTTCCAATTCCCCAATTCCCAAGTTCCTAGCATTCTAATTTCCTAATTCCCTAGTTCCTAAAAATCCTTGTGATTTTATAATTTCCTATTTCCTTAATTTTAGTCAAAACGAAAATTACTGTTCCTGTAGGATTAATTTCATTGCTTTCTGAGAGTATGCCGAGTAGGGAAATCCAATCTATCGAAGATGTAATCCAATTATGATAGGAATAACAAATTGCTGGACACATGCGAATAGCCCCAATCACAGATATCCGTGGTTCGTGTCAGATCAGAAAAGGGAGAGATAGAGTCAGATCCCCGAAGTACCATCCCGCATGCAACTGATACGATATCCAAGACTGGAATTGAAGGAGATCGATGAGAGCCGAGAGGCATAATCCGTTGTATACTTCGAGGAAACAATATAGGGTGTCCACGTTAATGTCACACACAGTTTTACGATCGAGGATTGCTATAAATCAAAATGCATCACTGCATAACGGACAATAGGTATTACTTGGAAAAATGTTTAACCATTTCGAATGATGGAAATATCGAAATTCGGAAATGTGTCGTAAAAACGTTGAATATGTCACTTTCCAAATGTTGAAACTTAAATATTCAACTTCAAAAATCTAAAAATTTTGTAGAAAACAGTAAAAAACTAAACCGTACTAAATTTAGAAATTTAGAGAATTGGTTCTTTAGGTAATTAGAAGGGGAGGAAGTTAGGAAATTAAGCAACTAGGAAGTTATGGAATTAGAAAATTGGGGAATCGGGGAGTTAGGAGATTAGGAAATTGGGGAATAGGTAAATTAGGAAACTAGAGAATTCGGGAACGAGGCAATTAGGGAATTGCGGATGTATGAAATTAGAAAATTAGCAAATCAGAACTTGAGAAATTTAAGAAACTTGGAAATTAGAAGATCAGAATATTCTGAATTAGGAGATATGGAAGGTGGAAAATTAGAAGACTAAAAAACTAGTTGGAAAATCTAGAAATCTAGAAATTTCAATATTTAAAAATTGATAACTCTTTAAATCTAGTAATTTCATAGTTAAAAAATAATTTCATTAATCTTGAAGTAAATATTTAGATATACAACGATATGTAACGACAATAGAGAGTGTGCGATTCTCAACTGAAGCGTGTCATAGTGAAAGAGTTAACCTGTCGACATTTCCGCGCAGTGATAATCGGAGGAAAAAAAGAAAAATGGCGGGGATAATCCATGACAAGTTGCACGCGATGTTTCACATGATCTGGCAAGCCGAAACTGTCGGAACGGAAGTGAACGAACAAGAGAACGAAAGTATACAAAACGGTGACTGTTTATCGAAACGTCATACGCAGGCAGCCTATCAAAAGCAGAATCGTTCTCGGGAACCTCCTCGTTCTCTCATTTCTACGTAACGTTTCATTTCCCCTATATACTGGTAACGTTTGTTTATAGATAATGTCGAAAGCTGATGTGGCTCCGCCTACTTCCTTTTATCAATTTCGTCGATACTGAATTTCCTATGAAAACAGTTCGGAAACTTGTGTGTAAATATTTTAGTTATACGGCTTTTGATGGGATATTTAGATTTAATACTCAAAGGAAAGGGAATGTTTTTTTTTTTGTAGGAGGGGGTACTCATAGAGAATTCATGAGAGTTTCAAATTTCGGAATTTTTATATTTTTGAGTGTAGAAGTTCTGAAATTTAGCAATTATTGAATTTCCGAATTTTGAAATGAAGAAATTTTCAAATTTAGTAACTCAGGAATATAAAAGTTTTCAAATTTAAAAATTCCGAGATGTCGACAATTTTAGACATAAAAATCGAGAAATGTAATAATTTCAAAATGTAGATACTCGGAAACAGAAATTTTAAAAGTTAGAAATCCATAAATGTAACAATTTCTAAATAGAAGTACTCGGAAATGTAGAAATTTTCAGAGTTAAAATTCCAGAAACAGAAAATTTTCATATTAATAAATGTAGACATTTAATAAACTAAATTCTGAAAATATAAATGGTAAATTTTCTACCAAATGATTTAATTAAATTTTCTATAAAAGTATTTATTAAATCCCGAATAAATAATGCGTCAATTACCTATCAAATCATTGTATTATATTTTTTGCACAAGTCTTTATTGAATCCGTGCGACCATTATTACGCCGCTGCTACATCAACCGGGGTGCCTCACCCCTTTGTCCATTTTATTGCCCAACAAGTTAATTGTCATGCCAATTCAAATATTCATCATGAACCGGTTAACGTGTCGTTTCTCCGTCGACTCAATTTCGTACAAACATTTTCCAATTTGCTGAAACTGCCGCTGTGTTCAGTTTTTTGCGTCAATATTGAAACATGTTTCGAATTTTTTACCGAAAAACTATTGCTAGCCTGAATAGTTGTTGCTTGTTCATACGTGTACAATGAAACCAGTAAACGCATATTTTCATGCAATAAATATTCTTTTTTATTCAAAAGTAAACTATTCGCTATTCGTGAATTGGTGATATTAATCAGAACGGTATTATTACTGTACCTAATTAATATTGTTCCAGCGGCTTTCGAACAATTTGTATCGCTTACGTATTATATTATTTCAATAACAATTACAATTCAGTAATAAATATAATATATCAAATGATCCAAAATAACAAATTTCTCACTTATAGCGTGTATTAAAAATGATTAATAATAAAGTAATTATAAAATGAAAAAATTTGCTCGTGACAATGTTAATACAATTTATGCTTCGTATTAAGTCAAAATTATTTAAAAAATTATTTGGAAATATCACAACTGTAATAATTTTGTTATTTGTAAAATATCCAATAACCTTAAAATACCAAACAAATATTACTTAAATAAAAACTCTCTCATTTTTTCAGCTTTCCAATTTTTTTTAACTTCATGTTTTTCGCTCCGAATATTAACTTACGAAGTGTATTTTAATCAATTGCGCATTCAATTAATATTTTTATAGATGTGCTTTTCATGTCCATTTATATGTTCAGTTTTTCAGCAACGAACTCATTAATTAAAATTGTTGTTTCGTCCACTTGTCTGGGAATTAAACGTCCCAGAAAAAATCACCTTTTAAATCTATTACTGCTCATAATTCGTACAGCTTCCTGCCAACTCTTAGGCTTGAAAATGACTACATTTACGAACTTAGAGAATTTGAAATTTTACTATATAAGAACATCGTAATTTATTAATTTAGAAGTTTGAAAACTTAGAAATTTGTTTATTTGGGAACTTGAGAGTTTGTTCTTCTATAAATGTCCTACTTCAAATGACAAAATTTATTATGCTAGACTTCTTGACATTTATGCTGCTCAAGATAAAGAATCTACGTTTGTTCATTTATTTTTCAACTTCGTATTCAACATCAAAATAATTATACATTATACGTCGATAATTTCAGAGTTAATAAACTTCCAGAAAAAAATTTGAAACAATGAATTTCCATCCTAATAATTATCTATAAGCTTCAAGCAACAAATGTCCAGTTTATACATTATCAATAAACTATCTTCTTAAGTGATGCGATACAGATAAGTTTCCCCCGTGGCAAGACATAATGAAATTGACAGTGGTCCTGGTTTCCTTGTGTAATGAGTACCTGGTTGATCTTCCTAATCCCGTACACGTCGTTGATCCTCATTCACCCTGTTTGTACAGCAACTCAGCATTGTCGCTATCAAAAGCCATTGTACGTTTCTCTGTCTATTTGTCTGAGCCTCTCTCTCTGTATTAGCATAAGGTGGCTAGGAAGCTGCTGCCGAGCAAATCGAGCGATTCTGATTCTCCCGTGGGATGCAGCTGCAACAATCCAGATCCAGTTGCTCCTTCGAACGATTACGCAAATCTCCGGCAACCCGTGACTTAATGAATCAATGGTAAACCACAATTCGCATACTGATTGGCTGTTAAACTGCCATAAAGTGGACGCATTAATCGTGAGCGTGTTCCTGTAAGGGAGTAAATCAAATACCGACTAAATCTCCTCCGCCTGGCCTCTCTCAGGAATTATGTTGGTCAGAACGTGCTCGTTTCTGTCGTAATTGTTTCGCAATCAAAGAGCAATCGTTTGTGCCGCGCTTGCTCTTTCGCCGGATTTCATTAAACTTTCAACCCTATGATACTTGAAAGGTTTAAGAATTCATCTCGAGTTTCGAACGAAACCGTTAACTCATTATCACAGATACCGATTAGGGTATTTATTTGCAGGTATGAATACTTATTTGTACTAACTTTGTATGAAATACGTATAATATTGGCGATGAAATAAGCAAATTAAATTATTTCTGAATATTCTTTAGTACATATTTCACGTTCTTGTCGATAGATTACACCATACTTTTGATACATATCGTATATATGTGGAAAAGTATGTGAAGCTCTGCTTGGAAAGCTAACTTTGTGAAACCTGCTGCTTCATTCGACCGCAGAGTATATTTCGTTTCCTGCACACCAGGAACGGAAACTACTATAGATGTATGAAATTCTATCAGTAAAATGAAATTAAGTTTAGCAAGTTAGGAGAAGGGTCTCTTTATCCGCAAATGTAATACTTATCCACAATTACTTTGATAGCTTGTAAAAGATCACGGGAGTTATCTAAATTCAATTTTCCTCCTGCAATACTTTAATCATCGATTTTTTCGTTTTTATATTTCAATTATTCATTGAAAAATTATATCACAATCGTAAATCGAAAATTTACGATATTATTTTGTAAAACTTGATAGATAGATTTGACTTAACAGAAACGTCTCTTTATAAATATGTTCATTTGCTATTTTATATACATACATATTATTTGAGAAGCATTTTAAGTATTTCAAGTAACTCGAATACAGATGGAAATAAAATAAATATTGTGACTTTGAAATTAATTTAATTTAATTCAACTTCGAAATTATTCTTCATAAAAGATTATACAATGTGTGTCGTGAAACAACAAATACTAATTTAATTTTGTGTTAAACAATTTCAACTTTTGACTACTTGAAGAAATTAATTAATTAATTTTATTTATTCGAAAAATCTTTCAAGTATAACATTCGCAATAAGAACAAAAAATGTATTAAAAATTAACTGTACAAATTCGATAGTACAAAGCAAGTTAAAAAACGATAAAATGGTAAATAACTATCGTATATTGGATTAATTTGATTGATCTTATCAATTTCTCTTACGTGTACTTCTACTTCATTATTTACCTTAAGGGTACTTTCATCATGGTGGACGGCATGTTAAGGAAAATTTCATTAAAACTTTTCATGCGTGTCATTGTCCCACATCGCATTAACGTTTTTTCTTTCTGGAGCATGTGTTCGAATTGTCGCAGCAGGTCTTCAGAGACCCAGTGACAAAAACGATTTCTTGTAACTCGAAGGATACGGTCCAACGTCGAAGACAATCGAGGGTAGGCAATCTAATCTAGCTGTAGGCAACGGAAGAACGTACCCTAACCTCCATTTTCTATTCGGATCGATCACTCACTCGATCATCCCTTCCCGTTTTATCATCTAGAATCCTTGATGGCATTTTACCTTCGTTCACATTGACCGACGTGTATCCAGGTCCAGGTCTATCCTCCCTTCTATCGTTCAACGACATAACCCCAGAAAGAAGGTTCATTCTTGATTAACACCCTTACTGGCTCTCCTTTTTATGCTTCCGAATAAAGGGATACTACCCTGCGATGTTCTTATGGCCTTTATCGAAAGTGTTTACAGATTTTTCAATATCTATAAAATAGATGAGAGATCAGTTAAATAACTGATAGCTTGTTATTTAACGTTAATAAATTATACGTAAGTTTTCAACGTTCCTTTGTTAAAAATATGTGTATAGATTGGTAGACAGTTAATAAAATCGCTTACTCTTAATTTGAGTCATTTAAATATGAAATTTTTCAGTATGACAATTTAACTAAATGTTAAATGTCTAATTTAGACATTTCGAAAGTTTGAAGATTAGGACAATTTGGTAGCTTGAAAATTTGGAAAATAAAAGGAATAAAAATTGAGAAATTTGGGAATTTATAAATTTGGAAACTTGGAAATTTTAGAATTTGGGAAATTTGGAAATTTAGAAATTGGGAAATTGGGAAATTTGGGAATTTTGAAATTTGGACATTTTGAAACTTGAAATTTGGGAATTTGGAAATTTAGAAATATGGGAATTTGAAAATTTGGAAATTTAGAAATTTAGAAATTTAGAAATTTAGAAATTTAGAAATTTAGAAATTTAGAAATTTAGAAATATGGGAATTTGGGAATTTGGGAATTTGGAAATTTGGAAGTTTAGAAATTTGGAAATTTAGAACGTCGAAATTTAAAAATTGTTCAGGATGAATGAAGAAAAAGTTAGAGATTCAGAAGTTTTAAAATATAGTTATACAGAAAATCTTATATTTTGTCTCCCTGGCACGAATAATTACTATCTTTACTTTTGTTTTTACATCATTTCTCTTAAAGCAAATGTGACCTACTTATTACTTGTCAATTTCTCACTAGCGTTACTTCTAAAAATGTAAAAATGCACTCTTGCTTTAAATTAAAAGAACCCCTGCAGCAGACAGACCGAGACAGTGAATAAAACTCGGAGGTATGTTTTTCGTGAGACTATTTACAGAAAGGATTCTTGCACCGCGATGTTCCTTAATTTTCCTAGAAGCCACCCTAATCCAAACACGAAAGTCTAACCTCAAAATAGGAGAATGAGGTGCAACGAACGCAACACCACAATTTATTTGAGAGGTTCGAGGCACTGACCCAAAAACATCGGATCGTAAGTGCTCCGGCAACAGATGCCAGACGATCAATTCCACTAGCACAGATTTCTCGTTACTTTTTTTTTCGACCTAAATTCGCCAAGACCTAACTCTGCTAAAAATGTCTACGAAACTCATTTTCGCCCCGACCGTTTCAACTGTTCCGAACGAGGACCAGAAATATAGCTCGTCGCCTACTTAACACGATTCTTCAGTTTCAGCGCGAGAAACAAGCACGTAACCTAAGCTAAAACGTACAATTTGTGAAACTGCTAAAAATAGTAAATAATCTGTTTTTAATGTAACATCGAAACGTTACAAAATTAATAGACGTTCGTATATACTTAAATGTATAATCGATGAAGGTGCTATTAAAACAATATATGAAAATGTCGAAACATTTAAATTTTGGAAAAATAAATATTTCTAAGAAGGGGCATCTAGGAAATTTAAAAAAAAAACCTTAAAATCTAATATGTTAATAATTAATGTATTTGTTACATACTAACGTATCAACAGATGTGTTAATGATTATCATGTATGTAACATATCAAGACATTATCAATAAAGTGTTAGTAATTAAGTATTTGTTGCACATCCACGTATTAACAATATAGTGCTTGCCGGGGGGTTGAAATATTTATCATTTTTATATTATTTCTGGTGAAAAAGTGATTAAAGCAAAGTGGAGGTATAATTTTGTCGAACATCGTATCATAGCACAGATGAAATCATCTCTTAAATCAAGATCTTTGCTTGGTTATACGATCGAACAAGTTAGCAGTTGAACTTCATATATCTTCGATAATCTCCCGGATGTTCCCGATTTAGTCGTCACGAGTGCTCCCATGGGCCGTTCTGTTCCACTTATCCTCCAGAGTCTTCTCTAATAGCGTGAGACCACCTTCTGATTCATCCCTCATTATTTTTACGATCTGATATTGGCGGGTAGACATAGAAACGTGAAACGTTAGCGAACAAGAATGGAGGCAGAAGTACACGTAGTAGACGTAAATTAAAGCGAAGAATCTTTTCAGACAATGGAAAATCGTACGTTCTTTTCTAAAATGCGAGCTTCATTCGATATCATTGAAACACAGTTATATCGTAACAAATATAGTGAACAAAAGATAGACAACAGTCTTTCTACCAGAGGTGTACAATGTACCTGAAGAGGAAACAACGGAATGAAAAATCTAAAGAATGTAAATCTAAAGAAGAATAATTATTAACATTAACAAGAAAAAATATGGAGCAACAAATTTTTTAAAAGTAACAAATGGAAATACTTTGTATAAAAATTTTCATCGTGTCTTTAATTGTTTAACTCCTAGACTTTACCTGTACAAAATTTGACTTCTGAAGAATGTTAACTGTTTGACCAGCAATATTTTTTTAACATATTCGACTAAATCAAATATTGTGCGAAATACTTTAACATTGAATGTTTTAGTTTTTATCGGAAATATATAGCTGTTAAATTATTAATATTTTTATGTTAATATTGGTAGCTATTTATATCTTTATTATTATTAGTTAAAATATTATTATTTAATATTTTTAATATTGCTAAGTGCTGCTGTAATTGCTGCTGAATAATTAATTTAGTCTGCATCAACATAATAAATATATACGATAATTTCGTAACAGTGTTGATCTCTAAATTAAACTTTATTCGAGTGTTGGCTTATTAACTGCGCTACCAACTTCTATGCGATCAAACAACCCCATAGCAACCCCCTAGCTCTGTGCTGAAACTTATTCTTCCTAAAAACTTTGATGCCTATAGAAGAATGTACTTCGTAATCTTTCTATCGTTGTTTCATAAGAAATTATTTATCTTCGACGTGGTTGTAAATCTTGAATATTTTTTAAACTCTAAAAACTTGTTAACCCTTAATGAGTGTGGAGGTCCATTTGACACATTATTAAGATTATTGAAATTATTGAAATTAGTAAAATAAACAGTGATAGTTTCAGTATAACTGAAATGTTTCGTATCTTAATTTCAATGTTTGCCTGATACAATGAATATATTATAAACGAATAAATCACCATAACTCAAATGAATCTCTGTCAATACATGAAGTATGTTCTTCTAAAGTTTCATTTCATTGTTACGACCATTTTCTCATCGCTTCCAGATATCGAATGTTTTACAATCACCGAGAGAAACAGCATCGAAGGGGTGTGCTTCCCTCATCATAAATCAAATTTCTTTCGTGAAATTCCTCTTGAAAAAGGGTGTCGAATTTCTTGGATTCGTACATCACCACAAAATGACAAATAACGTGTACCCTAAAATCCTCCTTTCCGCAAAAATTGACGGATTTTCCTCGAAACAGAAATGTATCTACAGAGCACCCCACTTAACTCTGCTGTCCTTAATTACTCTATTGTTCGCATATCTTAGTACATGTCCTCATTCATCAAATTATTCATTTTGATAATACACTTATATTCAGTGAAAGTCTTACATTTTATCAATTTTTTATTGTACAAATTTTATGAATTTTATATTTTATAAATGTGTATAAATTTTTTATTGTATCCAATTTTATGAATTTTATATTTCATAAATGTGTATACATTTTTTATTGTATCGAATTTCATGAATTTTATATTTTATAAATGTGTATACATTTTGTATTGTATCGAATTTTATGAATTTTATATTTTATAAATGTCTATAAATTTTTTATTGTACAAATTTTATGAATTTTATATTGTATAAATGAATATAAATTTTATATTGCATAATTGTATAAATTATATAAATTTGATGCTGCGTAAGAGTGTACAAATTTCATACCGTGTAAATGTGTACATATTTTATACTGTATAAATAATATACATTTTATGTTATATAAATATGTATACATTTTATATCCTATAAACTGCATCAACATTGCTGCGCAAGTTACATAAATTTTGTTACTGCAGCATCGTGGACAGTGAAATATTTATATTTTTGTAAAAAATAAGAAAGTTATGCCGTTACATTATATCCTGCATATACCCCCAAGTTCCACGGCCACGTTATTTCCTAACTCCACGATAAAGTTAACGTGAAAACATTTCTTACAACGAATACGGCGGTCATCGTATATTCACGGTTGTCCCGTGGCAGCATGAAAATGCTCGATGAATAGAGGTTGATAAACATTGCCACAAATAGCGTGCAATTCGCAAACAAAAACGCGTCGGCTATCAAGCGCAAACTCTCACAAAAGAATCCGTTCGAAAAGGCGTACACCGTTCGTGTTGACCGACGCGCCAAACATACGTACGTTGAATCGAAGTAGCGGTTTTTTGGCGCGGTTCACCCTCTGCACCCCTATCCCCACAGGAGGGATGAATTTTTGTGTCGCAAAAGCTTCGAAGGGGGTTTAGCCCACGTGAAAAAGCTCGGTCGACGTGGATCGCCTACGGGCCCGCCATGCTGAACCGCAATGTTTTCCTCCAATTTCATCCAAACAAACAGTCCGTTATAAAATTGCCGCGGATGTTCTCTCGTCAATTTCTAATAAAGACCATTGTGTAACGAGAAACGAAAATACAGTCTGGGATTTACGGGCCGACGGAAGGAAATATCGCTGTGAAATGCCAAAGAGACTAATTTCCCTTTTGTTTCTATGTAATTTACCTCTGCCAACGATATCTGATAATAACACTGTTCAACAAATTTTTACTTTTTTTTGGACGTTCTAAAATCCGATCAGTGATTGTTATAGCGTTTCTTGCGCTGATTACTGTAATCAGCGTAATCTACAGTTCTGTTCTCTACTTAGACAATTTTATGGATGTTTGTTTAAATTGAATTAACTCTTTGCGCTATAAATGCGCGAAAAATTTTTTCTTATATTTCTCGAAATCTTGAATTTCTTAACTAAATTTAATTATAATTCGCATTTTCAAAGGTCGTGGAACAGAAAGTTCGCGAAATATTTTAACTTGTTACTCTAACGAATTTTCATTCAACTTGTTACTTTTCTTAAATTTTCATAAACTTGTTACTTTCCTGAAGAATTTTCTAAATTTTCTTTTCTAAATCTCCTTTTCAAAATTTTCATAAACTTGTTTTTTTAAACTTCGTTAAAATTCGTTGGTGCTTTTTTCTGTACACTTATTTGGAACACAAATCAAAAAGTATCTGATATTTACATCAGATATAGTTCCATATATTACAAAAGAAAAATGTAGAAGAAAATATTAACAAAATAATCGACTGTAAGACGAGGATATAGATCAGTACCGGATATCGGTGGTCTCCATTTTCCATAGACTCCTGTATGCTCGTCCGCAGACTCGGCACAATTCTTATCCCGAAATGAACTTCAGATTGAATTTTCAAGGACGTACCATTCTACCAAACCATCTCCACTCGGGTACCACTTAATTTTTTTATTTTCTCCTTTTCATTTCTCTTTCACTTTCTCGACGAGCATCAAAGCGCATTACTCGGATCCTTAATTGACTATAAATGTTTATTCCCGTCCCTCGGAAATATGTCCTCGAAAAGTACCAAATGTATCTTCCGCCGTGACCATTGACGAACGAAAAAGAACAGATAGAACAGTTTAAAAAAATCTTCCGGTGCTCATCGACCAGACGGAAAACTCTTTCCGCTTGTCTCCGTCTGTCTTCTTCTTCTTCTTCTTCGTCTCTTACCTTTCGCTTTCGCGTAATTATCTCTCCTCTTCCGCTCTGTCTTCGTCTACCCCGGCTTTCTTTGCGTACAATCCTTTTTTCTGTCGTTCGTTAACTTCCCTCGTGCCGCTTTTTCCTTCTATCTTGCCGTTCCTTTTCAACCGTCCCTCTTCTTGCGGCGTTCTTCTCTCCACATCCTCGACTCTCACCCTTTCGCTTTCTGTTTCTCATAATGCTCGGTTGAATCCTCGCCGGTGCCAACGAGTGGCCGTTTGCAGGGTCAGCTTATTTCTTCGACTTCGTATTATGAATATTCCCGGCTTTTCTTCCTCTCTGTTCGTTGTCCGTTTGTTCCTCTTCCAGCTCGCCACGGTCGTCATCGCCGTCCTCTCTTTTTGGCCAGTCTTTCTTGATTATTCTCGCCGGCTCGATGGCGGCGGTTTAAAGCATATTAGACCTGCTCTCGACTCAGGTCCATCGCAAATGGGGAGGTCTTGCTGCACCCCTTTTGGATAGAGCGCTGGCCAACCCTTGAAAAACCCCTCGGACTTTGGGCTCGGCCAAATATCTGAGCACTTGAGTCATCGTCTGGAACAATCACCGAATACCGCCTTTAAACGCTGAAAGTAACACGGGTTGACGTTAATGGATTGCTTTCATGAACTTTGATATTGTTACAGTGGGGCTTGCGGACTTTCTTCGTCGATTTCACGATTCAGCTTTTGTAATGCTGTTACATGTTGCTTTCGTGCATAATTGAGCGAACAAAGGAGCATGCGAACGAATTGAGAGAAAAATCACGGCAATATCAACTTACCTTTGTACATCCTTTGTAGTACTAATATAGTACCAACGTAGTAGTAGTGGTAACGTTGTGTATTATTAGTAATGGTTCCATTATCAATATTTTTCTTTGAATCACATCTTTACTGATCTTATGATATAAATTTCTTATTTTTTCTATCGAATTTTAACACGTTGTCTGCCACATGTAAGCAATTGAAGATTGCATTAGGTAGTATTTTTATTTTGAACAAACCTTACCAAACATGGTCACAATACTTATCATCCATAAACAGTTGTGTCTGGCGCACCAGACAAATAAATGGTGGAGGAAGGGGTTAAATTAGTTTAGGTATATTACCAACCTTGTACGTACGAGGAGAACCCCAAAAGTTGTGCACGTAATTTTAATATTCCCCGCACGCAGTAATTCGTGTGAAATCAATATTTCATCTTGTACGGCAAACAGTTTGAGATATTGAAAGCCGCGGGTCGTTTCGTCGCATTAAAAAACAGTCGAACCTCCCGACGCCGGCTATGTGTATAGACGGGGATATCAATCGTTCGTCCCCTTAAAAAACTCGGTATTCAAGTGTCATAAGTTCTCGAACGTTAAAACAGCGCCGCGATCTATCGAATCGGTCGCAAGAAACCGAACGAATGACTCTCGATCGGCACAATGTATGCTCCGTGGTACGTTTCTAGCCACGCGGCTACGTATTTGTACGTTATTACTGTGCACAAAGAAAGCCCTTTCGAGGCGAGAACGTGTTCCAGACGCAAACGATCTTTGCCGGTTCAATTAAAAAAATTCATATGAGAACTATTCCAGCCTCGATTCTTTGCATCGGAAATAATGAAGTACCCAGGGGCCGAACGATTATTCTTTACGACGTTAACGTGCTCGCTGCTGCTGCTGCGTTTAATGTTGTTATACTCGACGCAGGCTCGCTCGTTGTTTCGTGCACGAATCAAAATCCGGAATATAGATTCGTCGTAAAACAATTGTTCGCTTCGTGGAAGCCATATAGGAATTCAGATAATGCGTGCTTTAATTAACGCGGCTCGTTTTGGCGGCACGCACGTGAATACACTTTTGCCTGATTCAATGAGGCGAACGACGAAATGGTCAGTAAGAGCATAATTTGTGTATATGATTCATTGTTAGGGAGAATTTATGTATAATAGTGAGTGATATATGAAACAAGTGTTTAGATTGTACAAATTGTACATTTTATCAATTTTATACTGTGTAGACTGTATCTATTTTATATCGTATAAATTGAATCAATTTTCTATTGTACAAATTTTATGTATTTTATATTTTATAAATTGTATAAATTTTGTATTGTACAAATTTGATGAATTTTATATTTTATAACTGTGTATACATTTTTTATTGTACGAATTTTATACTTTATAAATTGTATAAATTTTGTATTGTACAAATTTCATAAATTTTATATTTTATAAATGTATACAAATTTTTTATTGTATAAATGGGTGTACATTTTTTTTTTCAACAAATTTTATGAATTTTATATTTTATAAATGTATGTAAATTTTATATATAAATTTTATATACATTTATGTATATTAATGAGTGATACATAAAACAAGTATTTATCGTAGTGTTTCTTGTGGGCTTAATATCCCAAGTCTAATAGGTCAACGCACGAAACCGCTTTAAACTCTGACAGTTACTTTAAATATCTCGTCAGGATTCTCGGTAACGCTTTCGTTTTCTCGCAAAGTAATCCACTTTGCTCGCAAGGATTCCTCGTCGAAAGGGAAGATTTCCCGCGCTTTTAGTTAATTAGGGTGTCGAGCGTTCGAAGGCGAAGGACCGTCTTGCACGGATGGTACTCGACCGATCATCGGCAATCCTTCGGCGGCAGTGGCAAAATAAACCTTTGTCTCCTTCGGTTAACTGCAAACAGTGAGGATCGGAATGGCCTGCAATCGCGAAAAAGTGGACTCTCCGAGAAGTCACGTTGTTTTTCCAGAAACGGAACGAGAGCAGCGACGCCCACGCCTCAAGGCCCAGACAGATTACGTCGCCGACTGACTGGAGCTGGATGATCCGTCAAAGAAACGGTTCATCCACTCCATAAAGGAGTTCTTCGTCTATAACGTCTCCTACGATCACTTTGGAATCCTACCAAACTCTTCACTATGTATCCGGCTGCATTCTCTTCTTATTTCGTTCGATCGTGTACTCGATATAATCGATCATTCGAGCGTTCTTTGATTCAACTTGATACGTTTCCTATTACACTCTTTGTAATCTGACGGTTCGACATTTATTTCGTAAGTTCTTGCTTTTTTTCCTTTATCCACGTGTGGCATAAAAACACTTTATCCACATGTGGCATAAAAACAGTTTATCCACATGTGACATAAAGATACTTTATCCACATGTGACATAAAAACACTTTATCCATACGTGACATAAAAACAGTTTATCCACACGTGACATAAAAACACTGTCTCCATACGTGATATGAAACCACTTTATCCACGTGTGACATATGTAGATTTTTTGTAGACTTTTAAATTCATACGTTCTTTAATATGTTTTCATAATTAGCTTATGATGCTAAGAATTTGCTCATTTGTCCGATTGGAAATATTTGTGCTAAGTATTTGGAACTATGAATAGTAAATAGGATATTGTAAATGCATTTAGTAAGTTTTGTTAGAAATCAAAATATTATTTATTCAAATTTTCAGCTGACTGTGTGGTAAAATTAATTAATGTGGTAAAACTGTGAAAGTATATCCAGTTTGAAACATATTAAAAGAAGAACATAAATTCACGAATTTTTATGCAAATCTGAGAACAGCAAATCCTTCAAAATATACAACTTCAACCATGTTCGACTACCAAAACTTGAAACGACGAAGTATAATAACCAAAGACAGGATTCTTTGAACATCCCAAAGTATCCGCAAAATACCGTGCGTACATATTTAACATGCAAAAGCATTTGAAGAACGTAAGATCTGATCGAAAATATGGAAGGAAGGTACGGAAGATTGCTGATCATTTTCAACTTCATTTAGTAGGACCAGAACCGTTCCCTTTATCCGGTTTTGCTTGAATTTCAATCGCATGAACAATGAACGTTTAAACGTTCTCATTGTTTCGATCGCATTTAACGAAAAGACTCACGAACACAAATCTTAATCGTGGTAAAAATTATACCGTCGAAGCGATAACAATCGATCGGGTTGCTGTCACTAAAGAAGAATGATGGTTCCAACGAACGGAAGCTCTTCATCGGATAACAGTGCGGAGCAATTGACATAATGAATGCAATTTTATTTGAAGCACCATGAACGGGAGCTCGAAGTGAGTTGTTACCAGTCGCGAATGACTAACGGCTTCGTAGCATGGAGCAGCACGAGCAACAAGAGAAAGAGGAAGAGAGACGGTGATGAGGGGAAAAAGGATTCCGTAGGACGAAGTCAAACGAGAACGAAGGACGATCGCTGTTCGTATTATCAGCCTGTCGATGTTATTATTTACGACGTCGTTAACCGAACGCGAAAAAAATGTTCATCGTGCACGCATTAATCTAGGCCCCGATGTACGTCTTTGTCCCGGCGGATCTACGCTCATAAATATGGATTAATGAAAATCGGCTTTCTGACACGATAGCCTTGACCATTGATTTCACTTTTTGAGAAGCTGATTGCGAGTCGAGCTTTTGAACTTCCTGCAGCTCTTAACGTCGGCTGATGTTTGTGAAGAGATCCACTTGTATCGAACACTCGTATCGTATCGCCGTTACGTAGAAATGGATACGCGAATGCAGGGACGGATTGCATGCATCGTGTGAATTGTTTCGTATATGGAACTTTGTTGCACGAGGAATTCCTTACGTGGGAATCCGATGGATTTTAATGGACAAATATGTGAAATAGTTCGCGGATATTTTAAGTTTATCGGTTGTTTAATGGCGATTGGAAATTTTCGGACTGACGGCTTTTCAATTGTCGCTTTTGTAATTAATAGCTATCCAAATCCCCAAATCTCCATTTTTTTAGATGTCCAGATTCCTACATCTCAAGCTTTCCAAATCCCAACATTTTTCAAATTTCAAAATTAGTAAACCCAAAAATGACCAAATCTTCAAATTTCTAATTTCCCAAATCTCCAAATTCTTGAATACCCGAATCCCCAATTTCACAATTTCCCACGTACTCACATACCAAAAATAAAAAATTTTCAAACTCTCAAATCCCCGAATTCAAGGATTAAAAAACGTCCAAATCCCAAAAATTTTACATGGGAAAGGAATTTTCACCGACGGCCCTGCGCAACGAGGCAACGGAGTGGAATTTCGTACCGTAACATCGTCACGTATCTGTAACGTAAAGTGTTGTTTTTTTATGGTTCCACACGAGGTGATTCCGACAACTGAACCAATAGCTCCGTTTCAAATGGGGTTAGAAAAAACTCGAAGAGAAATATTTGTCACGTTTTCAGCTCTATAAAACCGTTGTTTTTACGAGTGCATCGGTGCATCTTCAATATCTAAGGGCATTTCTTTTTTTGGTGAACATTTATTTTCTGATACGGTCTGCAAAAAAATTGCGTTAGTATACATCGTTGAAAAAGAAGTAGCTGGACACTTCCGGCGTAAAAATCAGATATTCCGTACAAAAATTTGCAATAATTTGCTTTGGCTATTTTATTCGCTTTTCTATTATTGTGTTTACATATACAGTGGCGTGCAAAAGTTTCCGGCCAGTGACATTTCGTACTCCAATTTATTTTAAAAACAGATAATGATTTTTATTTATTATGAGATGCCATTATGAGATATGAGAAACAAAATAATATAGTAAAAGAATATTATTTATGTTTGTAAGTATATACAGTCGTGGACAAAATTAAGTGGACAGGTATCATAAATAACAAAAGGTAAATTTAATTAACTAATAATGCCTATAAATCAAATCTTTATTGCACAATTATATACATTAAATAAATGTTTTTTCAAGCCTACAAAAATATCTCACGTTCTAAATTTAAAATTTATTTACAACATTGTAATAAAACAAAACATTTTTTACATTTCTGCAGTGTCCACTTAATTTTGTCCAGGAGTGTATAATGACTGGTTATATATGCCATATAATGGCACTGGCCGGAAACTTTTGCACGCCACTGTATGTTTTTTTATGTGGAATATTTCGAAAAATGTATCGATGTTGAAAAAATGAAAGTCCATTAACAATACTGAAATATTATAAAATTCTATTTATATAATTAGGGTATATATGTGTACTGTATACCTAATACACATGGAATATAAAGACATAATTGTCCTCCTCCCATGGCTGAAGGTTTCCCGAAGGATCTTTGTCCCCGATATCGGAAATCAAACAACTCGATATCACGAAATCCGTATCTGAATATTCGTCGTCTATTAGGATCCTTTCTCGACGTAGCAAAACGAAGGTCCAGAAGAAAATTCGTACTCGAGTCTCCTTTAATTGCGCGGTCCGGTGGCATGCAGCGTAGGAAACAAGACGGTAAAGGGAGATGCGCGATGGCAGGATAAAAGAAGAAAAACGGGAAGGGTGGGATGAATCGGTTGAGCGCGCCGTCGGGCACATTATTAAAGGAATCCGGCTGTCTGAGTATTTCCACGACACAATTAAGAGCCTACTGTCCGGTGACCGTGAGCTGTCCGTCCTCTTCGTTTCCTCGCGTTATTTTCTTTTCAGTGTTCCCCGCCTACGACTACTCACCCTTGTTCGACCGGTGCCCGGAGCCGTAGAGTCCAGGGAACCGGGTGCATTCTCATCCCGTTGCCGCCATCTTCGATCCCCCGTAACGTGGCCCGAAGCCACCCGGTGCAATCTACCGGTTAGGATAACGTCCCGGCAACCCCCATGGCAGCCCCGTGCCACGGGGATACGGTGCACGATACGGGCTTTCTTTGCAGCTAGTTCCATCGGTTCCTGTTGCCACCGGTACACAGTGGCTGATAAAATGCATGCTCTTCGGGATTCAACTTAATGAACCACCAAGTAGTTAGGTCGTGGAATCAGTGAATCCACTCGAAAGGCAAAAATAATCCAACAACTGGGGAGGACAAAATGTGTGCACTTCATTAAAACTATATCTTGATTTTGCGCTTAAGAAAAGTAGTAACACCTTGCAAACTGATAATGGACTTTAAAAGATATATATACATTTGTTGTGTACTCTTTGAGAGTTATTGGAAATCTACTGAAGAGAAAAAGTAATGTTCTCTCCCGAATAAAGTGTGTAGTGAGGATTAGTGTGCTGCTGAGGGTGAACAAACGCCTAAGTTAAAATTAAACTAGTTCATTGGTTTTATTTCGTTGTAAAGGGCTGCGCTGTTGATTATTCATGAATTTTCTAAAGTTAAAAATAAGCCCAATGGCTGTACGATTCTATGAATGCGCCGCAACAGAGGGCGAAATTCGGAAAATGTTTAAATTCAAATTTGGACGTACCGACCTAAGAAACCTGCAGATACCTAGTTTCAAATAATTTCGTTCGCAATTAATCGAGTTATCTGTTTTTAATCACTTTTTTATATTTCGCCCACTGTCTGTGTCTTTATAATGCATCCCGACTTTCTGTTACTCCTCGGATCCTTACTTTATCCCCCTGGATCCCTCTTCTTTGCCCCCTTTGTTTCGGGCTGTCTCTTTGGAAGCGGCTAGTAAACTTTTCGCCCAGACCTTAGTTGGAAGTTGAAGAACTCTTTCGGTTGGAAATACGGAGTTCAAAAAATGTTATTACTGTTTGCGGAATGACTCGACCGAACCTCTCTTCCGGAAGGAATTCGATTACGGGATAATTGTGCTTCTTGTCTTTCGGTGACTCGAACTTTCTTGAATCGTGTTTTTAACGTTTCCGGGTATGTTCTGTGTTCTTGATAATTATTGATGCCAAGATACACTGCATGTTTATTAATACTCGGTCAGTTTGTTAATACTTGATTCGAGTTAGGAAATAAAACGATAAATGACTTCCTTCAGACATCCTTTTATTTATTTCGACGAAATAATCTGAGTTATTTAATTACAATTAATCCCATATTCCAATAGTTTCATCTTACGTCCCTAAGAAAATGTATGCAAATATCCTCGCGCAAAAAAATATTTATGCGAATATAATCTTATTGCATCCGTGGCAGACACGCATACAAGAGCATCCTTTTCAATTTTTTCCCCAAGAAGAAGCTTTGCTGGCCTAATCCGAATTGATCGGATAACTGTCCTTCTCGATAAGGAAAACCACTCTGCTCCCTGCATTTTCTGCCGCATCTTTCATTTTTTTCTTCTCATTTTCCCGTTTTTTGTTTAACCACGAGTTCATTCCCGGTCCTCTCTCTTTCTTGCAATCTTCGTTACCTCTTTCCCTGTTCCATGGTATTCGATCGATGACCTTAGCAGAAGAGGAGAGTTAGACCGGACAATCTCGTTGAAATGTCTTTGTCCGAGGCAGCGGTTCGTCTGCAAATACCGAGTCTTTCTTAACGGTCATTCAACGAAGTACGTCATTGTCACGCGACCACACTGTTTAAGGGCCCTTCACTACCGACCAGGAAAAAGCGAAGAAGAAGGACCCTGTTCGTTTGTCCGTTTGTTTGGTAATTATCATGGTGGAGGCCACGAACAGTGCTCCCTGAATCTAAAGACACTCGTTCTTTAAGTATTATTAAATCGTTCGGACAATAAAACGTGGTAAATATTTTGATATTTTCCTCCCTTCATTATGCTTTCCCTTAAAATATTTCTTTGTGGGAGAAATAATCGTTTCTTGAATTATTATATATTTCAATGGTATTCTTAATTCATGCTAGTTCTATAACGCTGGTCTTAAATTATACCGATTCTATAATACTACCCTTATAGTATACATATATAATATAAACATATGTAAATGATCTGTATGCAATAATACATGTGTGTACGTACGAATACATTGTATGTATGTATACAAACAATAAAACGAATTTTTAAATCGACACTTTTCATTTGCATTTAATATACGTCGCAGCAAAAAATTTGATACTGAAATGCAAATGGTTGCAACAATACAGGTCCTAAAGGTATTAAATGTATTATGAAGAACTTACAACTGTATTATCGATTTCGATTTTCTTCGAATTCAGATCGTAATGCGAATCCGAATGCTTTGATTGAAATTAAATTTGAATAAGAATGTTTAAGCCCCAATTACGGCCATAGTCGTTCAGAAGCAAGCGAAATAACAACGTATAATCTTCCATTTCGATCGCTCTGCGTTCTTTAACAC
Source organism: Coelioxys conoideus (assembly GCA_947623535.1). NCBI lineage: Eukaryota > Metazoa > Arthropoda > Insecta > Hymenoptera > Megachilidae > Coelioxys > Coelioxys conoideus. The sequence goes on from OX392451.1 coordinate 33,689,498, forward strand.
CGATTTCATAAACTATTTGCCCCTGTTTTCAATTAGAACTTATGTGCATGCGTTCAGAAATTCGAACACCAGTTGGCGAACGAGAAGCTAGTTGCTTTCGAGTTTCTTGATTGTATTACACCGAGTTTATAGCGTTTGCTCACGCAAGCCCCTAACTGATGAAGCTATACAAACCGGTCTTGTTTCCTAAATACCGATCGTTTCGTCGTTCAACTGATAAATACACGATGTTCGTATCTTAAAACCTGGTGAAATAAAATTCGATGTTAAAGAGCAATCCACGAAATAAAACCGCGAGTTTAATTTACGTTAATAGAGTTTGATACTGTCTATTAACGCTTATTTATTGGAATGATCAGGAGTGGTTAGTGATACGCTTATTTTATTCTTGATCTGTCTCGTTCTACTTTGTCTTAAATAGATATAACGTAAACTAAAAACAAATTTATATATATAAAAAAATGGTAATATTTGTTAAATTTAAGTGTTATCACATATGACTGATGAAAAAAGTTGACGTTAAAATTGCTAGAAAATATTATTGCGAAAAATTCGTTTGCTATAATTACTTTATTATACTTTGGTGTACTTTACTATAATTCATTATACTCACGTATATTATTATATCAACAATAAAATAGATATCACTCATAATCTATATCAATGTCACAAATTTCTGCATCCTCAAATTCATAATCAATAAAATCTATAGATTTCCATATTCCTATATCTTCTTAAATTTATTACTCGCTACGGTCATTTTGAGGAAAACCCAGACAGCCTCGTACGTCATTGATATTTCCATTTCCACTCGAATTCAGCTAGGCAATAGAGAATAGTGAACTGTTTGCCCTCATCAACTTCCCAAAATTTATACACCTACTCCGAGTCTTGGTAACATGTGAAACATCTTCGGAGAGGCACACTCGATACAACAATTAACGAGTACACATCAAAATAAAATCTAGTCATAAGAAGTGTGAGCCATTTATTTCGACACAGTCCACTTTTTTGCTTATCAGGAATGTACTGGTTCCACGCGTTGATTAATCGTCAGTTCATATTGCTGCGACTCATATACAGCCAATTTGGAGGGTTCATCTCCGTTGCATGACGCACTTACCCTAGGGAAGTTAGATTTGCTGTTGACTGTACGCTAATAAGTTATCCGCGACATGGGTCCAGAGGTGCGAAAGCGTCGTCGACGCGGCATCGTTGTCGTCGTTGTCGTCGAAAAGTAATTAGTACGCAACGGTCGTGCCGATAGCAACTCGCGATAACGGTAATCGAATCGGGCCTGCAAATTACTTTCCACCTCCGGCCAGGTCCGCCAGTAATTGAATAACGTCCTTACGTCGCGCGTAATTCGATTGCTTTCGGGATAAGCAGACACCAGACTTGAGAATCGAGAAGAAAAGAGGAAAGGTACGGCGCAATGGCGTGCACAGAAAAGTGGACGGTGAGACAGAGAGGAACGGAGACAAATAAGGATGTGTGAAATTACGGTTCGCGATCTATTAAAAAGCTGGATCACATGGAAACTGAAAAAGAACTATCGTACGATGTGGTAAATTACCTCTGCAACCGCTTCTAATTGCTCATTTACATTCCGTGCACTTTGCTCAACTATTTGTGGGAGTGCACGTTCGGGCGCAACCTAGGCAAACCCTAACAACACCTCCGAGGAGTAATGGCTGTAGAGGAATCGAACTAATTTAAACTGGAAAATTTGATAATTCGGATTCTTCGATGTTTGTATTTACACATGTTTTAATTTGCAGAGTTATGGAAGTATAAATGTAAAAATGATTAGATTTCCCTGTTTCTTCATTTCCAGGATACAAAATCGTTAAATATCAAATTCCAAATACTTAAATTCCTTAATTCCTAAGTTCCTAGATCTCTATATTCTTAAATTTGCAAATGTCCAAATCCCTAAATTTGAAGGTCCATTAAATTTACACACCTTAAACAATAGATGTTACCGATAGCTTCAAATAGACAATATCATTCGAGCTTCTACCCAACTTCTGAAATAGATTAATAGTTCAAAAGGTGACTTCCTGTTGCTCCTCAAATAGCATAAATCCTTCAAATAGTATCTTCTGTATTCTGAATCTTCTGCGGATTCTACTATTAACTCGTTACGTCGTTAAATTATATCGGTATCGGATAAAACAAGATATCTTATCCGGTACGGTTTCAGCAGCTTCGTCTCTTCTCTATGTATATACAGGGTGAACTATAAAGGTACGATCAATGACCGGCGAGGTTAATAATTCTGAAAGAGAGTTCCAGCGAGGCGTATTATTAGCTAAGCACGCTGCCTGATCATGAAAGAAGAGCACCGTGTTAATGGGAGCAAATATTTAGATACGTCTTTGAGATGCAAGCAGTGGCCCGATGTGTATGAAGAAGGTGCGAGTCAACATTGACGATCGATAAGTTTTGAAAAATTTACACGAAAGGAGCAAAGAACGTTTTAATAGTTCAGATAGTTCTCGTTTAAAGACAAAAATAACGATTATCCCTTTGCACTCGAAATGTGACACGCATTCACAACTTTGTTTAACACGTTGACTGCTACTTTTTGCAAAAAACTTATTGCAAAATGCATGATTACCTTCATCGAGATAAAGAATCTTCCTACTATCTGGCTTATGTATTATCCATTACTTACTTGTCAGTAAAGTTCATTTTTAATCCAGACATAAGCGGTCATTGAACGTCCGTAAATGTAGTGTTAAGAAAGGAGAAAAATATATGTCATAAATTGAACTACGAAAAATCTGCGCTGTAATCGAGTGTTCGCAAGCAGCTGCAAACACAATCGTTTAGTTATTCGATTATACGCTCCCTTGCTTCATCCCCTTCATCCGCCTGTTCTCCAACTCTATGCTAATCTCCCTGGAAGCTGAAGAGCGAAACGAAGACAGAGGAGGGGATTGTGTCTGGACATCAAGGGCATCGGGGAATCCTTCTAGCTTTCATTATTATTATTGCTATGTTGACGAGCACGGTACAATATTACCATCTCCATCGTCGTCTTCGACATTGTCTACTTCTCCGTCCTCCTCTTCGTACAACTCTTGTTTGCCTTCGTGTCGTTCCTAGCTACTCATCTGCGATATCTGTCGGTGGTTTTGGTTTTGTTTAGATATTCTTTGTTCCGATGCTTTGATGTGTCGATTGTTGCGCTAAAAGTTGTTCGCGAGGGTGCGTGTATCGTGGTTTCCTTTTAATTATCGGTCGTATACTTTACGGGAATGTATAGTTCGTACTTTCTGTACCACGGTAGAGAAAGATTTTACAATGTCTGATCGAAGCTGATGTGGATCGCCTGAGGCGTGGAGAGTATACTGGAGAGCTTTGAATTTCTGAATCGCTGTATATTTGAAGTTTCAAATTTGCAAAATTTGTCAATTAAAAAATTGGAAATTTGGGAATTTATGAATTTGTGAGATTTTACAGTTCGAAAACCAATTTTTGAATTGACAAATTCAAGTTGCCAAGTTGCCAATCTTACAATTCCTCGAAATTCCGAATTTCCAAATCCGAAAATTAAAAAATTTCTGAATACTCAATTTTCATTTCTCTAAATTTGTAATTTGCACGTTTGGATATTTCTAAATCCTCCAACTTCAAAATTTCCAAATCCATAAATTCTTATTTTTTTAAACACACAATTTCCATTTTGCTAAAACCGTAATTTCAAATTCCTCAATTCCAAAATTTCTGAATTCCCAGATTTCTTGGTCCTTAATTTCCTGTATATTCAAATCCCTATTTTACCATGTTCCCAAATTTCCAAATTTATTATACTTCAAAATTGTACATGGTCCAAATTTCATAAGCCCGATACTATCCCGACATAAGAAAACAATAAGAATCATAGTGAAATGCAGAAATGCGCTTGAACTAAATATTAAACTCTTCTTAGAATACCTACAGAATGTATGTGCACGTAGAATAGATCTGGTCCTCGTGAAAGTCGTAAAACACGGAATCCTGTCTCAGTATTCCCGTGACAAACCTCATGTTTCTCAAGAGGCTTATTATATTTTGAGAAATATTTGAATCTTGGCTGCTATGACATATCCGTCAACTTGTCGTAGACGAGATTATGCATCGAAATAAATGTGAAAATCAAACGAACAGTAGCTTCCTCTGTGAGTAAATATTGGAAAAATATGTAAGATGAATATCCAGGCGAAAATAGGTATAGCTTTCCTATCTCTTACAAAATAACAAATAATATTTTACTACAAAAATCTTCAAAATTGTGGTAGCCGAATAAACACAGTCTATACAATATATATAATATCTGTAATAATTTATATAATATGTACGATTTAAAAAAACTTATCTAATATGCTAAAATTAAAGCAATGTGGGAGAATGTTGAAATATGAATTATTTATGTAAACTCGAAACAGTGTCCCATAAAATCAACGAAACTTATTATTGGTGACACAAGATTCGAAATAAAGCCACAGATGCATTTGCTGACTACCTTAACGACTTTTGAATCATCCAATAATCTGATAAAACGATAACCTCCTTGGAAACGGGGAAGAAGGAAAGCATGAGCAAAAAGAATATCTTCGTCTGGATAATCTTTTCATTAAAATGTAATCGGCGATCTTAATTGTGGTTAGTATAAAGATAACTAAAAATAAGAAGGGCTGATCGTATCTTTTATCTGTCATTTTAATAACATTATATTAATGGCGAGCGAATTCCACCAAACAGCTGCATAAATATTACATTTTTACTGATAATGTTGTACATTGGCCTGAAAATATATAATTCAAAGTACATATCACTTTATGCCGTAATTTATACTAATCTAATCTTCTCTAACATCATACAATTCTGTCCTAATCTAATTTGAATAATCAAGTTGAACCTAACATCACATATCTCATATATAATACATATAAGACACACATGTGTAACATACCCTAATTTCACATATCATCTTTTTCCTAAATATATGCAATCTACGTACGACTTATACTGCAATGTTTCACGATTTATCTTCAAAGTAAACATTTAAACAAAATAATCTGGCGTGTAATTACACCGTAACTCCTCTCCAAGCACAAAACGGTTAAAAAACCGACATGAAAACATATTTACATAGGTACGGGGCTCGTGTTTCGCGAAGAATATCCGCGTAAAAGCGTTAAACGTTAAAACGAAGGCGAGCGTTAACGCCATGATTGATTCGGAGCAATATGTCATACGTTAAGTATGAAAAAGAGAAAGCCCGCGTCAAAAGACGGATAGAAGGAACGCGTGAGAGAGAAATCAAAACGGGATAGAGGGAAACCAGAGTGGCTTCATAATAACATGACGGTAATTGGACGAGAGAGACCCACATCCTAATTAACCGGGATGCCTGACATTAAGAGTACACTGTTATTATCAATTAACCGCACCGATTGATACACATGATCACGATGAACCGGACGTACGCACGACCCGCTTTTTATAACCACGAGAAACGTTACAACCCGGTATACTATCAGCATGTGGTTCTTTCGTCGCCATCTTCATCAATACATGATTACTGCCTTTCTATTCTTTCCTATAATGGTAATTCTATCTATTAGAGACTGTGTCGTCGTTTCTGATCAATTGCTTATTTCATTTCGTTAAAAAGTGCGAATGGAGCAACCAACTGACAACAAGAAACCTTAAATCATTGAAGGTAAAGTCGTATTATTTGTTAGTTTAAAAATTGCTCTTTTATTGACGTGTTCGTTGACGGGTATGATTATAGATTTTTACATGATAAGGTGCTAAATATGCGTGTACCTTCAAAGTCATCGATTATTAGTTTTATAAAAAGGGATGAGCCGATATGTACCTTGAGTGAGCAAGGGACTTGCTTCAAGTACTTCAATATTTCATAAGGGACTGTACTTCAATATTTTGCAAGTAATCCTCAATAATTTTAGAAAGAGCACATAATGATGATTCCTGAAGGATGGAAGAAAGGGATGTATCAGAACAGTTCATATTTAATGCAACGAATCAACCTTAAGCAATAAACATTGTGTGTTTATTTCTATCAAAAGAGAAAGAAACTTATGGAACAGTCTAATAGTTATATAATTATCGAAAGTCATAATAGTTCATAAAGGAACACCGCAACAAACTTCATTTTTACTAATAATTTTCTCGCAAATATTCAATGTCAAACTTGAAGATTTACTTAGAAATGCAGAACTAAATTCCATAATATCTTCTTATTCCATGAGCAAAAATTGTTATATGTAACAACTATATTTTTTCGTCGAAGCACAACGGGAATCAAGAAAATGAGTATGCAATATTCGGTTTGTAGCAGTGTAGAATGCCGTAAGGGGGAAAGGGAGAGGTAAAATTACGAGTATAGTTTCGCGATAGAGACATTCGTATAAAAGAGCCTAGTTTTCCGTTAACAAACGCAAATCCGACTGCCATTGATGGTCGAAATAGCATAGGGTTCATAGTACAGCCATTAAATAGGATCAAGCCGTTGGATCGTTTCGGAAGAATCGCGAATGGATATTCGAACTGCGTACCAAAGCCGACACGATTCAATCGTTTCTCTTATACCTTACTACGGTATAGTTTGTTCCTGTATAGTCGACGACCGAATTATTATGCTCGAGAAATTTATTCTTAAAACTGTGACACTTTAACCAGTTAACTACATTCGACGTGTATCAATCCAAAACTTTATTTCGCTGCTATTAAATTAATAAGTTATTAATCCTTTATCTAATAAAAGTGTAATTTTTCCTCATTTTTTTCTTTTTTTTTTGTATATTCAATAACAGTAGCATGTGTCCTATGTTCGTCGTGTATACTCATCATTCGTTGATATTAGTATTTTTAATAAATTTATTTCTCAAACTAAATTCCGCAGTTATTTTTTTAATTTGTTTAACACTGTTATTTGCAATTGATTTATTGACAAGGTATAATATGTATAACGTGTTAACGTTAATACATGAGTCACATTGTAGAAATCATATACTAAATTGTAAAAATATTATATTATTTTGTAGAAATAATATACATATTACAACGTTACAAAAAGCATTTGTTCTGTTTCATAAGTAAATTTTACAAAGTGTGAAACTTCTTGTTTCGGTATAATAATTTGGCCGCTTACTGTACTTTGTTTCTACCGACATTTGAACAATGAAATGTGATGGATATACGCCAGTGTACGTCAGAAGTTTCTGGTGACTTTGTTGACCGCATTTCTATTATCCCTTCGTCGAATTTTGTGCTCTGCGTATGGTAACGAGAGCAATTTATTCTCGGATAGCAGTTAAAGGGGAAAGTTCAAGGTTTAAAGTACGGAATAGAATTTAGATGGTAGATTAACATATGGTAACCGTAATACTGGCTTTTCTCGTGATATCTTGTTTTATTTTTCTACTTGGTTACTTTCATTGCCATAGTGAAGACGTTCGAGGTAACGAACATATTGTGAAATTTTATTCCGTACAAATAATTTCATCTACGCAGTAATTACAGAAAATATATTGTTGTATAAAATTTGTAAAAATGATTAATCGTAATATTAAGTAACTTGTATTAATGAATTATTAAGAGTTGTAAAAAATCACCAGATACTCAAATCTGAATTTTTGAAAATTTCCAATTTTCAAATTCTCAAATCCCTAAATCGCCAAATTTTCCAATTCTCAAATCTCCATATTTTAAATCCCTAAATCTCCAAATCGTCAAATACTAAAATTTCATGATTGCCGCATCTTCGAATTGCCGACTTTTCAAATCCCTAAATCCCCGAATATTCGAATCCCGAAATCCGCAAATTTTCAAAAACCGAAATTCCCGTATCCCGATATTTCTAACCAGGCTAAATAAATAAATTTGACTCCAAAATCTCTTCGCAACCACAAACTCAATTTTTTTAGAATACTTTTCTAAACCTTACCCAATTTATATACATATCGACAATATTTATTTATTAAACGAAAGCTCTGAGCCGCAACAGAAAAATTCTTTCAAATGTCTCGTTCAAAATGTACCATTATAATCATTTAAATATTACGGGCCGCAAATTGAAATGATAAATTCCGCGGCTTCGAGAAGGCCTCAGTAAAAATTTTGCTTCGAGTTTATTCACGAACGGAAAATAACTTACTATGTATATTAAAGAAGAGCATGATGTGAAAAGGAAATTCCGCACGGAAAAGTTTCGTATTTTAAGCGACCCGTGTAATTTGCTTTCATCGGCTACGATGCGTCCCTAAGAGGCACAGAACTATCTGGAAAACATCTGATCTGGTAATGTTTCCCCTTTTTCCGGCTTATCCATCCGGAATTAGATTACTTCCGATAGCCACAGAAGGATGAACTGTCAAACCACCTTGATCGATACTGGCCGGAAATCAGATTACGAATGGTTCTGAACGATTCGATGTCTGCGAAGATGTTCGGATGCACATTTTCTGTTCTTTCGGATTCAACTTACTTTTCAGTTCCGTCGGTCATATAAGATGCAAAGTTTTGTGCCAAAACATTATAAGAATATTCCGTGGGCAAGATACAGGATAAAAGGTTATGTTCACACGCTCAAATATTTTCTTGAAACGTTATGACGAACATACGAAATGACAACGTATTGTTTTGTTGTTCCATAATTTCGTATAGTGTCTCAGTCCTTTCATGAAATTTTAGTAGTATACTCTACAAGCAAAATTAAGAAATATATATTATATAATCACAGACTCTCAAATATTTTATTAAAAAGTTATAACAAAGATATGAAATGACTGGCTTGTTGTTCGATAATTACGTATAAAATGTCTCAGTCAGCTGGAAAAATGTTAGTAGCATACTCTACAAGCAAAATTAAAAATGAACTGTTATATGAACATACGCCCTTAAATGTTCTGTTAAATAGTTGTAACAAAAATGCTAAATAACAACGAACTGTTTTGTTGTACGAAAATGATGTTTATTTCGTATTTAACGATCCTTGACTGCGTACATAATATCTGGATTTAAACATCAAATTAAATCATATTAAACATTATAGTAAGAATTGTGAGATGAACGGCTGCGTTAGATGCGTCAACGTACATCGAGGGGTTGGATAACCATAACCAATAAACGCGTTAAAAAACAGATAATAGAGGATAATAGATGATGAAAAATAATAGAAGAAGATTATAAAGAGAAAGTTGAGTGAAATCGTAATTATCAGAGATATATGCGAGTTTAAAATTGAAACAGTTTCGCATTGCGTCATCGAATGGAAAGTGTACGTAACTGCTCGGTTTACCAGAGAAACGTAATCGCGATTATTCCTTGGTTCTTTTATTAGTCGGCAAAGCGGTCGGGAAAATTAATATCGCGGCTTCGTCTGACCGCAAATCGCTACGTACGTGACGCACAAAATAGAAGAGGCAATTAAATCCCAACCCTGCAAATGTTTGAGGGGAAGGGAAAGAGGTGTTGTCCAGATAACTAGCGGTCCTGCAATCCACGCCCGCATGTTACGGGGTTCAGTATTTACGGGAGTGAAATAGATAACCTTCGTGAACCTTCATGGGCTCGTACAAAATTAGTTCCCCCCGTGACTCTGCATCGATCGGCCATTAAACCGAAGAAATACGTTTTTGCGCAGGTGACATACGCTGCGATCGTTTGTATGCTTTTCTTTTTCGAACGATGCTAGCTGATACATATATTATAGCATTTACGACAGTCTCAGTGACTAATTTTTTTGTACTTGAATGCAACTTTCGGTCACTGCGATATATTCAATTGTTAAATTTTTAGGATGGGATTTAAAATTATGAAGATATTAAGATTGATTGGACAATTGCAAATGACAGTGCTGCATGTGAGGGCATGCGTTGTTCTTTTATAAACATTAAATGATTTATTTAATTCACCATTCTATTTTCAGATTTGTAAATTTACGGATTCACTTATCTGTAAACTTACGAATTTACGACTTACATATCCTAACTATCCGTAAATGGTTAAATTATGAAGTTGCGAAATTTCACATCTTCAACTTCCCACATTTTCATATTCTTAAATGCCGTGATTAAAAAATTTCTGAATACTCAAATTCTTACATTCCCAAGTTCTCAAAGTTCCAAGTTTTATGATTTCTAATTACTCAAATTTTAAGATTTCCCAATATTCAAACTATCAGTTGTAAAATATTGAGAATTTTCTTTGCAAATTTCTAAGTTCCCATCAATTTCCCAATATAAAATATGTTTATATTTTATGATTTCCAAATTCTGAAATTTCCATATCCCAAATCCTAAGACCTCCAAATGTTCAACACCCCAATTCATCAAATCGTAAAATTCACGTGTTCATATCAGAAAACGTCGAAATATCCAAATTGGTAACGTAGCCGAGAAATATAAGAATAGTCAACTGAATTGTTAAATATATTTCTGAAATTTGTATAACTTAACTTTTTTAAAAAAGTGGTCTTGGTGCATAATTTAGAAGGTTTAAAAAACGTCTCCAAGTATCGACTCTCGCCATTTATTGACACAGTAAGCGGTTACCATTATTTCCGTGGAATATTTATCTGAACTAGTCAACCACTGGTACCTTTACCTTAAGGGGTGAAAGTGACACGGGGTATATGCAATTACCATATTACGGGACTCGTCGTTCGCCGTTGTCGCGAAATTCGTAAAGGACACGTTGTTATGGAAACAATTTTCCCGCTGAATAAAAGTACCGACAAAGTAAAGCTAGAGGAGGTGAGGGTAATGACTAACCTGCAGAAGGTTTATTTCGCTTAATAGGGAGAAATCGTGAAGGCGGCTATGCTGGAAGGGGTCAAAGTCAGAGTTTCCTTCCGGACGTCTCGGGACTCATGGAAGAAGGTGAAAGCAACGAAGGCTGCGAAATTCCGCGGAGTGTACTTTGCACGCTATTAGCGAGTAAATACTCACGAGAGGTTGAAAACGTGATGCAGTTGCTTCCGAGAAAGCTTCTGAAAGTCCTCTGAAAGCACATAAGAGAGCTTCGAGAAGCGTAGTTAAAGTACGAACGTCACTGCAGAAATCGCTTCGAAACACGTATGTTGTATACCCTTTCGTTCTCTCTCGCTTTTTCCCACTTCCGGTTCGCGCGAAAATTTCCAAAGCTTTTCACGCGTGCGTGTATTTTATTGACAGGTTAACTGTCGCTTGGTTGCCAAACACTTCCAGTCAAATAATGTTTTTTTACCTGAATTATACACAACTTTACACGCTTCCAGTCGAGTAATGTTTTTGCACGAGTTAAATATTACTGTACGTGTTTTGTTCTTGTTTTATTTAGAAATTAATTGTTAATAATTGTAATTCTTTTTTCGTCATCTCTTAGTTCTTTGTTCTTTTTACCTTAGTGAATTTTTGGGTGATGATTTGTAAAGGAATTTCAAGAGAAATTAGTTTAATAACGATCAACCTTGTTATTCAAAAAATATAGTTGTACGATAGTGTACAACTTTGTTAGTATAAAAATTATTAATTCTATTTTGTCCTTTTGTTCGTGTAAGCATCTTGTTGCGAATAATTTGGAAGGGCGTTTAAGAGAAATCAATTTAACAGTGTACAACTTTGTTATCAAGAAAACGATTATTCATTTTCCTTTATTGTTATCTTCCTGAATTTTTGTAAGACGAAGTGCTTGTATATTTACATAGCTAAGTTTTTTAATAGCATATTTTTAATAGAACTAAAATAGCAGGGTCTATGTATATACTTTTTAGGACAATAAATGTATTGAAGTAGTAAATTAGGTACACATTAGAATATTATTAAAATACAGACACGATAAAATATGCTCACTTACGGGCCGCTATTTAATAACGAATTTTGCAAACAAACATTGAAATAACTAGTTTCTGCGTATGCAATAAGAGGACCGAATATCGTACGAATTGCGGTAGTAATAAGTCGCCCATACAGGCACAATAGTACAAAGGATTTCAAGCACAATTTTGTCCAGAGAAAACTCAAGAAAATTCATAAAAGTGCTCCCCCTTGCATCCGGCGAACGGTTCGAAAAGGCTGAAGTGGTTTTAAACGGTGGAAACGCCGGAAAAAAATTGGGGGGATGAAGTAATTCGGTATAATGCCGATTCGGCGGAGTCGTAATAACACATTATTCTAATACGTTCCAAAATACTCCGTGGGAGAAAGGGCACCGTTATCCAAAGATACTTCACGAAGAAAGCCGCACAACGTGTTCTTGTTTGTCGAAACAGGAGGAGCGTGACGTAGTAAAATCGCGTACAAGTTACGACGATAATTAGGCAGAAGGTAACAAAGAATAGAACTCGTCGGAGCGAGATCAGAGGAGAGCAAGAAGCCTGGGGGGATACCGAAATGGCGTGTACTTTACTCGAGAAAGCTTCTGAAAGGTGCCTGAAAATCTAGAAGGCTCCCACGAGAAGACCGTGGCTAAGAAGACCATTGTGGAAGTCGCCCGTCGACATGTGTGCTCGCGCCTTTAAGTTGTCTGAGTCAACCCCCACCAATCCCCGAACCCTTTCTGCTCTTTCTTAACAAAATTCTTTTTTTCTGCCCGGTGGAACGAGCCGCGAAAGCGCTGAAGAATTTCCGGTAGACTCCTGGAGAGCGCCGCTCCCGCTCAAAATTGCCTCGTTAAACCACCCCGAACTTTTTAAGAACACCGTCCGAGCATGGCGGAATTTTTCGTGAGACAGTTTCGACAAGGAATCGATAAGACGAACTGTTTTGATTGTAATGTTTGATATTTTTGATATTTGGTGGAATGTGGAACTCGTTTGCGGGGGTTGAGTATGTGTTGAGGATTTGTGTATTTCGAGTTTTCTGTTTTTAAGACTTTACAGGTTGAAAGAGTGTTTCGAACTAACGAATTCGTAAGTTTTTTAGTTTTTAGATTTCTGAATTTTTAGATACAGTTTTTCCAATTATTCAAATTTTCCAATTCTCAAGTTGCAAAATCCCCACATTCATAGATTGCCAAATGTTCCAATTTCTCAGTTCGCGAATTCTAAATCCCTCAATTTCTGAATTCTTCGATTTCCAAAATATCCAATTCCCAAATTGAAAAATTTCCCAATTCTCAGGTTTCCAAATTCTCCAATTCCCAACTTTCAAAATTCCCATATTCCGAGATTTCCAAATTACCCAATTCCAGTAATTCTCCATCGACAAATTTCCAAATCCCTAATTTCCGAAATCCCCCAAAATCTCCAGAACCCACGGCACCTCAACGTCACTGGGCACTAGATCACCGCGATAGATCATCGAACTCGATTTTCTCGAAACACCGAACCAAAAAAACGAGAATCTCGTATCTTGCCGTTCTTCCTAGCTTCTCCATAAAAAATCACACGGCATCCTCTCTTACACATTATTCCGTGTTGTGCCGTATTTATCGCCTCGACGACCCTCCTAAACGTTCGTCGAAACGGATTACGGGTAACACCTGAAATCGGAGCAGTTTTCAAAGTTTAATCATTTCGAGCGGGAAAGGACGGGGTTTCCGGCCGGCGAATTTATTGACGTAACAGGATAGGGGTTGGCACGGGATATTCGACAGGTCAGCGTGGTTCGGTGAATTCTTCATCAAACCCCAAACAACTCGCGATGCTGCTTCGTCCAAACCGATGAATAAATTTCGCGTGCGAATGGCTCAAACATGTTCGTTGACGTAGAAACGGTTTCGCTGGAAGTAGAGTGGTATCTGTCGACAGGGGTGCCAGTTGGAAAAGGGCCGGCTATGGTTACCACGCCTCTTCCGCGTATTCGCAACCACGTCTGGTGGTTTCCTTAAACAAACCAAAAGTGTGCTGGATGCTCTTTGTGCGAGGTGCTGGCCCTTGTCTCATTCGAAATGCTAATTACCTCGATCGCGGTATCTAACTTGCTTTTATGCTAAAACCTGTGTTTAAGTGAATTCGATATCAACCCCTATTTCGACTACTTGCACATGCAATAAATCTTATTGCAATTTTTCATACCCTTCAATCTGAGGTTCGAGTACGATTATAATTTAACAAAATTCAAAATGCTAATTACCTCGATTGCGGTATCTAACTTGCTCTTATGCTAAAACCTGTGTTTAATTGAATTCGATATCAACCCTTTGCTGCGTTTCCACTACTCGCAGATGCGAAAAATGTTATTGTAATTTTTCATATCCTTCAACCTGATGTTCGAGTACGATTACAATTTGTTGAACAAAATAGATGTAACATTGTAACTTCTTTTATTCAGCGTGTTTATTTTAAGTACGCTTTCATCCGTGTTGCTTCTCGGACGATTCTTCCTGTCTAGTATTATGGCAACCGGGTAAAACGTTTGGATAATCTGGATTACTTTGGGTTGCTGGGTGATTTGGATTTGGATTTTTAGGAAGAAGTTATCGTGATGGGACTCCGTGAAAATTTAATGCATTCGGTGTGAGTAATTCGTCAGTAATTCGTAGTGGAACACAAATATTTTTTAAACTTAAGCACATCATCCACGAAGATATTAAAATTTGAAAAACAGAAAGGAATCAAGCAATAATTACAAGTCTCGTTTACTTTAAATAATTTATATATTTGATATGTCATTAAACTCGTCAGCTCTGAAATAATACATTTTTTCTAACTTTAAAAAGATCATCCATGACGGGGTTGAAAATTGAAACACAGAAAATCATCAAAAAACGATTGCAGATTTTATTTATCTCAAATAAATATATTCAACGCGTCCCTAAATTTGCCAGTTCTAAAATAATAAATTAATATTTCTAACCTTGAAAACTCACCTCGAACGAGTTATTTCTCGAAGGTCAGAAAAATAGCCAGTATCGATTGCGGATATTATTTCGAATAAATTATATTACATTATACTTTGAATATATTACATGATATAACCGGCACGTCATTGAACTTGACAGTGCCGAAATAATAAACGAAACTCGAAATGCGAGATTTTAGCTGAGCGACAACTTTTAATTTGTCGTAGACGCGTCTGTTTGTTCACAGGTGTCTTAAGTAACGAAAGTACGAAGTTGAAACTTATTTCCCTTCTGAGCACTCCTCGAACTTTCTTCTGGCCCGTCTCCGATACGAAAGTTCCACGGTGGACGCTTAAGTCGCGGCATCTTTTAATAATTCGTCGGCATTCATTTTTAATTGATTTCTTTGCTCTTCACAAGCCCCGTTTGTCAGTCTTCCTCTTATCGAATCACCGGGAACTTTCGTAGCTTCCGTCTCGAAAATTATTACTAAGATTCTCTAGCGACTTTTATGATTGCTCGTGAGAAAGTGGCTTTCGTTTAATTGGATCATGTATATTGGAACACTTGTTAGGAAAAATGATAGAAATACATCGAGAATTATAAACGATACACGAGAATCATAATTGTAGCAGGATCATTTAATAATTATTTCGTTGAATAAATTCTCTCACAAATTACGAATTCAAATTTCCGCCTGTTTTAGTTCCCTCGGAAATCTTTTGTTCTCGCTTTTGATGCATAAAACGAGAACAGAAATTACAAGGGCGTTACGAAAATTACGGAATTAGCTCATCAAGTTATAATTTACGCGGTAGAAATATGAAGAAAGATATAATAAGGGAGCATGTTGAACAAAAATAACGAAAAAGCTTTCGATTTTAAAGGAGATAATACGTAGTAGGAAGTTACTGCGCGATACGAACAACTTTTTAATGGTTAGATAGATGAAACTTTTCTGTTCCATCAATTACTCCCCCGTTTTGTACATGGCGAGGATAAATAAATTCACATAGCAGCTTTCAATCTTTTCTACGCACATGACAGATCGTCCCACTCCAATTACGCTCGTTTAAAACCATCGGTAGCTCTGCATTATAAGAGTGCTTCGCTGACAACCGACAAATCGCCTGAAAATAAAAAGAATTATTCTTTGCTAGTACGGGAACCGTTGGCATACGATGAAATTCGTCCAGAATCATAACGCGCACCAACGATTACCAATAAAAAATTTGTCGACTTTGGTGTTTTGTAAAAACTAGTTGCAATTCGTTATGAACGTGTTTGTATTGAGAAATTGATATATTTTGTATGTGCATAATTTTTCAGAGGATTTTTTATTGGTGTTGATCGATGTGTAATGATGAAAATTGAATGGAGATAAAATTTTGGATAGTAAAAGTATAATGAAGTATAGTTATTTACAAAGTTAATAATTTATTTATGTTTATTTTATGTTTATAAAAGTAGTTTGCAATGGTCTCAATTTTTATGGACTTATTAATTAAAGCCTCAATGTGATCGCATAAATAAGTATATGTACTGTGTACATTAGTAGCTACCCGTTTTCAATTTATAGATCATTGCAACTTTCACTCGATAATTGTTTGTATTTAAAAATTTACGTTTAAAAATTTCAACAAACTTTCAACATTTCAATTTTACAAATATAAATTGTACAAATTCGCATACTTTGAAACATTCAAACTAGTAAACTTTCAAATAGAAAAATCATTTCTCATTGCGAATTAGTGACCCATCTATAACATCATAACAAAGAACGTCCCGAAGTACAACTTGTAAGCAATTCATGGTACAAGAAACAAATATGGTCGATTTATGCGACGTGGAATTATATGTAACACGCATTGGCATCGTACGAGCGTACATATGTGGAGATTAGCTTCCGATTCATGCATGGCAGCGTTTGTACCACAATAGATGACGATCCAATTATTGGTCGGTAGATGTATTCGAAGGAACCGAGGTGCATTCAGAAAATCGATGGCTACTTGCTATAGCTTAGAGCCGCAGGTGTACACAGGGACAATCATACGTACACACGTTACCGTCAACAAAGCGGATTAGGGTGAGAAAACGTGGTCGAAACCGAGTAAAAAGGATCCGATGGTTCTGAGGAACATTCAGGGGATAGTTAAGCAGGACAAAGTTGAGGTTGAATAAAAGGAGGGAAATGGAAAGGACGAGTATGGGATGGTCGACATTGTCCACGTACTCAAATCAATGCATACGTTACACTGCGACGAAGTGGTAACACATTCTCGATTGTGGATTCAATTTCAGAGCCATCCGGCCAGTTAGCTCACCCTCTTGCATCTCGAAGATTGCGAAGTTACGGCTCGTCGAATATGAAATATGCTTCGTTGATTGTCCATGGGTATTCTACCTCTTGCTTGTACTTCTGTCGAATAGATTCAAGAAATGACACTCGAATTAGGGATTAATCATATTTGTATATGTGGCAGTACATAGACGGATTCAGTGACGAATGGATATATGGCTGAGAGGTATGACCAATTCTATTCGGGAGAGACTACCGAATTATTGATACGGGAAAATGTACTTTTTGACTTTCATTTTCTAGATAGAACAGTGGATTTTTTGAAGTCTTAATTACTATATTTCGAAGATCTGTATTTTCAAATTTTTATGTTCTATATTTGAGGATTTCTAGATTTCTAAATGTGTAGGTCTTTACATATCGATGTTTCTACATCCCTAGATTTCTAGATTTCCAGATTTCCAGATTTCCAGATTTCTAAATTTCTAAATTTCCACATTCCAAATTTCTACATTTCCAAATATCCAAATTTATAAATTCCTGAATTTATAAACTTTCATCATTTTATTCATCATTTTATTCATTGCTTTTATTAATCACTTAACTACGTAATAGAAATACATAAGTCTTAAGCACTGATGCGGACACAAACCGGTCATATTTTCTCGGTGTCTGAAATATCAACAATATTCAAAAAGCTTCAATTATATGCATGCATGCGTTGCAACGTGGAACACCATTTACTCAGGTTTGTTCTGTAAATTTACCTCCGGTTTTCTCATTCTCGTTCTCCATCGTTCGCTTTTACGATCAACTAACCTTGGATAAAGGAAGCTGATGTTTCTGATGACAGATATAACGTAGGTTCTAAAACTGTCCGACAATAATACCAATCCCACGGTAACAGAAATGAATTTTACTGCTATAATTTAGTGTACGTAACGCAACTATTTCAGACTTCAATTTCGATCGAAATTTAACTCCTGCAATTATTCTGAACGTTGTAATAGTTACCCAGAATAAATCCTCTTCTGGGTTTGCTAAAATAAATCAGTTATCGAGTATGATTTGAATTACTTTGCATAGTTTCAAGGAGGAACATTTCAAATAATGCCTGAATGCAAATACAGCGAATGCAAATGAAATAATAATATAATAATAAAACATTTATACGACAAGCAATTAAACATTTATTATATAACGTTGTCGAATAAAAATACATCATCATTATTATCATTCATAGTTAATTATGTCGTTTGTAAGTATTAGAGTTTCTTATTTTTACGATGATGAAGTTTTAATAGAAGATATATTAACCAAAAATATAATATAATTAGAAACTTAACAAAATCGACAAACTTTAAAGGAACTATTTTCTTTTAGCATTCTACTGAGTTCTACAAGTCCTATTTAACTACAAACTTCAAATTTTTATTTGTAATTTGTACATTCTAAACAACAAAGTTTGTAACAATCAAACTATGATGTATATTTCAAAGGTTTTCAAATCTGTGTTAATTTTTATCAAGACAAAAATGTATACTTTAATGCATTTAGTTAAAAGATATTTATTCAACATTGATATAAATCAAATGAGTGAAAGGCTCGAGCGCAAAGGGTTGAAATTCTAGAATACACCGATCTATCGGTCGCGTTTGAAAACTTCTGTCAATAATTTCAAAGTAAATATTACGTTATTCGTCCTCCAATTTAATGTTAAAATACGAGGAAACTTTTTGGTTAAGCCAACAGTTCGAAACAGCATCGACGAAAGAAAGAAGCAGCAGGTCTTTCATGTCGGCTTAATACACTTTCGAAAGAAACTTTAATATCCCTTTCGCGAGCACCTCCCTTATAAATCTCCCGAGCCGTCTCAATATTCAGGGTGCCGATATTAACAATTCCACGTGCGTGATTTACCGTCTCTCGACTTCGATGATAATGAATTCGCCGGTCCCACCCCTCTCTGCCCCCGTCGATTCTATCGGCTGTTTTGCCCGGGCTCTGCCTCCACCCCTCGACCTATTCCTTACTGCGCGGACTTGTTACTGCTTAATTAATCGCAATAATTAAAAGGAAGGTGCGGGTAACAGGCCAGGCCAGGATGGTGCAGTCAGCTTCAGGCGTGCTCCACGTTTGAATATGCAAAATCTCACTTACGGCGAGAGGCTATGCTGACAAGAATGGCCGAGGACAGGGGCGGAGGGAAAACGCGAGCGGAGCTGCGACGGGAAGGAATATAATAGAGCCTGAAGATAAGTTGAAAAGGGGTAGGAAAATCGATGGTATTGAAAACGTGTTGACGTCGACGATAACACGTGCGATCTTCGACTAAAGATGTAAAGTTTTGTGCGCGTGTAATTGACGGGAAACGTCGGAACGTACGAGCAACTTGTAAACATACGGTGTTTAACGTTGAAAAATTATTGTAATTGTTGTGCTCGAGAGATTTCTTTTTAACAATGAGCTTACGGACATTATACAGTTCTTTTCAGTTTGAGACTGAAGTTGAACGATAAATATATAAGCGATGTACATTAATTAATTTATACAGTTATTTTTAACATTAAGTAACTTTATTTTGAACTTTAACTAGCTATCTATAATCACAGTGAATTAATATTAACACAGTGAAATTTGAATGAAATTTGCCGCCATTAAAAATCAAGGGTACTTGTTTACAAGATATTCAAGTAATTAACACGAGTGTTTCCAATTAGGTACAAGAATAAAATTCTTACTAAATAGATGACTGATTCATTGGAGAATTTAAGCGTCACCCATATATGGATGACGTGGCAGTTAAAGTGTTCAGAAATGTTCGTTAAGAAAAGGAAGAACATAACCTAAAAATTTCGTAGATGAAGTAAAATTTAAGCAAACTTAAAATGCGTTGGTAGGGTTGAAGTTTATAATCGGTTTCTTTAGAAAAGAACTAGTGGCTCTTGATTTGATTATAAATGAACCTAAATGAAATTCGAGAGAAAATTGCAGCCATTTCGCTTGCATTTCGTGCTTTATCGCCAAGATTATTGGAGATAAAATAGAAAAGTATGTCTCGGAGACACGAAACGATTCTGCAGTCGTTACGGTCGGATGTCAGATGTTCTGCGATGATGACGAAGAGCAGACAGAGGAAACGGAAAAAATTTGCTTAGTGAATGGTACATCTGTATTCTGTCAATGACGGGTCGAATGGAAACGGGAGTAAGAAACTCGTTAAAGAAAATTTATATCTTTCAACGTCCATTTCCCGGTATCGAGTTATTGACAGTTAACACGTAATCCGATTTAACTTGATAAATTGTATGCACATTCGATACACTTTAATCGTATCCTGCATCTACTTGCAATTTTATTGAATTTATTTAGTTAATTTATGACTAAACTATAATTCATTGATGATTTTCCTGTAATTTAATTTATATGTAATTTATGATTTACTCATGATTTGCTTATAATTGAATTTGTGATTAATTTATGAGTTGCTTACAATTTAATTTATACTCGATTTATGATTTATTTATAATTTAATCTTCAGTTAATTTGTGGTGCACTTATAATTTAATGTACAGTTAATTTATGATTGACTAAATCAATTATTAATTTGACTAAAACAATTAATTTGACTACATCAATTAATAAAACTAATAAAATTTATTTAATAATAATGAACAATTTATTGCCAAATAAATTGCAATAAAAACATACAAATTAAACCTACTTATAAATAAAACCAAGTTTCAATAAAGGAAAAATACTTCGTCAATGACACCCAAATACCAATCACTACCAATAAACGTCCCTACTATAAATTCCGTAACAAAGTACATCAGTAGCAAATGCAGCATATAAAAATTAACGAACAACCACCGAGACAAACGCGTTAAACAAACCTCTCAAAAGGCACAAACAAAACATTGAAACTAACAACGAAACGTCACGATTGTTTTATGCTTACGCGGGCACACGAAATAAAGGCGCATCTTAATGCAACGATTTCTCAGGACCGTGAAAAGGATAATTTAATGTACTCGAAGTGGCTTAAAGGAGGCGAGAGTCCTTCTTCCTCGAGGGACGACAATAATTAGGGAACCTCCTTATAATAAGAACGCTTTATAATAAGGGAAAGCATCCTCTCCACTTTCTGCGCGTCTTTCTTCAGCGTGTTTCAGAGCCATTTGCGCAACACAGTCTTACGACAGATTTCACAGAATCGCGAACGGCGCTCGTTCGTTAATGATTTCCACAAATTGTTGTAGACCGGGCTGAATTACATTTCGCAACAACACAGCCCGTCCATGGATCCTCCCATTATCTCGACCTGGGATTCTTTCTTAACTCCCCTAATTGGTCGTTAATTCTTGTTCGCCTTTGTGTACACCGGATGTTGCCGCTACCGTTGGCAGGGGAATCGTTTGCTTAATTTAACGTATTTATAACGTATCCAGCTGCCACACTGTCTTCCTCGTATGATGCTCGTGAATGAACAATCCGTAACCCCGGCTGAATTTGCAAGAGACACTCTCCAAGAGGTTGGAGTTCTTCGAGGGTATTCGCCTCGGACATTTTGCATCGTTCTAATAAAATCCTCGAACGAAGTTTCGCGACTTCATTGTCTTCGAGAACTCTTAACCGTTCGAGGAGCCACGGATTTTACAGACCCGGAAATGCCATCCAGATAATTGTTCCAGCGTCTTTTAGGCGGAGCCAACTGTGAAACGGAATCACGACGGTTATGGCGTTGAACGAACCCCGCGATCGTTCCTGTTGGATATAAGTTTGAATGGGACACCTTTAGTCCGATACACGTTCACAGATTCTCGCGATATTATTCGTTGTTAATTAATTTACGTTCCATCAACCGTCGAAGAGTAATTGCGGCGTATAATGCACTTTGTATGTAATGAAAATGTTTCAGTACGATAGCGGACGAAATAGCTGATGATTATTGTATTGGAGACGTCAAACGTTTTGGATGATTCTATTATAAAATAAAATTGTAAAATATCACTTATTTTGTGGTGTTGGTAGGAGTTTTAGAACGTGAGCGATAGATTAGTATGATCGTAGAATTATTGCAGGAAACATTCTGTATTAAAGAATATTAGATTACTATTCTTCGTCCAACATTTATTGTAATTTACAAAATCTGGGGACCTAAGATGAATTGCAATGTATCAAAAGGTATGCACATGTAGCCGAGCGTTATACATGAGTCATTTAAATGGGACAAGTTTAAAGTATAAAATGACCGTAAATTTTTAATGTGTACTTGCAAGTTAGTGAATCGTACAGATCTTATAGATTATAGTTTTTGAGATTAGTATGCGAATACAGTGTACGTATAGTGTAGGTATAATATATGTATGTACTCGCCAGCGTGGTGAAATTCCCTGGAGAATATGGCGACGTAGTGGAACACGGTTTAACCCGCTCGATCATGTCAGTTGGCCAGTTTCCAAGTACAGAAAATTGTAAATTTATAAACGTAGAAACTAATGATTTAGAAATTCTGACATTCGAGAATTTGAAAGTTTAGACGGTGATCTACAAATTTGGAGATTTGGACATTTAAAATGTAAGATCTGAATTTGAAGTTTGAGGATTTAGAAATTTCAATAATTTGGAAATTGGGATATATTTTGAAAATTGATCAATTAGTGAGTTTAAAAGATTAAATATAAAAATTGGGAAATTCGTAAATTTAGAATTTTTGAGAATTTGTGAATTCGTGATTTTTAGAATGTAAAAAATCGATGATTTGTAAATTCGGCAACGTAGAAATTTTGAAATTGCTTCATATAAAAATTTAAAAATAGAAATAATTTTAAAGTTTGTATATGTTTTTCATTGGATATATAAAATCTCAACATGTTACATACAACATATATGTGTAACTACACATGTAAATATGTTGTACACAATTGACTGCACATCTAAATATGTAATACATACACTACTGTGTTCCGTACACATTACTGTAAATGTAAATATGTTGTATGTTGTACACGAACACACATTACGTTTACATTAACATAGTCAACATAAATCCGTACATGTTAAAAATTTCAAATCCTATAACGTTCCATTTCTAATAAACACTTTACTCGAACAAAAATGGTAATTTTATATGAGCAGATAGTAGATGGGTCGTTTTTTATGTGTAATCCATTGTATTGTTTTCATGCTAATCCCGCGTACGTAGAATCCTCAGGTCCTTTCATTCGGACGCCTATGGAAACGGTACTCTGATTTATAACACAAAATTTTCAGTCCTCGGTGTCTCCCCGGTCCGGAAGGTTTGGTCGGTTGAAACATGTCAGCGCGTTATTAAATTCTTGTCTAATACGCTGGAATAATGACGTCACGGTGTCCGATAACTATCGAAAATGTTAGAAGGGTGCCTCATGCCCGCCAACTCTGACCATCACGGTTAAATTTACGCGCGATCGAACGTGTCACTCGTTAGATATTGCCAACGAACCGAGAATATCGTTCGAAAGTGCAATTTTCCAAAATTTCCACGTGTAGGGGAGCTGTCTGATATTTATCGATCGTTCCAACCTCGTCAATTTCTTTAATATGCCTTGATAATAAAGTTTCAGGACAAAATATAACCCACGATGTATAATTAACAAATATTTCATATACATCGAATTTTTTCAATTAAAAATTAAGCAATTGGTATTTTAACATATTGTTCGTTTTTCGGTAAGGTTTTACTTATTGCTCTTATTTGGTTAATAACGTAATACTTGTTATAATATTCTTAAGATCTGTTGAATATTTACACGTTCAAAGTAGTTTATAAGCTCGGAAGAATTGTTCATTCAAAAACAATATACAGTTCATCGTATAATATAAAAGTTACAACAAAAGATGTTAATAGAAGTATCAGAAAATTATTCATAAAAGATACAGTGGAATAAAGTAAAGTATTATATTAATTGTAACATAAATACAGTATAAGTATATTGTATAATATAATAGAATACAGTGCACCAAAGAAATTATAATTATTACAATATTATAATTTTAATTATTAAATATAATACACTAAAGAAATTGCATCAGAATGACAAACATTTTATGAACATAACATTTGATAATTTATTAATACATATTATGAAGTGAACAAAATTTGCATTTATAGCAATAAACGTTGTTCATAAAGGCACGTATTATATCGTCACATGGGGTTTTGAACCAGTATTCCATAAACGTTTGCTCTGTAAATAATCTATGAATCATGACGGTCTAGCTTTAATATATCGTGCTGTTTGTTAATATACGGTCCGCCGGTGTTTCAAATTAGATTTACACATTTAGATTGGTTTCACACAAACCGCCATTGTACCATTGCCCATGACACCGCAAATGCATTGCTTTAAATTGGATCTTCCACGTGGATTCGTAGGTTGTAGTCGACATTTTGAAAGTACATTTAATGCACCGTAGATAGTGGTGGAATGCTGGTACGTGTAAAACCAGCCTTGAACCGCAATCGCATCATGCCACAAGCAATAGGGTGGTTATTGACCTATTTTAAAGCACAATAAGGGTGTTGGACTCAAGCCAGTAGTACAAGAACATAACTGATGCGACTAAATGATTGTGCAGTTAAGAGATCTCGCCGAAGCAAAATTCTACCTGTTGAGGCTTTTGAAACAGTTGAATTCTTAAGCTATCAACTTTTCAAATAGAAATCTACATTTTTAAAATTCGGAATTATCTATTTGTAAATTTGCAGATTGCTAGATCATCGAGCCTCGAAACTTCCAAGTTTTCACATTTCCGAATTTTCAAATTTAAAAATCTCTGAATTCTACAAATATCAGAATTTTTGAATTGTTACTTTGGACACTTTCGGATTTCTAAATTATTTTTAGTTTCCAAGTTTCCGGATTTCCAAATTGAAAAATTCGAAAATTTTTACATCTCCAGTTTTCAGAATTTGCGAATTATTGGTCAGGAATTTCCAGATTTCTACATCTTCGAGTTTCTACATTTTCATGTCTTCAGATCTGCGAAACCTTAAATTGAAGAATCTGTAATTCTCCAAATTTTCGAATTTCCGAGTAACCATCAAATTCTGAAGTCCCAAAAAATTTTCTAGCGAAAAAAAACAAAGTTCCCCAATTCGAATTCAAATTGATCCAAATAATAAGAGTAACAGAAAGGAGAAAATGAAGAAAGGAAAAAAGAAAGGAAGATAAAAAAAAGGCAAAAGAAGAGAAAAAATGTACTGTTTATAGCCGTTTAAGTTAGGCGTCCAAACCTCGCGGTTCGCCAGATTTTTCATCGGACTTGAAAGTTCGTGGAATTTTTCCGTCCCGGCGTCAATCAAGCAGCATTTCCGTTTTTGCACTGAAAAGTTTGAAAGAAGCGGGTGGCGGTAACCGGTAGCGTTCGATGAACAAGATCGAATTTCGTTAATGGATCACGCAAAAGTTGCTGAAGGCGTGAGTCATTGTGGGCGTAACACAAATGGTTCTGCTGTCAGCAGGGACTCCAATACAAATATCCGGAACTTAATAGCAGAAGCTGTTCCGCCACTCCTCGTACCGTATCCTGCGTACCTGTCATCGCGTTAAACGTTTAATACACTTAACGGTTCAATTATAACTCATAATCAATATAATGCATTACATTTTTTCCCTGACTTCTATTAACTTGATTTTCACCTGTTCGTTCGCATCACAATCACATTCGATTATCCTCAGGAATATTTGAACCGCACGGAACGAGGTCTAATATAATGAACTGAAATGAGTCGGTAGTTATTCGAATTTCATCTATTTAATCACTTTGCTGATCTGATCAGTTCTAAACAACGATACACTTTACCGATAAAATTATTGGATCGTGTGTTCACTATTTTTAGAAAACTTCCTTCACGGACTTCGATTTTTCGTATAAAGCAGTGGAAAGTAATTTCTGTTATTAACCAGTTAAGTGTGTTTGACGACTATATGCGTCATGGAGATGTGGCAGAATTTTGTGTCATGACGACTATATCCGTCATGCGTAAAATTTAGTTACCATTGGTTATTTGAATCGTAAGTTTTGCAAAAATTAATTAAACTGGAATTTTTCATAGATTCTAAGATGTTTGGAACATTTGGAAACCAAGACGCAGTGAAACGAACAAATAAAATGTATAAATAATTTGTGATAAATTGATGCATCCTAGAGCGACTCATCATCTTCGATAGATATAGGTGGACGTTCTCGAAAGGGAGCGCCACAGTTAACTGCTTAATAATTCTAAGTTTATTCTCGAACCTAAATTCCACAGTTAACCGGTTAAGCTTGATTATGTATTAAGTTAAGTTGATTATGTACAAACATCCCTGCACGGCGACCGAAACAAGTATTTCTTTCACGATCGAAAAATTCATCTTCGGGTTTCTTCAGCTACACGTAAATGCATCGTGGGATGAAAAGTATGCGGTTTACGTAGAAATCGATCATAACGTTCGTTCGACACGATCGAAACGAGCGAGTGGCACTTTGGCTGAACCACCGAGGCTATTTATCGGCGTAATAGGGCGTAACGGAGCAGTCATCAGCTGATTGATGCGTCGACAGGCTCCGGAGGGTTTCTAGCTCGGTTCTGAACCGGCGATTCGCACTCACTTTTCACTTTCAACGCGTATTTGGATAATGCCGGCCGCCAGACGGGAATATTATTTGCTCGGAACCGCTTGCTTTACAGGGAACACCATCTGACCGTGAATCGTAAAGTTTTTCGTTCGATCGACGCCAAGACTTTACCCTTTACCCGTCCCGCAATATTTTGCCACGTAACACACGCCGTTTCACTAACTTAAACGTTCCCAATATGGCTATCGTGTGCATTTTCGCAAGAATTTTCGAAATTGATTTATGGAAATTCGATGAATCGAAATTCACCCAAATTGTTTTGATAGACACGTATCACCGTTCGGCTTATTTTTAACTTTTGAAAATTCATGAATAATCAACAGCTACCCTTTGCAGCTCCTTACTACGTGCAATTTATATTCTTAAACTTCTCTTAATTTTTAACTTTTTAGGTATTAAAATTTTGTTAATGGTATTTCATTTTTTTTAATGGTATTAAACAAAACTAAATTCTTCTCGGATATTAAACAGAGACCCTACAGAGAAATACAAGATTTTCTATTTTACCCTCATTTTAATCGATCCCCCCGTTCTAAAGTTACCTACGAGAATTTTACCATCACCGGCGCAAATTAATTTCCTATAATTACAGCCCCGTTTTCATTAACTTCGTTTCGTGCGCAGAGATTACATCCATCATTTGAACAAAGCAAGCATGGTATTTAATGCGTTACATGTTATACAAAAAATTCTCATCCCCTGCGAACGCGTTCCACTCGGGTGGAGAATGTTGCGACCTGTCTTTCGACCTTTTGCACAGCATCCCTCGAAAAAAGGAGAGAATAGAAGGAAGGGGAATTCATGGTCGGAAGATACGGTGAAAATCGCGAAAGAGGACGTAGCATTGAACGTAAAATTTTCAAAGCTTACCTATCATCCGGCATGGTCGTCGATGCAGAAATCCATCTCCATTAGAGGTCGCTGGCTTATTCCCATGGTAACCTTCCCTCGCTAGCCTAGTTGTAAGTCTATTTCCCCTTAAAATCTGGCCGACGCGTAAACACGTGTAAACGGTCGACACACGTACGTGTATATGCATATACATGTATATATATTTATACGTACTCTGTTCCTGGCCTTGTAACGTTTAATACTTGCGGGTACGCAGCCGTGCAATATCGGATATGTCCATTAATCGGCTCTGGAACCTCTGGATACGCCGAAACTTTCGAAAAGCTGCACCTGTCGGTGTTAGTATACTTTGTGCGTGTGCAAAATAGACACGAGTTCGCGTGCTCGTAATGTAGGGAAGATTACGCGAGGAAACGATTCTATCCAATTATATACAAATAGTAATTAGCGCCGAAATCGATTCGATTATCGTTTTGAGATTTTCGAATCAACGGTTATGAATGTGTGCACATTTTGGGATACGAGTATGATGAACAGATTAATATCTCAGTGTCCTAGGGTTTGAACGAGTAATCATTTTGTGATACTTCTTGGGATATTGTTTGTGCGTGTGTTCAGCGAATGCAGTTTAGGTTTTTAATTCTGTTTTCTCATTTAAGATTATGGAACTTCTTTATTTGTACTTTTGCAATTTTGGATTTTTAGATTAGCAAACTTCTACATTTTTGTAGATATCTTTGGGTTCATGTACTTTTATTCTTCCGTGATTTTCCGTTACCATATTTCTATATTTCTTCATTTTTCAATTTCAAAATTCCTACATTTATGCATTTTTATGTTTTTACATTTGCTGTCCACGAGCAAAGTTATTTTATCATTTCATTAATATATTCCATCGAAGACTCCGGTAAAAAGAACTAAATATTGTGCCTTTTAATATAAAGGTAGACCTCGAGTTTCATTAACTTTTAATAACTTTTTGCGCTCTACCTACTAATGAATTACAAATGGCGTCGACGTCTTGGCCACTTGGAAGGAGCAAAAAGTCTCCAAGAAGAATATTGCGTTAGGTTGGGGACGAGATACTTTCCTCGGTAAACTCTTTTTTCTATCAAATTGTACAATAATTATCTGAATAGTATAACAAAAATCTGATGAAAAAGAAAACGAATCAATATGGAACAAACAAGTGAAAAGCCTAATTCTATAACTTTACATCCACGCTATTTTTATTCCGAAAACTTTCATGCGTTTACACATACGTCACAAATTTGTTATACATTATCAATATATTAGATACCAATAACATTGTTAAACTAATTAAAGTCTTTCGGTTATTTTTAAACAGAAATCTCTCGAGTAAAATAATTTGGCCACCCACTGTATATGAAAAGTCGCAACATTTTCCAATTAGAATGAGTAACCCTCGTTGTTGAATATCTCGAACGAGATAACAAGTGAAATCGTAGCAATGAAACAGCCGTGTGTGGTATTAAAATTATTTCTTCGTTGCCGTGACCCGTCTCCTTCATTTTGCAAAATAATTATTCGCGAGTGCACGATAATTGATTTCATTTGAAAGCTCGCGCAGCCGTGGCGGAGCGTCGGCGATGTGCACATACGCATGTACATATATGGCGTGCATACGAGTGTGTATGCCGGGTCCGGTATTCGTGCATCTCGAAACGAAATTAAATTCCGCTGTACCGTTGTCACTTGTTGTCTATTTCCGTGGTGGAGCCGGCTAACTAAAATTCGATGCGGTACAGTCGGGGATAACATCGTGAACCGCGATGGAAAATTATTTTTTCTCAGGAAACTTTTCCGTCGTCTTCTGCTTCCTGCCTCCGTTGCTCTCCTCATTCCCCTTTCTCGTCTCTGGAGAAATCACCATACTGTCGCAAGAATCAATTTTACGACAACAACGAAAAACAGGAGAAACGGTATTCTTCTTCAATGAACTGCTTAATGAGTGGTCTCTTTACTTATGGAATTGCTGTTATTGAGTTAGGTCGTGTCGTAAATACTATTTTTTGTATATTTACAAAAAAACAGTAATTGTGTTTTACCAGACATTTGTGCGGGGAAAACAATTTATCTACATACTTACTTACTTGGATTAATATTCCAGAGGTACATCGTGTGCATGTGTAACACTTTTTATATTCCCAATTAGAATAATTTATTTTAATTAGTTCATGCTTGCAGAGTGCATAGTGAGGATGAAATCGTGAGCAGATAACTTATATCATAATTTATATCATTTACATTTGATATTATAAATTTATATTTTTTTAAATTAGATATAAATTTATATTTTTTTTAAATAGATGTAAATTTATTTTTTTTTTTAATTAGATATAATAAATCTATATTTTTGTATACAGCTGACGAATGTGTCCTGTTATACCAAAAATTTTATTACAAGTCCCTCCTCCTTTGCCATATAATTTAATATTATAGAGATTATTTCGTATTTCGTTCAAAATTATTATATGTAAGACTGCTGGAAGTAATGTATTTTTTGAGGTATAAATATTCTTACTTTTTGTCAGCGATATATTATAGCTACCTTCGTCAGGGATTTTTAGACGGACTAATACCGAGGTACGTCTTAAGATTATTGACTGTTTAAAGGGGAACCGTGCTCAAGTTCCGGATCAGTGATTACTTACCATATTAATTGCTCAGTTAAGCAATTTTGATTTCAGAGAAGGGTTCTTCAAATTGGTTCAGGCGGTGTCTTATATTTATATTGATATTAGGAAGTTTTGCGATGTTAGGTTCTGTTTATTTCCTGAAGGGCATCCGCTGCTTTATGCTAATTAGTTTCAATTAACGTATAATATAGAAATATTTAAACTCAAAGATCATTAATTACATATTACCGAAGTTGTATATATACTGTTTATACATTACAAAATCGTTAAAAAATATCAAATTTCTATTTGTATAAGAAACATTTATACAGAAATGCAATATGATACTTCTCAACTCAATTTCGCTATTATAAATAAAAATATCAGAAATAAGCAAAAATATTAAAAAATTATAACAAAGGTATGCACTCTTAAAATTGAACAAAAAAATGAAAAGATAAAATAATAGAGTAAATGTATGCATAGAAATATGCCATGAAATGATGAAAAATCATGAATATCGTTATAAAAATTCTTATGCGAGTTTTGTGTCTGTACATTTAGAGAGAGAATAGGGAAAAACTGAGATGGCCGGAATCGGAGTAGACGAGGAGCAGAAACGGTTTAATTTCCGTCTAATGCTTCCGATATCTGGCCAGTTCTGTCAGACGTCAGTACATTTCATAATAGTGGATTAAAACCAGTCCCCGACAGACCTACGGAGAGCTTTTCGTCATTCGTCCTCTCTGTTACAACGTTTTGCTTTTATTTCGAGCCGGATGCACTACTGCACCACTGTTGCATTTTTTCGAGATGTTTTTTTCTTCTTTACGCTTGTTCAGCCTGATCGTGTACAATTTAATGCCCGACCAGACGAACTGCGTTTAAATAATTCAACCCTTTTTCCATTCGCTCGAAACCGATTCTCTATAAATCGTTCATGAATATTTGTGATATTTATTTCAACACATAAATTTCATTTTCAACGTATAAGCACGTAAATTCAATTTTAGTTCAATTTTATATAATATCAAAATATATTAAATTTTGAGTATGTCATTAATATTCAAATATTAAAAAGATTTTTAATTTATAGTTCTTAAATTATATGCTTAACCATTTAAGAGCATAGTAATTTATTCGATTTAAATATTAGCTTACTTAATAAATAGGAAGTAAATATTTTTGGGAATTAATTTTTACTTATTAAGGTTTGATTTTTGAATCAAAAGAAATAATTTTATTCTTCACAGCACAATTAATTTTTCTATAACTTGATTTACCAGCATATGACGGCAATATATGGAGAGTCTACCATAAACTAAACATTCTGAAGTATTATTATTACATTAGTTACAAAAGGAAAAAAACGAAACATTTATATGAATTATTTTCTAATAATTCAATCCTAATTTAATTTCAATGTATTCGTTTGTAATATAACAGATTATTTTTACAAATAATTTAAGCTACAAAATTTGATATAAAATAACAAGACAATATATATTTTTCACATGAGAAATCACTAACGTAGAAACACTGAAAGGTTTTTAAAGGAATGTGCTTTAATTGTGGAACACGATCGCACGTATCGTTGAAAATCTACGGTAGATTTATATGTACGTTTCACAGAATCTCGGCAAGATTCAGAAACACGTGTATACATCGTGCGTTTAGTATAGAACCGGAATAATCAACGGCGAGAAATGAAAAGTATAAAAGTGAACGCAGACGTTTTAAAGAGAAGAATCGTTGCAAGTTCTGTTCACATAATAAGACGAAAGTCGTTTGGTTTCATGGCGCATTTTCTGTTATCGTCGCGCGATAAAACGTTTATATACCTCCCGAGGTGGAACGACGACCGATCCTCGTGTACAGAATTTTCTTTCAGTTACGATAAATTCACTCTGGAACAAACAAAATGGTTCCTCGTTGCATTACCGAGTCAACGAAACTTCATATCAATTTACACAAATTGTGTTACGCATCGTCGCGTAGCGACAATAAATTCACGTAAAATATTTAACGCAGACTGTATAGCATATAGGTCATAGAAAGTTTGTTGAGTCATGTACCGTAACCCTAACAGAAATTTCCAACTTTAAACACTAACCTAGTTCTTTTGGAAATTCCCAAATCCTGATACTCAGAAATTTGTGAATTTGTCAGTCTCGGAATTTCTGAGATTCCAAGTTTCCGAGTTACCAAGATAGCAAATTTTTAAGTTTTCGAAATTACCAAATTTTTTCATTTTCCAGTAGTCAAATTTTCGAGTTCTCAAATTCGAAATTTCAAAATTTTCAAATTTCTATGATTATAAATTATTAAATTCCTAAATTTCGAAATTTTGATATTACCAAATTTCAAGATTCTCAAATGTTTACATTCTCAAATATCTATATTCACAGATTTATAAACAACCAAATTTTTGAATTCTCGTATTTCCAAATACTTTTACTCTCAAATTCCCAATTTTCAAATTTCCAAATTATCTATATTCCCAAATCTTTAAATTCTCAAATTTCTATGTATTTTTCAAATCTCCAAATTACAAAATTTCTAAATTTTCAAATCTACAAATTTCTTAATTCATAAATTCACATATTCGAATTAATTGATCTCCACTACTTTATAAAATAGTAAAATTCTTCTCGTTCATTTTCTTAAATTTGTCCAATTGATTAGAACACATCAAACACTTTTTCATTTTTTTGCCGCCTCAATTATTTAACCGACGTATAAAAATTGTTTGGTTGTTATTAAATATTATTACCGATTGTTACTTCTAAATTACAAATTTTCTGACGGATATCCGAATTCAGAATCGAAACAGCAGTTGCTCGCGCGGATCAACCTCGTCGTGAAAACATCATGTAAACATGTAACGTTAAAAGATAATTGCTCTGTCCCCATAAAATTGTATGTCATTATTAGACGAGCGTTGGGTAAATACGATCGACGGTAATCGAATTTACCATTATAACACGATAATAAAACTGGACGCGTTAACGAATAACGATAAGTGAATACACGAAAGAAATTACTAGGAAATTACGGGTTTAGCGATTTTAATAGTCTCACTCGCACTGTTCATTAGATGAATGCACGAAAAAACGCGGCGGAAGTTATAAAGCCACTAATAATCGTTGCTCATGCGATTTGCACTCTGAAACCTGTTAATGGTTTCGAGAAAAAAGACACGACGAACGTAAAAGAAGCACAAGAGTTCAAATCAGTGCACTCGTTCTCATCAGGCATATTCACCCTTCGTTTTTCATGCTCGGAGGCCTCGAGTACTCTCCTTACTCCAGTCTCGCGATCACCGAGGGATGATACTTGATATGCACCCCATATGATACGTGGATCGCATTTGTAGAAACGATTTCCCGGCTGATAAATTCGTGAATTAGTTTGCTCTGGCTACGACAAGATAAGATATGTCCCTTTGAGACGGTACACGGGTAGCTGCAGTGTCTAAATACTCGAATTTTTAATTCATCGAAGGACAAAATATCGAGGTTCATAAATGTGCAGAGATTCACACTCGCAAATACAGAACTCCGAAGTTTGTAAGCCTGCAATATACGAATATAGAATTTCTAAATTTACACATTTCCGGATGTTCAAATACGGGTATATAGAGTTTGGAAATTTATACATTTTTAAGTGATTAAATGTACAAATATAGAATTTCGGAATTTGTACATCTTCCGATGTTCAAATTTGCACGTGTAAAATTTATGAATCGAGATATATGAAAGTCCTAAAATCTTCAAATTTTTGAATGTGTATATCGCAGAGTCTCCAAATCACCAAATCTGTAAGACTCCAAGCCTTCAAGTTTCTAAATATTCATATCTCGAAACTTTCAAATTTTTAAATTCCAATTGCTTTTTTTCCAATTTGTCAAATTTTTTTCCGAACTTTTCAAATTTCCAATTTGTCAAATCACCATATCTCCAATTTTTCAAATTTCCCAATCTCCAGTTTTTCAAATCCCCAAATCTCCAATTTTCTACATCTCCAAATATTAAATTTTCGAAATCCCCACTCTTTCAAATTTCCAATTTTCCAATTTTTCAAATCCCCAAATATTCAATTTTTCAAACCTCAAATTCCAAAAACTCCAAATTCTTAAAATACCTGAACCCCAAACGCATAAATCCCTAAATCCAAAAATTCCCACATCTCCAAATTCTCCAAATCGTCAAATCTCCTTCTTTCAAAAATTTCTACATCCACAAATCTCCACATTGTAAAACTTGTCTCAAGTAAATCCAGACATTGCAATACATTGACGACGTTATGCAACAAATACAATGTTTCAATAACATTAACAGAAACAATAAGGCAAGTACTGTAACACGTTCAACAAGGGTAAATGTATAAATTATGCGACACAATGGAAACCCTCCTCCGTTCCACCCTTGTGTCCATCGATATGTTGAGTCATGTCGTGTGTTACTGATAATCACGATCGTCAAATCCATTCCCTTTATTATCCGTGACAGATTTGATGGGTGCCATTATCTGAAGTACAGCTGAACTTTGTTCAATGGCTCGGATACCGGCGTACTATCTGAAACAATGAGATGATACTCGTATCACGATTTATCTTAAAAGCAGTTAAACTAGTTTCCTTATTCGAGTTTCACAAGTTATTTTAGTACACTCTGACAAAAGATATATCGATTATTCGAAGTCATCATTTGGGCCACTTATTTCGAAAGTGGGGTAAGATTATGTTTGAAAGAAATAAAAATAATGATAACAATAGATAAAACTTAATATCATATTTTGATCTGTAAGCAATCTATAGTAAAAATAACTGAAATTAATTAATATTTGTAGGATGGAAGCTTAACTGATTAACGATATCGGTAAGATGTTTATTTTCGAGTTCTCTTTCTAAAATATTTAACATTTGTTTAAAATATATGCGTGTCGTTTAATAATGATGAAAATACTCGCAGTTATGTTACTTAATAACTTCGAATATCGAAATTCCATCGGTATCGACTTTAGAATTTGAAAATTCATTAAATAGGTACTTTTTCGAACTTAACTGTTTCTAATCTATCAAGCTAATTTCCGCACCTAATTCGAAGATCTGAACTTTGCTGCAAAATGAGAAGCAGCGGGTCTGCAGACGACAAACCAATTAATTTTCAATTCCGACTCGTTCAAGAGGCTAGCTGAGATACGCTTCCGTATCTTTCGATTCGAACACGTGCAGTCATCTCCTTTACAAGAGATTCTGAAAATTAAAAATGTGATACGGTTTACAGTGTGAAGATGTGGTGGATAAAAATGTGAACACTGAATTTTGTTCTTGTTCGATTGTTTATATCGTTTTTGTATACTAATATTTCTACGATTCTGAGATATCAAGGGTTCATATTTATTTAAAAAACAATTTTGTTGTTTTTAGAAACGAGTAATATTTTATTTATTAACAGCGACAAGAATAGTAACAGTATCATTTTATACTGCACAATGAAATCGAAATTATGAATAAATTTAAACAAATTATTGCTTGAGTAACACTTTACACAATGTATTTCCATTTTTAAAAAAATGAAGACAAAACTTGTTAGTATTCTAATAGATTTTGAATTATAATTTTTTATTGTTCAAAACGATTTCGTTTTAGCAAATTATCACAAATGCTCGTAGTCAATATTAGCACGTTGATTGCTGTACTGAAGCATCAAAAAATTTTATTCTTAATAAATCGAACCAAATATGTTCACAATATTTTGTTATATTTACTATCCATAATTCCAAGTAGTTAATATGAATATATTGGATAAATGAGCAAATTCTAAATAATGGAGATGTTAGATTCATATAGAAATTTCAATGTCATCCATATATGAATGATTAAAGTGTTGCCAGTAAAAGTGTTAAAAGATACATCCTGTATTGAGGTATCATCTTTCGAAATAACATTTACATATCCAGCATAGCTTCCGATCGAGCCTACCTTGAAAATGATCGAAATCCCTTCCTGCTCAACGTAGATTACTAATCATTATTTAATACTAAATGGATATTCAATACCTGCTACATAAAACTAAAAACGGATATCGAATGCCGGTTAATTGAAAGTAAAAACAAGTATTCAACGTCTATCATTAAAATTACAAAATAAACGGAAGACATAAATTAGCATACGCGCACCCATATCGCGAATTAAATTACCACGTACAGTGCGTCACCCAGGAATTGGCGCGTGAGGAAGTTGAAATGAAGCATAAAAAGTACGCCTATCCTTACGGTGAATCCTTCGAACTTGATACCGATTGACGATCGCCAACTGCCGATTGCATCTATTCTTTGAATCATCTGGTACGCGTGACCACACGAACAAATATGATCCTACCACTGAAAATACGCGTGAGTCGATACGCCAATTCCTGGGTTGTAAGTAGCATCTCTCTCCACCAAACGCGTTAATATTTTCCACGGGGTTCAACGAGGAATCGGAAAGAAACGTGTCTACTTTGAACGTGTTCTCCCGTAAAATCGACAGCGGCGCGATGAAAAATCACCATTCAAAACGGCAGAAACCCGTATGAAAGAAACAACAATGACCGGGATAAATCGAATGAGTGTCAATTTATGTAGAGGCGGGTGAGCAACGACAAATGCGAGGGACATTTCCGTGAAAAGAGGGCGAGGAAAAACGACGAATACGCGGATACAAAAAAAAAAAAGAGATAGGAAGAAAGGGTAACCGTGTTGCACACGGTGGGTTGTTGGCATAGCAGGAAGACACAGGGAGATTGAAACAGGAAGAAAATGTTAGGTGATCACGCCAAGAGCCCATTCAGGTTTGTACCCGATGCGCTTAATGGTTGTACACACCGAATAGGAGTTATCCCGCGCTTTTTACCCTTTCTTCCGCCAACCCTTCTACGACCACCCCTTCGTCCATCCTTCTCCCTTTCGCGGTCTCGCATCTTTATCCTTTTGATTTGTCCCCTGTGCTGCTTGTCTCAGCTATTGTCTCTTTTCGTCCATCGTTCCGTATCTCGCTTCATCTTATCGGATCTGCCACCTTTGTTTCTCCTTTCGGAAACGTCTCGCTCTTTCCGTTTCCCATTTCTCTGTAACTCGTTCTCTCTTTCTCTCGTTCTCTCTTTTTCTCCTTCGGTCTTGTTTCTTTGCGTCTCTTCTGATTTCTTCTCTGTCTCTCGCTCTCACCGTCTCTCCGCGTCTGTCGCGGCCTGTGTCCTGTCGGCGCGACTCACTCAGCAACTTTTTAATCACCCACGCCGAACAAAGGTGGACGAACCAACGGGTGTCCTGGAATAAATGTCGGCGCGTTTCTTCGTTTGTTTAAACCGTATATCGGGACGTTTGCATCGGACGCGAGCTTTGATATGCCTCGTTTCGCGCGGGTGTGCGCCAGAAACGGGAACGAAATACTGGGTTAGTATCGCGTTTAGGAGCGATGTTGGGTGAAACGGACATTCGTCGGGGGCACTGTGCTTTGTGCGGACGATGCACTTAAATTTCTTAGGGTTTTCAGTTTGGGGGTCAATTTTAATTTTGCCGAACAAATTATGAGGTTCCCATATCGAATTATATAAAATTAAATATAGAAATGATGCACTTGCAAATTCTTGTACTGAACAATTTTTATACGTTCAGGATCATAGATTCTCGAATTTGGAAAAATTAGGAGAGTCATATGTACATGTATAATACTTGGTAAAACATCATCCTACATTCTTTTGTGTGTTATTAAATAATAATTGTACTTTTTTGTATTATTAAAAAATTCGTACGCAGTATAACATTAATTTTGATTAATTTTTCGAGATGTGCATTTATTAATATTCAATTTGAAACAATTCTTTAAATTGCAAACGTAAAGTTTTAGATTAATCTATCCCGTAAAATTAAATATATTGTATGATCAAATTATTTTGACACTTTGCATAAGTTAACACTTTCATGTAAACAGTATTTATTTTTAAATAAAAGCCCGTGATATTATTACACCGTGATATTAATTTTAAAATTGCAAAGTACAAGAGTAGACTATGTTCAGACATCGCACGTTGCAACCCCTGATGTTAGGGGATGAAAGATTTTTTAATCCGTCAAAACAGCGATCTTTTCTCGTCCATTTCGTAGCAGCATGTAAGGGCATGACAGCAGAAAGGAGGCGAAGAAAAGACTTCGCAGATCACCCCGTATAAAAAAGAGAGCACTGGCGTCCTTTATCGAAAACCACCCCTTGCTTTACAGTAATTATACCGGCAATTCCCTTTCCTACTCGAGCTAGTACGTCTATCCATCTCAGTGGGTTTTTAAGACAATGAGCTGTGTACCCAACGAGAAATAGAGAACACTCTTTAGTTGCCAGCGCCATTTTCAATCGCGCCGCTCGCTTTGCCAACTTTCTAATTTCAAAATTAGAGGAAACTTCAAGGTTTCCGAATGGCCTTTGAATTCAAATAAGCTAAACGAACTGCAAACAATGTTCATTGTAATTTCTAACGCGCTTGAAAGTCGTCCTTAATTAAGGCGATGAAATTTAATCGCGTTCATTCGAGGACTGCTTTAATTAAATTGTATTGTTACCTTTGAGGCGAGAGGATTTTAATTAATACGTAATCTACAATAAAGTTTTGTATATATCTATGTAATGTATATATATATTTTTTTAAATAAAGTGAAAGTATATTTTATATGGAATATGTGAATTCATTTTATATTATTGATATAACAATATTAATATAATTATCTGAACTTCTTATCCCGAAATGTAGCCACGTTGTTATTTTTCAACCATACGATATAAAACTTAAACTTATTTTATATTGTACAATATTATGTAAACTTTGTTTCCAGAACCTGAAAAATTAGATCTGACTTACATGATTTATATGAAATTATATTTTCGATTACTAATCCAATTTAATATATAAAAGTGTGACATTTTTTTAACAATCAAGATGATTTTTATCAGCTAGTTTATTACAAATTTGCAATTTATTGTCAAATATATGTTTTCAGAAACACGTGGATTAGGGAACAAGCTTAACGTGTACCATAAATGTTAAAGTAGCACAAAACGTGTTTTGCGTTAGTATATAATTTTCCGTTGTATGAATGAATGGTATACGTAGCACGGAATGTAATAATGCTTTAGTATATAATTTTTCAATCGCTATATGAAAACATCTGTTTCTTTTCAGTACAGTGATCGGTCTACGCCTGTCCTCCTGATAGTGTCGCTCGCGGGTATCAAAGTATGCAGTCCAGATGGAAAAGTGAGTACAATCGATGCATGTAGACACAGTTTCGCTCGTAAGAAAATGATGAACAAAGAACGCGGGATGCAGGAAAAACGAAAACCAGAAAAGAGGTAGAAGCTTTCGCGTTTGCGTGTCGAAGAGAAAAGAAAAAAGAAATTAACGTTGTCTGCCTTTTTTCGTGTGTCCCCAAAGTGCGACCCACAAAGAAACTCGGCCAACGTGCCCTGAAAACGATGCTATATCATCGTAGATATTACACACATATGCCTACATTGACTCGAGTGACGCTTTTTTTGCGATAGCTTTTAGTTCGCATACTATTTCGGTGCGAATGCTTTGTACCTCTGACTTCTTTGCCGATGAGAATGTCGCCAGTTGTGTGCAGGTATTAAAAGCTGAGTCTTTCATCGGATGAAGTTCATCAAATTACTTTCACGGATGCGGGACCAAACAATATCTTGCACCAAATCCTACGCGGTAATGTTCAGAATCATGTTTTGAATCATGATGTGGAAGTACTCTATGTAAACGAATTTTCTGAGACATTCAAATTGTTGGATTTCATACTTTTCAATGGGGCAAATCGCATGTAGTCGAATTTTTATTTTAGTATCTGAGTAATAGGTTGTACCTGGTCAGGTTCTATGAGTATTTTAAAAATAGGAAATGTCAAAATTCTCAATTTGTTAAACTTCTAATTTTCCAAATCCTCAAATCCGCCAGATTAAAAATCCTAAAATTTCTGAATTTCCTAATTCCCAAATTTCCGAGTTCCTAAATTCCTAAATTTCCGAATTCTCGAATTCCCAGATTCCCAAATTCCCAAATTCCCAAATTCCCAAATTTCCAAATTCTCAAATTCCCAAATTCCCAAATTCCCAAATTCCCGAATTCCCAAATTCCCAAATTCCCAAATTTCCAAATTCCCAAATTCCAAAATTCCAAAATTCCCAATTTCTCAAATTCCTCAATTACTACATTCTCAAATTTCCAAATTCTATTAATCATAAAAATGTTCACAAATATACAATTGTATCAACATATGTTTCTCGAAAAATGTTATTACATATTTTATATACATTTTTAGGTCAAGAATAATTTATCTCACATGAGCACGGTCTAACAGTTTTTTCGACCGTGTTGCCCCACGAATCAAAATAACGAACGAAACGATTCCCTAGATTCCCCGGGGGTTTCCGGCGATACCATGATTGACAGTGCGAACGAATCTACCAGGCGGGGACTAATGTGGCTTAGCTCTTTTCTATATCGCTGTCATTCTGATTGATAATCCTTGTTTGTCTCTCACCCGTCTGCCATCGTTTTATGTTTCCGCTTTTTCTCGTCCCCGAACTTCTGATTTCTGAGGTCCGCCCTATTTTCAGTCTTCCGGGACGCGATGAGACAAGAAACTTTTAAGAAGCATTTTTGTGTTCAACGTCGAAGAAAAAATTTCTTGAAAAAAAAAGAAGGGGAGACATGTTCAAAAAATTTATTTTGATTGTTTCAAGATGCAGGAAACAAATACAAATTTCGTTCACGTCAGAGAGTATAATTTTCCTCATCTACTTGATGTTGTAATACTTAATTGTTGCTTTTATTGTATAAATAATGTTGTACGAATAATTGTTACTTTATTAATTAATTGTGATTAATTCAGATCGGGACAAAATTGATTTTTATAATTAACAATTAACAACAAATATTTAGAATCTGATAATCGTCTCACTGAAATTTTTGTATATATAATAACAATGTGATGATCGTTTTACTTCAATCTTTGTATTTTTGAATAATTGAAACGTTATTTTAAATATAATTTTCAATGCATTCATCCGTTGTTGTATGAATATGTATTTTTAACAAAAATTCCATTCATTATTAGCGACACTCTGTTAAATATGGGAACGAGTAAATACCGCAAAAATTTTCGGCCGAGCCGAGAAAGGGTTTGCGGCAAAAACGCTGAAAATTTGCAAGCTCTTGTTTTATTTGCTGGTTAGCAACTTCGGATTTTATGAGACTACAGACAGACGGGTATAAAATGAAAGGGAACAAAACTATGATGTTTCCCTGCAGGTGAAAATTCTCGTAGGAGGTGTTTGCGCTTGCCACCGAATGTTTCTTTCATTTACAAATTTCGTACGAGCAGTCGAAGTTGAAGGAATATAAATTATCGATATGCGATGTTCGAACACAATAACGCGGCTGTGCAACTTTTTGTTTGTCGAATAAAGTATGCACAAAGCAGCTATAATAAATTACGTTACAGCGGTGTAACGGAATTAATTGCACAGATGCTAATTAATTACGGTGATAAATTCTGTTTAAGTACATCCACGTATTTATACAACTGTTGCTGTTTATCTGTGATGTTTATTCGTCTGTAATAAATACAAATTGTGTATTCACTGAACTGGATATTTTCTATTTTTTTAAATCGATCAAGTTTCAATAATAACACGTGTATTCGATAATTGGGAGACAGGAAATAATTGCTTCTTCCATAATATAAATTATAGATTGTAAGAACTTGATGTTGCAAAAATCAAATTATTATTAAATTTAAAAGGAACGATTTTAATCATCAAATAAAAACGTTATCCAAATTTCCGATCATAGTCATTCAAATTTTATTTTTTCAAATAAGAATAAGAAATTTTATTTTCTCAAAGTATCTGTTATGTCATTTTATGCCACTTATATCATCACTTATCGTTTCGTATCATCAGTTATGGAACATCCTGTATGTTTTCACATATAATTTTCCTTCGCGCCATTCGGAATATTATAATAATTCTCACAGAATTTTTTATGCATATCGAACGTTTTATTTTATAAACATGCAGGTGCTACATAATTAAGTTTATTCTGTGGATGAGAGATGTTCGATTAGAAGTGTTAAATTATTACCGCATAAAAAGTTAAAATACATACCCATTTTATTACCACATAAAAAGTTAAAATGTATACACATTTTATTACCACATAAAAAGTTGGAGTGTGTGCAGGTTTATTACCATATAATATGAGAAATAAGATAAACACTGACTAGGTTGATATCAAATAACACTTTTCCAAAAATTAAAAGAATTCATTCGTAACAAATATTATTTTGACATAAATCAATTGGTAGTTATTCATTACTTATTTATACAGTGACAATTATCTTTCCCATATTGTGTAAATTCATATTCTTATCATTCTTCTGTATCTTATATCTTTTTTTTTCTTTATCCTATATTTTGCATTTTTAAGAATGAAGTTCGATAGCTTGTGTAAGCTAGCTTATTTATTTTCCATTATTTATTTATGCCCACAGTTTAGTGCTAATTTAAATATAGATATAATTAAATATTAATCAAGGGATAAAAATGTGAAGTCGTATTTTATGTTCATCACGAAGAAAGATAATCGTCGCTACAACGAAGAACTGTCAATTTAATTTATTTATATCCAATCGGTTACCTAGTTAATAACTTCCAAACTTGCTGAAAGAAAAGGACGTAATAACAAAAGTTTAACCGGTAATCGAACATCGACTTAAGGCGAACGCAGTAAATAAAAGAGTCGATTAACTAGGGAAACCAATTGAGAGGGTGAACGGAAACCCTAGCTAGGATTCGGAAGATCTTTTATGAGAGTGACACGCACGATTTCCTGCTAGGTTTCATGTCACGTAAGTTGCGTAACAGGTGGCACAGAGTGACAGAAGGTATAGTTCTTTTCTTCAAGAAAAAAAACCTCTGATTCGGTTATATTAAAAAAGTTATCGTCATGTATATTGACGGAAATTGAATCAGTCGGTGACGGATAGTCACCTGAACTAGAAAACACAATAGAAATGAAATTTAGCCGTTTGTGACGTTATTTGATCTCTTTTCTTTTTAATGGCTCGTGTGTATTGATTAATAACGATTCATACATTCCACATATGGGTGACGCTTAAATTTCCATATGAATCAATCATCGTTTGATAATCTGGAAATATGGAGATCTGAAAAGGGTGAAAAATTTGGAAAATTCAGAAATTTGAAAATTTATAAATGTAGTAGTTCGAGAATGTATGGTCTAGAAACTTAAAAATCGGAAAATTCAAGAATTGTTCAATTCCGAAAATTCACAAAATTTAAGATTTGAGTAATTAAACTTGAAAATCTGGAAACTCGAAAAATCGAAAATTCGTAAACTTGAATATTTGAAAACTTGAAAGTTAGGAAAATTGAAAATCTAAAAGTTCGAAAATTAGAAAAATTGAAAATCTAAATATTCTAAAATTTAAGGACTTGAAAGTTCGAAAAATTTAATATTTGAAAATTCGAGATTTAATAAATTTGAGAACTTGAAAATGTGCAAATACCAAAATTTGACAGTATGAAAATTTGAAAATCGAAGAATTTAAAAGTGCAAAAATTTGTATGTTTGAAAATTGGAAAGTCAATCGTTTGAACGCTTGAAACTCTAAAAATTTGGAAATCTACTCACTCGCGACGTTGCAAATTTACAAATTACAAAGTTTGAAAAGTTTTCCAATTCTCAAACTCAAAAACTGAAAGATTCGAAAATTCAAAAATTCGAAAATTTCATAAGTCAATAATCTAAAAATTCCATAGTACCAAAATGTAAAGAACCGAGAATTCAGAATCTTGAACGTTAAAAATTTATTAAACACGAAGATAGAGGAATTGATCGTCAAAAAAGAGAAAGAAAAGAAATGATCGAATTTACCTACACGATGTCATGCAAAGGTAGGCAACGCGACATCCGAATGTACATACTGTGCCCCGTTAAATTTCCTCGACAATTACTTTTTCCTCCGTGAACTATAGTTTTTCCCCGTAAGATATAAACTCCGGGACATT
This sequence comes from Coelioxys conoideus, assembly GCA_947623535.1. Taxonomy (NCBI): domain Eukaryota; kingdom Metazoa; phylum Arthropoda; class Insecta; order Hymenoptera; family Megachilidae; genus Coelioxys; species Coelioxys conoideus. The sequence continues at coordinate 33,733,881 of OX392451.1, forward strand.
GCGTGGCACGAAGAAGTTGGTTCGTTTGTAGTCGCAAAAAGGAAGTCCGGGTTTCTCTCGGAAGCTTTTCTCTCCCGGGACGAAAGAAAGTTCCAAGGACGACTTGGTCGTTCAGGGACGTATCAAGAGTCGAGGTCGAAAAGGAACACGAAATCTCTCGTTCCACCTTCACGGAACCAGGCTCCTCATAATAATCGTAAGTTCTGAGCAATGTACGCTACTCGTCTCCATTCACCGGCTCGGTTACCGCCTTTTCCTCGTACGTTTCCGTCTGGCGACAAAAAGAATCCTCCGTAATTCATCTCGCGTTTGAATCTAAAACTTTCTGAAAGATAACTTGAGAAGATCGTCCGGGCAGCGGGAATCAACCGTACGGTACCACTGTGAAAACTTCGAAACCTCTTTTAACTTTTATAAAATGATGACGGACATATTATCGTATGAAATTCACTTTTACTTTTCTATTTCTTCTTATTTTATCGCTACAGTCGATTTATACACTTCTGCAAATATATACGCGTTTGCGAAGGTGAACTTTGCTCGATGAACTTGCTAAGATAAATTTATTATATACATACACATTATGAACATAATAATAATACAAATATGAATTACATAGATTATAAGATCATATGAGTTGTATTTACTTTTTAGAATTAATATAATTATAAATACATAAATATCTGCAGAGTACTTACAGTTTCTTCGAAGAGTAAGAATAAAGTATTGTTTAGTATATCATAATGGTACAGTATAGTTAGTATAACTCGATCACAAGAAAAGAAATTATTGAAAAAGTAAAGTTTCTGTTAGTTAATATATATTATCACAGTACTAAACAGTGTAATTAATATTTGGTACTGTAACAATGTTACAGTATTAAGTAAATTACAAAACTACATAGATGTATTATAATATTTAACGAATTTATAAACTTCGAATTGTATCTTCAAGATATATGTACATATGTCTTCAATCTATAGGAATTAGTGAAAGAAAACGCGTTATACGCATTGTTGCACATTTACCAATGTAAAATATACTTCTTCATTACACGAAGAATCTTTTGTCATTGCGTATATCATTGAATAATTGTTATAACCATAAGTAGAGAGAATGTCGAGAAGAATGTTCTTGGTCTTGAGGTAAAGGTGTATTCTTGAATAATCAGCAGACGAAAGCACTCCTGGATGCTCCTGTTGGCATGTAAAACTTTTTAAAAGATTGTCTGTAAACAGTCTGCATTTCATACTTTCCTGAGAAAAGAAGACCAAGGACCAGGACGGTCTACGAAGGGATGCTAGCAATCTTTCCTTTGATCCTGTATTTACATGTTTCGCCGGAAGTTGCGAAAGTCTGAGGCTGTTTACGATATTATAGGTAAACCTAGCGCCACTGACTGGTTAGCTGATTAACTATAACCACAGAAAGTATCGTGAAGTAAATGAATTTGTATTAACCATCTGCAACCCGAATTTTCTGTTTGATTATAATCGTTCAAAATGTAGCAAAAAAATATTTACAATATTGCTTGAGGATTTTAAGTTTCTATTCTTTGAAGTTATGATTCGAAGGAATTTTAACATTTGAGGTTATAATTTTAAATAATTGGAAAATTTAGGATCATAATTTAAAGACATTGGAATACTTGAGTTTATATTCTAGTTTTAAGTAATTGGAACATTTGGAAAATCTTTATGTCAAATAAAGATTAAAGAAATAAAAATTTGTTAAACCCGTCGAGCAAAAAGTTTCCTTATGTGAGTTATAAATATTAAAGTTCATTATAATCTGTCTACTTTAAAAAAAAAAAATAGAATTAACGGAAAGGAAATTCCTTAATAGCTTAAAGAATTAAGGAATAGAATTTGGCAAATAAATAAAAGGAGACATAAGCAAAGAAATAATAGCAAATTATTGGATATCTGGTTCTGCAGTTATTTCACTGTTGAATAATGTAATGTTTGCTCCCTCGAAGTAAAGTACTATCACGTAAGCGAGTTCCATAATGCAAACATTTTCCGTGCAAATGCAGAATTCTCTGTTTATGCAACTTCATAATGCATACTTGAATGCTAAACTTAGTACTCTCTCGCTCATAAACATTTTACATTTGCTTTGAAGCAACAGTAGCCATTTCTGTTATACGAGATATTTAACAAAGTTTCTGTCTTTTTAAGCAATTATTGTTTTACTTTCATATCATTACAATTTATTCGTCATTGTATTATACTTATTTACATTCATGTTCTATAATCTTTTATATAGCTGTGTTTTACAACTTTTGTTATTGAATCATATGAATATTGAGCATATAATGTTACAGAAAAGTGTGTACTGTTATTGATTTTCGTTCAGATCAATGACCAAAATTTTTTTTGGTTTATTCTAATATACAAACTAAATTTATATTGAAGATCCATTAAAATTGTCGTTAAAAATAATAAAAATATTTTGTTTAATTTTTATTCAGTACTTCATGTACTTTTTATTTAATTTGGAAGATTAACTTAAGATCTGTATTTATCGCTGTCAATTGCTTCTGTCGTTATAATTAATTTCCCTGAACGTTTTAATTAATTTCTCGCACGTCTGGATGAATCACAGTAAATTTACGGAGCTTCATCTCGTTTAAGCTAATGCAAACTATTTTGCGTAGAGCGCCAAGCAACAAAGTTTACTCTTTGACGCGTTTCCTTTAGGCAAATTTCAACAGCATAAACTTACCAGAATGAGCGAATGTACTTTGATAATAAATTCTGCAATATCATTTCTCGCCTTACATAAAATTATATAACAAAACGATTTGATCAAATAATTCGGAAATACAGTCACATTAGAATATATACTTTATTTATGTACACACGTATAAATATACATATATTGCATATACTTTTATACGTTAAAATGTACTAAATTATTGTATGTATTAAAATATTTAACAGTTAACAAGTACGCTTCAAAATAAATTCTAGCCACCCGAAGTCTGATCCATTCACTTCGATACAGTCCACTTTTTCGCTTATTGAGAATCTACTGGTTCCACGCGTTGTTTAATCGTCGCTTAATATCGCTGACGCAGCAACGCACATACAGTCGTGAAGCTTTGAGCTAGAAGACGAAGACAGTGCACTGTTCATGTTAGATCGTAACGAAAAGAGTTTGGCTGTTAATAGCGCGAGGAGCAACTCGTCTCCTTCATCATGCGACAACGGACGAGGCTTTACTCTCTACCTGCACTCCCACGTGTTTCGTAATTATTTCACGTGGTCCCTGCAGCAGCTTCAATTAATTGCGAGCCGAAACGAAAGGAACGTGGGGCATGGTGCTTTAATAATGCGACATTCTCACTCTCCTTTCCTCTTCCTAGCCATTTGCCTTCCCCACCGGTTACCATTGCTCTTCTCCTACCGACGTGTACGTATTTCTCTGACGGACATCACAGACGAACTTTGGAGGAGCACGTCACAGGGACAAATGGAGTTAACGACCGCTAAAAAATATGAGACGCGAAACGACCGACGTACATTTTTTTCTGTAACGAGACAACGAACTGCTTTTAGACCAGACCCGTGCTTGTCCATTGATGATCAATTGTACCTGTACTATTATGACGGGATGCACACGGTTTTGACACTCATTGTGAAGTATTATGCGTGCCTGATAAGCTGCCAGTCGGATGCGATACAGACGCTGTTGGTTCACGTGCCAACTTATCACACGCTCGTTGTATTAGTCCGCAAGTTTCTTTCTTCTTTCTATATTTTGCAAGTAATCCCTAATAATTATAGACAGCGCGAATAATGGTATTTCACGAGGGATGGAAGAGGGTGATAGAACACTTTATATTTAATCCAACAAGTCGACCTTAAACATTAAACACTGTGTATTTATTTCTTCCAAAAAAGGAAAACCTTGTGGGACATCTTAATACAATGTATACGTTTGCTAAATGATATAAGATAATGAGTTTAAAATATATAGACTGCATTAATTCCTCCGCTTTGACACATATAACAGCTTCTGTTTTATTATTAGTGACAATTGGTGGTGAAAAGATTGGTGTAACTAACGAAGTGATTTTCGAGTATTTTCGTGACCGTTTATATATTGTAATGATTGTGACACGTTGCAAAAAATTGAACAGCCATGACAAACTTGAAGCACTTTACAAAAATGAAATAAAAATTGTAGAATCAATATTCACATTTTCTATTAAAAGAAACAGAGTATATAAATAAAATATATACATAGAATATTGACTGTACAAAAAGAAGATTATATACAAATATTATTGAGAAATATAAAATATAGAGTATACGATATAACATATAGAATATGGAGCATAGAAATTCATTGTCACGCGAAAGCATTTATAATCCAAGGCTAAAAACTAAAAACAAGGTTAAATTAAAGTACGCAACACGGGCAAATAAAAGGGCGAGAAAAACCTGTATAATCAAAGAAAAATACAAACTTTACTTCTTATAGAGGGTTTAAAGTGTCCAACATGGCAGCCGGAGTTAGCCAATGCTTACCAGATGTCAGCAGTTTCGTCGGTTATCATGCGATATTAAGCGAGCTTATGCGATTAACCTATTCAAAGTGCAGAAAGCCAGTTTCTGGTTGTACTTATCCACACCGTGTATCCAGGTTCCTGAAACTGTTGAAAGTTGCATCCGGTAAAAAAGAAGTTTGTTCAACGATATTAAATTTTCTCGGAACTTTGTGACATTTATAGCAGTCGCGTGTCCGGCTGGAAATTTCTGGACAGTCACGAATACCTACACGCCTCGCGAAAATTCATTGCGGGGTCGTTGAATGCATTTGCAAGATTTTCAATAAAAGAAATTCGTATGCGAAAAATCAGTTTTCTTCGTACAATATCTTTGTCGAATACCACCTTACCTTAATTAATACCTTTATGTTTTGTATTATAATAATTATGTATGTACTGTAGACTAATATAAATACCCACGCCCCCTTTAATCTTTCATCACATACGCACAATGTACAATAATTATTGTAAGATAGTAACATGTCAATTGTTATGTATACATGTTATCAACGAATGTGGTAATAATTTGAATAACCTGAGACAACTATCCGCGTAGGACATAATATTATTACCATAAAAGTGAAATTTTCGTACGTCGTCCTAACTCGATGTCCAGTGTCTGTAATAGTAGCCAGTGTTAAAATGAATCGAAATTAACATCCTCTCAGTTTTATGCGTACAGTGTGAGATATACAATTGCAGGTGATAGAACTAGTTATAAAAACGAGTGCTATGTTTAGAATTATTACCGAATCCATAGCCGACAATGTACACTCGCCATTTATTTACAAGGTCGTTGCTAGAAAACGTTCAACGTGATCTCGATGTATCAGCAATTTAGCAAAAATATAGGTCGTCGCGACATTGGCCAGCAATATCTTAATCGCGAATCACGGCGTCCCTTTTTGGGGACTTCGGACACCATAAAGTAGCGTGATGTAGTATCAGAGACACCATTGACAAAGATACGGCACCCTGGGGCCCGGAAAAGCTATAAGTGAGTGTTCAGCCACAGGCACTTGCCGATTCTCTACGCTGTCCTTTTCCACCTTTTCCTCACAATTTCTATCTACCACTCTCCTCCTTCAACCCCTTCGTTTCCTTTGCTACCCTCCTCGTGAAACTTTCCGACCCTTAACTCGTCTTCGAAAGAGCTGGAAACCGATAGGGATCTTCGGACCATAACCCGCTCACTTTTCTAGTTATCCCTCGCGACTACCAGCAGGAAAATCCTTCGTGACATAGAGCACAGTTTTATGTGTTCTATCTAAGAGGCCCGTTTCAATCTTTATACCGGCGGTTATACTCGTTTCTTTGCCCTCTATCTACCGTTTCGACACAGCCAGTCTTATCAGGGTGTTATTGATTGGTCAGCGTTGTGAATGTCAGCTTTCGAGGGTCACCAAATTGGTATCATACGAAATTAGGGGCCACTCGGCGAATCGATCGGAACGAATTCAGCCTGGGTGAGATGCATAAATTTACGATGCTAGTGAAGAATTTAAGTCCGAAGTATTTCGGTACTCGGAAGCAGATAATTCTGAAATTAGGGTCAGTAAATAAGGGAATTTACAGTTTTTAGAAATTTAACAATCTAGAAATTACTTACTCTAAGAGACACGTTCATTCCCTGAATGTTGTGTTTTCTTTTTTATAGAGGCACTTGCAGTAAAAATGAAATAAAGATATGCACATCGTGATTGTATCACTGTGAATTGACGCGCATCCTAAACGTCATTTTCGGAGGGGTAAAAAAAATTTGTACGACCGATTCTCGCAAGAGCTGCGAGCATTAGGGATTGAAGTAGACGCGACTGGAGCATACATTAAGGGGTGATCGGGAAAGAAACGAGCTAACAGGGGTTCGTACGAGTAGGTGAAAGACGTATATGTTTCAAGAGAGGGGTTTGTCGGTAATGGAACAGGTACACGTATACATAGATGGCCGCGTGCCGGTAGTCATTCCGTTTGGAAACGCCAGAACTTCTTAGAAGAGTGGCTGTCAAAAGGGTTCAACGGGCAAAGGATTAAAGGAGCACAGGCGAAATAGAATGCGAGAGGAACGGAGCGCCGTGAGAATAGAGAGAAAGAAAAAGTCCAAGGGTCGGAAACTAAGATGAAATCACAGTGGTGGAGCGAGAAGCCAAATTTTCTGCGTTTTTGAACCTCGAGTTCGATAATTCTTACGACACTTTGTGCGATTTCCACTCTCTTAAGCCGATCTTAAAGCTCTGTTCGGTGGAGATATCCTTTTGATGTCGGGAATAACGATTAAACGCTGCTCTTAGGCCACCGACTCTCGTTCCCCACCGTATCTATCTGGGGATCACTTTTTTACCAATTCATTGTTAAGATCGACTTTGATATTTTATTACACAGTTCTGTCACTTTATTGGTGTCTATAATATGAAATATTATAGGACATTTCCTATAATAGGACCTCTTTTAGGACATTTTATTGGTACGTGTAATATTAACCCATTGACTGCCAAATTTTCACTTGTATTTTATCGCACGAGTTGTAAATTTACGTGACACGCATTTGTATAGGTTAGGCGACATCGAAACGGAACATAATTTTGAATACTATAATGTAAGTGTTAATATATAAAAATATATATTGAAATCGCCACTTGGGGATCGTGGTAGCTAATGGGTTAAATAACCTTGTACGTCTTTTTGGATAGTATTAACACTTTATCTGCCACGTGATCCATATATGGGTGCCGTTTAAAATTCCATATGAAACAAACATCTATTTAGTAAGAATTTTATCAGATCTCTGAAGTAACACAAAATCAATAATACATAATTTTATAAATCACCTAAAACGGATCCCAAAACGGAAAGAAAACACGTTTGAAGGTAAATTTAATAACGAAGTAAACGCGAACGAATTTGCCTTCTTATGATTCCGCCAAATTTTAATTGGAGGAACCACCATAATCCTTGGCGCATCCTTGTCCCCAATATTTCGAAGTTAAGTCCGACATGCACCATCCAACGCGAGCATATCTCCCGTTGAAAAGCTACCCTCCTCGTTTCTCCCCGGGTCTCCCGTTCACGAACTCTGGAGAACGCATCGATCCACCGAATTAGTGTTTTATTTCGAGGGCTTCTCCTAAGCTCTCGCTTTAATTTTCTACCTGAAAAAATCCTTACTTTCACGAACCCTCGCGATCTCTTCTTGATGCGTGGAGCGCTGACGTTATAGCTCGGCAGAACGGTTTTTTTACGCTAGACAAAACGCGAGCCTTCATTATAACGAACTTAATATTCGTGCCGCCACTAATTTCATCGGTTTTCCTTTTTCTCTTGATGCCGAAACGCTATTAACGCCGGTCCAGATCTAATTGAACACGCGGAACGTTAAGGTAATTGTAATGGAGCAGTAAACTGTGTAAAAGGAAGTTATCGATTTATTTTGTTTATGGGTATTGAAGTTCGTTGTACAGGGTATTTGTTTGCAACGCGTCCAGGGTTTTTGTACACTTTTACGAGTTGAATGCGAATGTTAAAGCTACTCGTCATCATTTCCAGCGATTTGGCGTACATTTAACTCGCTGCACGGTGACCATTTTGCTATAATGAAAGCATTGCGAAATGCACGAAAGTGTTCGGAAAATTTATATATGAATTAGTAATGTGGCAGGTGCTGTGCATTACATTTGTTATTTCAATTGAAATCTGATCACGTTGCATTTATAAAAAAAATAATATTAATGGAAATTGATCGATATCACTCAGAAATTTAATTTCAATTAGTACCACGACCATTTTGTCATATTGAAAGTACAATGAAGCTATATTGTCCAGACATTTATACATATAAACAAAAAAGTTAAGAAAAGTGATACTATACATATTACTTTATTTGAAATCTGGTTAAATTGCATTTAATAAAATGTAAAGCTGAGAGAAAAAGGAAGAACACAAAGATTGCAACAGAAAATTTATTCAAACGATAAAAATGTGCAGTAACATCTTCAATTATGTTTGACAAAATTGATAGAGGATAACGATATTCAAAACTCACATCAGATATTCGCACACATAAACTTGAGCCTTCAAATAATACAAATGAAAAAGTTCCATAAAAATAAAATATCGCGTCGTAAATCCGACACCAATTACAGTGGCTGTTAATAGAAATGTAAACACTTCGCGACGAATAATGACATGGAATTTTGACGTAGAAACATGAGGATGTAAATACAGCTGGTCGGAAAATGTACCCCCAAAGGGTTGTATAGTACGAGCGTGTAGCGCGTGAAATCACCAGCGATTGATAGTAATTACCATAGATTATTGTGACCGTGATTTATACAGAAAGCTGAAATTACCCTTCAATTACAATTTGCTTCGTATGCAATTTCAAACGGCGTTGATTAATGACACGACGGATAGCTATGCAACCACCGATGAAGATAACGATGAACACGGGCGTAACTGTTGCGCAAAAGCTGCGAATGGACTTCGGAATTTCCTATAATTGATACCGAAAAACAATTTTCGTGAATATGCGAAAAATTCTCACTCGAAAAAGTTCAATATTCCACTATATTTTTACTCTTCAATCATTTCTGTTATATTTTACTCTGCGACACTTTATTTATAGAGAAATTGAAAACTTTGTGCAAAATTCATTGCAATTTGTTTTCAGAAATAATTGTGCGATGAAAGGAACACGTTGTTATTGTATTTTGCGTGTTATAAATTTGTATCGTGGTTAGTAGTGTAACAGCTTTGATTAATTGGAATTGAGGATTAAAAATTCAATCTTCCCTCAAACTTATTGCTGTGGGTAATAAAATATTTTATCACTCTCATTGGGTACAATAAAATAATATACTACTATAAACTAATACATATTGTAATATGGGACAAATAAATATTTTGCATATTTTTTCAGTAATATTTTTAATTTACTATGTTGCTGATCAGAATTGATATTTTTAATTGACTAATGAAAATATTGTTTTACTGATTACTTTCTTTAATAATTTTACAACAGCGAACAATTTTATATCAAGAATACTGACGAAAAGTTTGTGTAACATGCATAGATAAATTAATTTAATAACAACAAATTTTTTGAAGTATCACTACTATGAGTACACTAGATCAAATCAATAGAAAGTATTACACGAAATTTGCTTTCACCAATATGAATATAAATCGATCATTGATGTTCTAATATCTTGGTCTTCTTTGTTTTGCAAATCATTTCAACGCTGTAACGTTGTTAATTCTGTAATGTAATTATACTTTCCTCTTCAATCAAATCGCCAGCGAAATATCAAATTATCCAAGTTCCATTCAACGTTTTTCATTAACGAATTTTCAACGATGGACAGGTGATCATTAATGTTGATGAGAATATTGCATAAATGACAGGATATTATTTACGTCCATGGAATATTTAACCTTTCATCGCGTGCAGCATCTGCTTGAATGCTTGAACAAAGCCCTATCGGAGCTGGTCGAAGAGTTTCCCTCCCAGAGAAATAATCGTCGTCCTTAATATAACCAGCTGAAATATACGAGGGAAAGTTTGCAGAGCATTACCGAGTGAACGTGCTCGCGTAAGATGATTAAAGCAAATGGAAACTTGTTGCAGTAGGTCTTCGTGCTAAAGTTCGTGCCACCAGTTACACTCGAGTTAATCATGCGAGGCTGGCACGGTTCGACGAACAGGAACAACATCCTAGGTTTTACGCGGAATGCCGTTCGATCGTGGATCAATTATACTCTTCTTGTAACGATCCGACGATCAAATGTAACAAATGTTAGCAAACTTCTCGGTACGACGGTTCATCAGACTTCCAGACGTAGTTTCGACGCACCCGAGCAGAAACGGGGCTCAGTCGGTTGAAAATTAGATCATGACCCTTTCTTCCTGGAAATATTTATACATATAGGGTCTTCTGAAACCGAGGATTATCAACTTTTATATTTATAGTCTTTTGAAAGTATTACGGGTTTTTCTCCACTTTCGGAAACGGTCGTATTTTGATAACCACTGCACAGGGTTGCATGAAAAGACCTTGCTTTATGAGTTTAGCGTATCGTTTTTCGTGTTTTAACTCTTTGTGAAGTCCAAATTATTCTCAGTAAAACTCGCCACTTTTTTAATATTGCACAAGAGTTATTTCGGGTATTAATATTTATAAATATTACAAGGTATTAATAAATGACAATAAACTTACTGAGATCCTTTGAGACGCTTGGAATATTTCTGCATGATATTCAGAGGAATATGATGGCACCTTTTCTGGGTAACATTATAGCAAGAAGAAAGGTAAGTTACCATGGCGTACAAGACTCTGTTACGAAACTCTATTTTAATGATCAGGGGTTAGGTTTCATACTTATTCATCGTTCATTCAACAAACCATAATGATCTTCTATCAAAGCCGTTGTTAGTACACTGATCGATAGTAAATATAGCGTGTAACCCATCGTTGGTATATCTTCTTTTAAGGTTGAAAAATCTTATACAAGTAATTAAAACGATCAAAGGGCATCATCATACATGCATAACTTCCTTTTTGAAATATATATACTTTCTATTTATATTTAATAAAATAATTAAACCATTTTAAAAATAATATTCTAATTTCCATTAAACTTGAACGTTTAAAATATGAGAACTATCTTATCAAATATTGTATAATGTGACAATACTATTTATATACTAAAAATCGAGTATTACGTTTATGAATCGTGATAGTTGAAAATTAACTTCTGTTCGCTTTACGTATTGAATTATTTGATAATAAAGCGTGTGTACATTTTGTTAGTATGTCGATGTATTAAATCAATTGAAATTAAACGTGTACCGTGATTTCACAGGATGAATTAATTTTGTGCTCGTTGGACGAATTGTGTATCTGGGGTCTATTTGAACGAAATTGAATTGACTGTGGTTGAATTCTGGCGATGAAGCGTTTATTCAAAGATTGAATGGTGAACTTGTTGATTTGAATCTTAGTAAACAACTAGCGCATCTTCGCCGAGTGGTTTTCAGGACAAACCGAAGTAATTTGGGGATGGACTTGTTGCTAGAAGCTACATTTGCTAACTTAGAAATTTACTTGTGTAGTTTAGCGAAACGACGGAAAATTATACGTATAACTTGTTTTCCATTAACAGAAGTAAAAAAGCTTTGTAAAACTTTCTTATAATCCGATAGTGATAGAACTTTAAATAAATGTTGAATCTCAAAGCTTCAAATCATGCACAAAATAAAACGAAAATTCAGACAATTCTTTCGAATCGGCTATGATAAATATTTATAAAAGCAAAATGTTTTTCACTTTAGTATCATCGAAATGTTTTTCTCACATTTTCATTTGTGAAGATTTGATTAAAGATAAACCTTTCATATCTTTTCGCAAATTGAATGTGTAGGTTTAGCTCAAACTCAGCGCTAATTAAATTCAAATTAAAATGTTAAGTTAGATTTTCAAGCTTGTAGAACAGACTCTCTTTTCTCTCCACATATTTAATTTACTATATGTAAACAAAGAATCATTTAGTAAACTGCCTGCAAAATGGTTTATGTTCTTCTGGATAAACTTTCTTTAATAACACCTTTATAATAAATAATTAATACATTCTCAACGCTTTTAAAATTAATGACAATTTTCAATAAACAATTATCGAGAGCGTCGTTGCTGTAAATTATTTCACCCGAATAAATTCGTAAAGGGAGTTGAGTTCAAAGTTCGAACGGTAAGTGTAAATGTTAACAAAAATAAACGACAAGGTAATGATGGAAGTAACCCATATTCGTTTGAATAAAGATATTTCACCTTTGTAGCTGGATGTTTGTATAATGTAATATTCAGCTGGCACGAAATAAGATAAAAGGAATATTTTACAGAATAAGCCAGAAAGACTCAGAAACATTGGTGCACAGAGACGAAGATATAGCAGTAACAATCGTAACAAGCGACCAGATTTATACATAGACACCGGTATGAACGTCCTCTTTATACCCGTCAAACATTTTAAGGCAAATAAAGTTACAAAGGGAAATGGAAAAAGGGATCAAACGAGTCCCCTTACAGAACGAACGAGAATTTTTCTGGCGATAATACTTAGTCAGAGTTTCCACTGTACCAAAGGACTCAAGTTAGCTAAACGATATTTGCAATCGTAAAAAGTCCGCATAATAATCCGGAAGAAAAGATTAATTTGAAGGTACATCGCGTCTCCAATTATAATAACGAGGAATTGATTCATGTCAAATGTATTAAAGTAACTAACCGGCTCTAATTCAACGAGCTATCGATTTAAATCTTACTCTCTTTCGTGACTTTTCATGAAAGTAAAAAATTTTACTGATAAGTGTTGTTCTTAAGAAGAAATTTGTTTATTTAAAATTCATTTTGTATAAAAATAGTTTCTGTAATGGTTAGTATTATAAAGTAACTATTTATATTCTATAGAAAGTCTTTATTTTAAATTACAATTAGCAGTTAATAGTAGCATAACATGAAATGGTATTCAGGTATGTAATCCTTTTTTTAATTGAGATATTTGTGAATTTCTGTACGGTACAATAGCCGAATACGTATTAACGCGAATAACGGTACAGACAATAACTCCGTTGTATAATCAGAGCCACTGATGTGGCAGACATGTAACATAGAAATGACAAAGGGTGTTAGGCGTGTTGTGAAAATTAATGGAGCGGACCGAGAACATTGTGCAACCCTAAATAGATGGGTATTACTTGGCAGAACCCATCGAATATCGACCATTAACTCTGGATAACTTCCAAAACGATGCATGTGACGTAGAACATCGACGAAAGTAAAATTAAATCATGTAATTATTTCTGAAACTTGAAACCTCGATGAAACTGTGCAGTGAAGTTGAACGCGATATTAAATCAGTATGCTACGTGTATTAAAAATACTGAAACGCCATAGAAATTACAGATAGTTTATATAGTTTATAATTATAAAGATTCGTATTATAATTTTAATAATTTCACTGTAATTTCTTATACGTATATATCTTTATTATTATAAAGATTTGTTAATCTTGCAGTTGCATACTTTAGCAACTGAAAATGTTACAAAATAATTATAATGAACACACAATTTCGAAATAAACATTTATAATATACTGACATTAACAAATTAATCTGTTGATTTAGATTGTGAGAAAGATATATACAGAAAATATTTTAATATGGCAACAGTATATAGATTAAATAATTGAGTAATAACAATAATTGTATGTAACTTCATTGATTTTCGACGTGCAAATGCAAATATTAATCGCGGGAAATAGTAAAACTGTTTAGATTATTTAATTTAAAATGTCAGAACAGGAAATTGTTGACAAGTGATAGAATGATATATGTAGGTTACATCCCCGTTCGTTGTTTCCCTCTTGGTTCTGACATCCTATTATTACACTCCCTTCGACGATTCTACCCCTACGATATTTCTCCAGTCTTCAACTCCAGAGCTATTTACTCAAGGCATATGTAAACAACATAGGTAATACCTAGTTTTTACAATCGAATTCCTATAGCGTGAGGGGACTGTATAAAGCTTCCGGAATTCTGTTGTCATTAAATTCAAAAGTAGAGTTAACATTTATCTTTTTTGTATTAACCATTCGTTGATTTGATATCAGAAACATAATATCGCTTTTTTTTTAATTATATTTCTATGAAAAAAAAATGGTAGACACTACACGTTTGAAGATATTGTTCGATTAAAGCCTGCAGAAAATTTTCATAATTTCTTTTAAATAGATGGATTCATATATTCTATCAAATTCAATTTATAAATTCTGTCACTCAGATTCTGAGTTGATTTTGCATCTCAAAAAAGCATTCGATATGTATATACGTATATATAAAACAAGCAAAAATAAAAAACGAAGGACAAAAATTACAGGAAGCTCTGAAAGAACGAAATCAATGAGTATCGCAAAAAGAAGTAGGGAAATTGTTGAATGGTGATAGATGTAATCCAGTAATAATCTCCGACTCGAAATAAGCAAAAGCCCCAGTATCAAAGATGCATTATGTTCGTCTACTGTACTACGATACTCAAAGACCCGCTAACCCTCTTAAAATTGCGAGCTCAGTTCTTTTGCGATCGAATCGCTGATATTCGATACAAGAACTCGAAGGGCATTTCCACGATGGAAAGCTCATCGTTGAAGATCCTCTTGGTGATTCTTTGAGCACGCACGTTTACATCAAAAGCCCATCCAACAACGTCGGCATTAACGTTCATAATGGAAGCCATGATCTTTGCTATCCGCCCCCTTTATTTTTCGTTTCCAAGGGCGCCGTATTCGAATGTACCAAGAAAGTATATCGAGAGCTACCTAAACACGCGCCGAAAAATAGAAATAAGCACCCTAAAACGTTTGAAGCACCGAAATCGGTATTGTCGGTGAAACGGTTTTGTGCTTTAATAGTAGTGAATTATTATTTAATGTCACATGCAACTTTATCAGGACAAACCTTGCAACGAAACAATTGTTCATGAATAAAATGCGCACGTTTTTATCACTTAACGGTGGTGATTTTGAACACACATTACACCGTAAACGAAAGGAGTAAAATGTCTTCTCTTTTATGGCCTTGCATTCATTCAAGGTTACTCGTAGAAAATGTTTTGAATTTCTCTTCTTGTTTCTCTTTCATTATATCGCAACAAAAATAGCAGGTTCTATTTAAGAGATACAAAGCGACCTTTAACCCTTTCCTTATTAAAGGTGACTGTAGTCACCCAACTTCAAGCGCGTACTGCATTCTAAAGGTAAGTATAGTCATCCACCGTAGAACACTCCTTGTAACCTAAGGCTGGGGCTACACGAGGGTATAAGGTTTAAGGTTTAGAGTGACGTTCAACTGAAATTTTGAGTGCATAATACACAACGCGGACATTCAAAAATTGTAAATTTGGTACATTTATAAACTCGGAACTTCATGAAATGTTATACATTTAGGATATTCAACTATTCTAGCAACTACCTTTTCATGCACTGAGAAAGTTGGAACTTTAAAAGCTCAGAATATTATGAATTTCAAACATTTATAAGTGTGAAACATTTAGAAATGTAGAATATTATAAATTTCGGGAATTTAGAAATTTGGAAGATTTAGAAACTTAACATTTTAGAAATTTATAATTTTGGACATTAATATATTTCTAAAGTTGATTATAAACATTTAGTACCAATTAAATATAGAATTATAACAGAGTTTTGTCAGCCTAGTAACGTTTAATTTGTACGTTCATCATGATTTTGCAAACTACAAAACTTGGAGTTTTGGAGGAATAACAGTTCGAAAATTTAGAAAGCTCGTAAATTACAAAATTGGAAAATTCTGTTTTAATTTAGAATATTGAAAAATTAAAAGAGAAATTGAAAAACTGAGAAATCGAGAAATTGAGAATCTGAGAAATCGAATAATTGAGAAACTAAGAAATTGAAAAATTGAAAAATGGAAAAATTGAAAAATTGAAAAATTGAAAAATTGAAAAATTGAAAAATGAAAAATTGAAAAAAATAGAAATTTGTTAAACTACATACAATCAAAGAACATGAAATTATACAATTAGAGAACCGACCAATCATAAAGAGGAAAATCTATAAATTGAAAAATTCAAATTCACAAACATATAGAAAGCGAATAGAAAAATTACTAAATCCGTACAGTGCAAAATTCACATAAATATTCTTTATTGGGAAAAAGGGTGCGTCGCGCCGTAATTCTACATCGTAATCTCGTAGTCGGTGTCCTTGACAGTGTTTGTTGTAGGTACGGTCACGCTGAATACGTAACCGCAATTCCCGACGGGTGTACATAAAAGAGGAGTACAAATGTCAAGCAGCAGACCGGCAGAAAAAAGTCTTAGCCACGATCGAGGGTAGATTATACCACCCGATGAAGCTCGTGAACAGAGCGATAATCCCTAGACAACGACGCGTCAGACTCAATGGAAACAGAGCGTACTCACGATAGGTAGATAGAGTATCAATGAGGCACACGCGAATGCACACACGAGGAAACGAAAGAGGCTGGTAGAGCCGTGCAAACACACGAGACGACGAAAAAGGGCGGTAACCTTTGAAAACGGCTGCGGAATAAGGGATGCCTGGTCCCGGCCAGATCACCGAGGGCGATGTTTACCCTCCACCTGCGGATTTACTCTTGCATACACGGAACAGCACTCCGGGGGTAAAACGCATCTCTTCGAGCATCCAGGAACGTCGAACAGTGTCCATTCGTGGATTCTATGCCCAGGTACAGAGCCGACGATACTCCATTATTTTAGCATCATTAAAAGGCCTTTACCCTTTTTGTGGGTCGGAAAGGCTCCATAGACCGCCGCCCCTTTCTTTATCTCGCACAAAGCGACTTCGTCCAATTTTGAAATAGGACACCGATATGCGGACAGTTGAGTGGTCGACGGCGTGAAAATTCATTTTCCCCTGCGATTATTGTGCTCTGTGACACCCACGCTGAAGGAAGGTCAACGGAAATTTGATATTCGCGAATTTATGGCGAATTTTAGCAAAATATTGGCGTTCCAGAATGAAATTTGTTCAAATTATGATTTTTTTTTTTGGGGTTTTTCATAGGTAATGTGATAAAAAGTGAAGTAGTTCTTTCTTGTCTGTTGTAAAGCGAAGTCATGTATACTTTGAATGATTGAATGATCGAATATAACTCGAATAGGTTATAGTTCGTACGCGCGTGAAATATGAACAACTTTTCTGCTATTTAAATATTAAAGAAATTAAAAAGTTAATTATTATGAAAATGAAAAGCAGTTAGAATTTGTCGACTTTTAATTCTATGTTCAAAAACTGTATGTATTAGTTCACACTGATATGAAATTTAAATAAATTTTTAATTATTCTACGTATCAGAGGTTGTAAAACTAATATAATTTTGCAACGATGTAATTATATGTATACTGTTCCCAAACCCCGAAATTATTATAGATATTAAAATCTGGTGCTTCCATTTAATTATGAAATACTAAAACAATAATTGACGATGAAATTGTAAAACAATATGTCATCATGAAGTTCTGAAATATTAATTAATTATGCAAATATGAAACATTCAAATTTCTACATTTCATATCTCCATTAATTGTGTTTAATATGAAGTGGGTATTAAATAATCTACAAAATTAACATATATATTTATTGAAAGCAGCTTCATATCTTGCAGGTATTTCAAATTGTAATTTAGTTGTAATTTAATTCGAAATTCAACATGTGCATACAGTAAAGAGATAATTATAATTTTATTCGTGCTGTCATATATCTGTTCCGTTAATAAAGCTGTCGATGCAATATTACGTTACACGCTATGTATGTATATTTTTATTACATCTTTTATCATATTTTTATTATTGTTAATACATATATCTTTATCACAATTTTTATTATACATATATATTTTTATCATATTTACCATATGTTTTTTTTTTGTTATTTACAGTTTCTATACACGTTTTATTACATTTATTTATTTATGTATTTTTTTAGTTATTTATTTATTATAGGTAATATATGTTGTGATTACAGTTATTATTAACACAATAAATCCGATTTTTGTGGTGCTCAGTGAGTAAGTTAGAACAAATTCTGACATTCAATACGAATAAAAGTGGTTCTTTTAAAGTTTCTCCAAATTCATCGGGACTGCAATCGTTCTGATATTTCCGATAAAGCGCAAAGAAGAGTACGGAAGCCATGCAATAACGGAAAACAGACGACTATATAACCTTTGTGCGTATACCTCACTCGTGATCGTAGAATATATTTACCCTCCACCTGCAGATTTACTCGTGCATACACGAAACAGCACTCACGCTGGAAACGCATATCTCTTTTGCATCATGTCCCCAACCCTCAGTCGTCAACTACTGTCCACCTACCCTGCCTGTATACTATTTGTCAAATAATCAACAAACAAATAAATATGTACATCTAACATCCGCGTACACAGTATATCAAAAATATTCAAAAATTTATACGACTCTCAAGTCTACTTCCTTTATCAAATATGAAACACATTTATTGTCAAAATGAACATAAAATTTAATTCTATGTCTCAGGCTGTTGAAGAATAACCACGGGAAACGAAATAATAATACTTTCGATCGAAAGAATGATAAAAAATGCTTGAATCCATAGAAAGTGAAGACTCGTAACATTTTATGAATTAAGAGTATTGTTTTTACAAAATGTTTTCTCAATTTGTTGATTAAGAGATGATAGAAGTGTTGAATTATTTCAGTAAACTTTTTTCTCTGAAATTATTTCTGAAATTTTTGTAATAATTGTTCGTAAGTTTCATGAATATTTCATATCGTTTTATCAGCTGATTCACAATAAACATACAATAAATGTATTAGACAATAATTAACGTATTACAGTATTTTCTATTTGCAGTGAAAGTATGATATTATTCTTCCATGTACCATAACGAATATGTCACATTATTTTTTCATTCACATTAACGAATATTGCAGAAAACTTGAAAAACACCGTTCTTCATCCATTAAATCGGCAATCGCGTGCATTTATCGAAGGATATTATTTATGTACTAAATAAATAAATAAAAATAATGTAAATTTTGAATTTACGTTTAATGCACTATTTTGAATTTTCTTATTAATTTTGCAGCTATGCCGTTCTCCGACTCCATTCAACAGATTCAACTGAAACAGTATGAACGTAAAGAAATCAATTTCCCAATAAATATTCATCAAATATAATTCCAGATGTCTATCATTTTTCGATATTAAAAGACACAGAAGTATCCTGTAAAGGTACACATTTTCCCAAATACATCGAAACTTCAAAAGTGAATACTTTAACGAAACGTTAAAGCTTCAAATTTTATGCAAATTATTGGCGCAAAATGTTGCGGTACAAACGTTCGTATCGTGCATTTACGATCGAAACGTTTAAATCGCGCGTACGTGCACGCTCATAGAGATTTCTGACGGAACAGAATCCGACCAGAATTTTCCGCGCGAAGGTAAAATCATGGTACATCGGATTATCCTTGAAAACAACGCACGTAGCTTCGCATAGTTGTACGGGTTTTGTTGCTTTCGCAACGTGAAAAGATCAAGCGGCGCGCTGTTACACGAGTTGCACCCTTTGAAAAAGGGATCCATGCTACCCAAAGGCACTCCACTTTTCGAAGAATGATCGCGGGGTAAACACCGTCCGCATTCAACGACAATAAATAATTTCTCGCGTCACGTCGTTCTTTTTTACGGCCGATGGTATCTCTGTCACACGGACTGCAGGGAAATTAGCTCGGTAGAGGAGCAGCGCATATTAAAAATCCCGGGATAAACGGAACGGGAGCGGAATCTTGGAAAAAGAACCGATTTTTTGCCGACATTTTTTATCGGGTTACTGCATATGAAATGAAAGGCTATGCATGATTCAATGACCAGAGATAAAATAACGTACTATAGAATAACAAATACCTACTGTGATAAAAATGATGCACTGTAAAATGGTAAAAATTTATACAAAAAAAAATTATGCAAAATAATAAAGACTCGTGGTATATAAAAATTTGTACACTTTTGTTTTTAATATATAGTATTTAATATATAGGTTTCGGGTTAGGTATGATTTAACTGTCTGAGTGCCATGTCACCCACGTACGGGTGACGTACGAATTCATACATAAATCTATCGCTAAAAGTTGAAACATTTAACATAACAAAGTATAGAAAATTCTTGTGAATATATTAAAGCGTATCGAATAGACCAGGGTAGAAAATAAATTGTCTATAAAATTTATCGAAAATAAACATACTTCCTAAAAGAGATTAAAACTGTTTTAGGGTGGCACTCAAGGTGTTAATGCAAGGTAGAATAATTATAAAATAGTAAATACTGACTGTAATTTAATATTACTTACTGTAGCAATAAGTAGTTATGTTGTACTATAAAATAGTTAATATTTGTAGTCTATAAACAGATTTACTAGATTGGTGCATATGAAATATGGCGTTTCGAAAACAAATTATGCATGATCTAATAATGCAGGGATAGTTCAGAATAATATATACACGTGGCAAATAAAAATTTCCTTTTTGCACGATGAGTTGCATATAAAATTTCTAGCTTTGAATATGAAAAAATACATATAATTTAATGACATAAATAATTTAATAAAAAAGTATTTATAAATATTTTAGTATATCGCAATTATTTGAATACAAATTATCTTGACAATCGTTTACAATGTATGCGCTTGGAAAAATGAATAAAAAAGTTTAATCTATTCATTTATATGAACGCACAGCGGCGCTACAGAGATCAAAATATTGTGGCATGTTATATTTCCAGCGAACGTTCCAATCGATTACTTTAAAATATTGAACGCGAAACAGCTGCGGAAAATGATTGCCTTCAATTTGTCTCAGAAATTCACGGTTTATCCGTGCGGTTTACAAGCGAACCGTTATTATGGCAATGCGCAACTCGCAAACCGATGTACGATGAAAAATGTATTCAATCTAATATGCATTGAATATTATTACTATTTATGGTCCTTGTAAATGCACTTCTCGTGTACGGAACATTTATATGCGATGAATCCCGTTCATACATCTTTCAGCGGCGCATCTCTTAACACTATGAGAGTCGATAACGCGATTCTTAAAATGTTACGAGATCCGCCTTTCATTTTTATGGATTGCGGATACAGTTTCTGACAGTTAGTATAGACTTTAGCGACTACCGACGATTACGAACGCGTGGTTGTAGACACGTAGAAATATAGAATGCATTGATTTAAAAATATGGAAATGTAGAATGCGTAGATTTAGAAATATAGAAATATAGAATGCGTAGATTTATAAATGCAGAAATATAGAAAAAGTAGATATGAAAATGCAGAAATATAGAATACATAGATTTAGAAATATGTAGGGATCTGGTATAGCAGTTCCAAATTTCATTTTTGCAAATTGATCCTTAAACAACTAAGATATTCAAAACATAAAACACAGAAGGTAAAACTTGATTTAAAAAATCAATTACATGAATCAAATAGAACAATTATACACTGATACAAACGTCTAATTTATATGTTACCTAAAATTTTATTTTAACATGATTTTGTAATTAAATACCGAAATATTATATACAATACCAGTTTCACCGACAACAAAAATTTTCCTCGCACAATGTATACTTTGGCTTATAATTTCCCCGTCAAATTCAACTCGTTCATAAACATTTCCTTTATTCTCTAATTTCAATTCTTAGTATCAATGAAAGGAAGAAACGTAGAATTAATCTTACATATTTCTTCAAGAAAAATCTTACACGTTTCTAAATGATTTCTATTTGAAAACCACTTTCCTGAAAAAAGGAGATAGCAATTTTCTAAAAAATGGCTTTATTATAATAAAGACGCCAGGAGGGACGTGTTTCCGTAGAAAAGTGAAAACTCGCGCATCGATGTGGATACAGGTTTCGAGCTTGTCTACGGCTGTTTATCTTGCTATCTTACACTCGATGAGATCCAGGATAACGTACATGTACAAACAAGATGTAATGTGATACAGGTGTTTGTAAAATACACACAAACTGGTGTTTATGGTTGTTGTATAAAGGCTGGGCCACCCTCCTCCGCAGCATAGTCCTGCAGCTGAACCATTCTCCTTGAGTCAAGAACAACGTCGTTAAAATTTGCGCCCGTCTTGTTAGTAAAAGATTTTGTCAAGCGGATACGCGTACACTCTTCCTGTTTACAGCATCTGTTAGCGGCGAATATTTTTCGTAATTTATTAGCAAACGTTGTTGCTCAGCGCCGGTCTTAACCCCTTCGAACTCGCTTTGCAAATTATGGTCGGCATGACATTTATTTTGTTTTAAATTCGAAAGCTTTTAATGAAACTTGTCTTTGCAACATAGTGTACATGCAACTCCACTTATGGAATTAAGAAATGTTCATGTACTATAAACCTCAAAAGATCTATTTTTTAAACAATTTTTTATGTAGATTTTCCTGTTCTCATGAGTGTAACAATGATATATGATCATTAAATCTGAATATTGTATATTACATGAATATACAGAGTATAACATATTTTCTAAAATAATTGTTGTATGTTCTATAAGAATATAAAATTGAATACTGCGTGTTTACTCTTCAATCATGCTTCGAATTAAATATTGCATGAGTAAATGCAGAGTACAACATATTTCCTCAAATAATTATAGTAATATAATTATAGTGCTTGGAATATCTAATATTAAATACGAATATCTGAAAGTAAAAATTTCAAAATATTTAATCATTTATATGTAGTTTGTAATCAACGCTTATTAGTTAGAGCTGTTTCGCCGTTGCAAAGTGTTGTTCATAGTTAACAATTTCAGTTTCCCTTCGTTTCATTTCTGAGATACCCTGCGTCGAGTTAGGCTTCCCATCGAGACAATGCATTTTCCAAATACTCTAAGCGCGTTGGTTGAAGCCCGACGTCACGCTTGAGAAACCATCGGTAAACTTTCCCAGTTCGACGAACGAAACCTGTCAAATAGCGAATTATCTCGGTAGAATATTATGCGCACGCAAGTTTTAAAAGAAATATCCAAACGCAACGTTTCGATACTTTTTTGTAACAAATTGTTTAATCGATGTTTACGTTTCATTTAACGAAAAACGAGGTGCTTTTGTTTCGTCGTACACGGTTTATTTAATCAGGAATTATTTAATCCGGCATTCGCGTATTATAGTATTACGAACATTCAAACACCTATAACAATCATTATGGTTATAAATGTATGATGCAATTATTTTTGTGACATATATAATAAAATTATTATCGTACGATGTGTAACAAAATGATTATTGTAGAATGTACGATAAAATTATTATCATATAATGTGTAACAAAATTATTATTGTGAAATGAATTGTAAAGTGGTTATTATGGAATGAATTACAAGATAATTGTTATATAATGAATTACAAAATCATTATTATACAATGTTTTACAACATCATTGTAAGACAATGTATAACGAAGTTATCACTTCAGAATGAGCAATAAAATTATTTTGTACTTCATAATTAATAATGAGCGTTAATCATAAGCGTATCAAAATTATTTATAGAAATATATGACATGTCGAGATGAACGAAACCAAAATTATATGCGATGACATATCTATTACATAATATAGGATAGAATGAAGAATTGTTCGCAAGATATTAAAATGTCGGATTGGTAAAACAAAATGGTTGATTTATGCATTGAAGCTGTCATGACACCATAATAAAGAGTACGCTTTTTCTATTTAAAGCTGAAGAGACCTTATTTTGAGCTTTACCCAAAGAATGAAATTTATTAGAAATTTTGATGATATTTAATAAGAATTTGAATAGAATTTCAAAACTTGAATCAATATTTCAATACTATTCCAATACAAATTTAGATTTTTGTTATATTTCAGAAAAGGAGTAAATGTTAAAAATTTTTTAAATATTCAGTTAGTCGAGAGTCTTGGATATATGAAGGCTAGTATTCATGCATTGATCAGATGCGATAACACCCAATTGTTATGCGGAAATGTGTATAGAACAGGTCGAGGTATCTGAATTGAAAGTAGCAAAATGGTAATGATATCGGAATGCAGTAACGGTATGATAAAACCTTGAAAATGGTCCTTCTGAGAGGTTCGCTTATTATACGCTCAGAACGATTGGTATTTCACGTGAGTACTTAGCTGCTACAACATAGTTGGTCCAAACTACTGGACACTGTTAAGAGCCCTCCTCCACTCTTCAGGACTAACAACTTGCTGGGAGTTTACACGAGCTCGTAACTATGCGCAGTGTTAAGGAAATTTTAAACGAAGTAGCACGTACTGCTGTTCTTCAAAATTCGCAGACTGGACGATCGTGGCAGAATTTTGTAAACAAAAATAATAGACGAAGAAATGAATTGTTAAAAGTTTCAGGTTATTTCTGTAACTTTGTGTCGAACGTGTTTTCATTTCAATTTCGTTCGAATGAAATTTTGTCGATAACAACGCATAAAACATTTCCTATCGTCTCAGCTGAATCCATTAATTTGGAAATTCAAGCAAACTGCATGTCCGATTCCAGTATGCTTAACTTCATAAGATAGAAGTTAGTTCACCACATATTAGTTAGTTACAGGGTAGCAATCAATTAATTACATTCAGATCAGATAGCTGCACCCCAGTTAGGGAGTTACATCAGTCAATCAGATTCATTAATCAGTCGATTAAACCCATTTTCAGGCACATCCACGCGATGTCACTAATTACTGCGAACATAATGTACATATTGTTATTTCGAAAAATAGATACTGTTTTGCATTGTAGATAATACAGATAACATTTGGACTGCAGATTACTGCAAATCAAAAATATGATGCTAACAGTAAAATTCTTTGTTGATTCAACGTTATGTTATTATATTAATTATTTGATGGATAATAATGAAAGATCGATGCTTAACATTCTTAACCTTGTCTTTGCTATTATATACCAGTATCCCAATCACAAATTGATAAATTTGTAGTGTATTTTATAGATAGAAGCTTCTAAACATAATGAGTTCGTAATGTATTTGTGTAAATAATGCATGTAAAATTAGAGATGCTATTGATCCTGTGAAATATGCAACTGTCAGTGTTGTAAATTAGAAATTGATGACTTTATAGTGTGCATTATGGATAGCAGCTTTCAAACATAATCGTATCACTAATCCGCTTGTTGATGTAAATCTACAGACTCAATAGATTCTGTAAACTATGAAAGTAAATGTAAACAGACCGTGTTTTATATCAAATTCAAAGTATCGTTTTTTAAGATGATTTACTGGCAGCGTAAGGTTATATATATATATATAGAATAACTATCTCACTTTGTTATAATTACAAATTCCGGGCACCAAGTCCATATTTCATGCAAGGGATACAAACAACAGTATCAGCTTCCTAATCGATATTAGGTCCGTGATAATAATCGTAATGCGAACATTAAACCATTCGATTTCACGGCTTAATTAATACGGTGGTCGATTATTGTTGCAGTAATAGCCATTAAAGGCTCGCCATCCCCGTCCTATCGAATTATAACAAATTCATAGTTTAATTGAACCAAGGCATCCATATTAGATACTTGCGTTCCAAAATGGCGTTACATTTGACACCGACGCTATAACAGGTATTAAAATGTTATATATTCAAATTCAGACAGCATTGAATGTTCTTTTGGTGAACACTTTCAAGGCATGCAGGTATACGTACACACACATGTATATGTATACGCGAAAGAGCAGCTCAAAGTACAATGTGAGCAAGAATGTCAGATGAGTAAGTCGTAGTTGTCGCGATCGGTGTTCGCCTAGGGCTACGTTTATCGATTTTGCTGTAATGGCGGCATACTGCGCGCACATTATGCAAATATCGGCATGCGTAATAATTCACTGTTTATTGAAACGCGAGCTCGCAACGACGGTTCCCTGATTATATCGTGCTAGAATGCGAAACTTACGTACCATAACCCACTCGCAAATTAAATTTACCAATCGCGCAAATTGGATCGGTTAACGAAAAGGTTCAACCTTTATGAACTCACGTAACCTGGAGGTAATCAAATTTCTGTTCTAAAATATGTACTCTTATTTTCCACCTCTTTCACCGTGTACCGTTATGATTTATAGCGAAATAAGTATCGCGACCTTATAATCAGTACCTGAACGTATATCATTTTTTAAGTCAATTTATATTTTTCTTTCTCATTTACGTTGCTGAGCACCATTATGGCTTATAACGAAATAAATATTAAAAAAACAAATAAACAAATAACGAAATAAATTACTACCTAAACTAATGCGCTTCTCGGAAATAATGTTACAAAATGCTCAATAACGTAATCGTATTGATACTATCTTTAGTAAGTTTTCGATTAATACAAATATTATCGTGAATAATCACGTTTATCGTGATGAATTATAATATTATAATACAATAATGATATGATATTACCATAATATAATGTTATTATAATATAGATATTATTATAATATTAATATAATATTTAATATTAAATATCAAAAGATACAACGATAATAATAAAGTCTTAATCATAGCGCAAATGTGTTCAGAACAATAGTTATCGGTTACAATAAAATTGCTTAGTGCAATAGCTTTGGTCACAATAGATAGAAATATGAATCGTAATTCAAAGCATATTCACGACGGCAAGGCCGATCAAGGGTGCACGCAGGACGAAGGACCTTTTTCTTAGAGCTCGTTAGAAAGTTCCATGACGGAAATGGACCGCGGCAAAGTACTACAGAATTCCAGAGGATCCAGAAATCCCGAAGGATCCCATTGCTCCCTTTACGCGAGTTTGCTGCATCGACACCTCTTTTAGAAGACGATAATGGGCGGCCCTGATTTTTTTCCCCCTTTGTTGCAAACTCTTTGATACGATGGTATTCCTCCTTTTACATACATTTTATGCGAAGTAAAAAAACATCGTTAAATTCTTAACATTTTATTTAACGGATTGTTATATTCGGATAACGCTTTCGAATTCGTTTTTCCTTCAGAAACTCGTACTTTGAACAAGTTACTTATTCATTGTAAATAAAAAATGTTCCATTATAAAATATTAATATTGCACAACATATAATCTTAACACTGTACCTTAAATATAAATTCAATTAGAATATTAAAAAAAAAATAAAATTCTACTCCGAATGTCTAGTCTACGCATGCTAAACAGATAGTCGTTATATTCCTTCTAAGAAAATTCAATAAGATCCAGAATAAGTTAATTAACGTAAAATCAGTAATCAAAAAATATGTAGCTTGCAGAATTCAACGGTTTATGCGATTCTAATACACCTTGAAATCGCTCATTACGAAGTACCGTCGTAAGAAAAATCAGCTCGGAATAAATCCGAATAAATCTTTTTTCAATGTAACTAGTATTTCTTGTGCACAATTATTTCGACGTAGCTATGGTAGATGCATCATCGAGAATCGAGTTTTAACATAAACCCTTGTTTGATATTACATTCGAGGTTAATGAATTTTAATGACAGTCCATCAAAATTCCATGCGGAATGGCGAATGGACGAATACGATAAGGACGAAGGACGAAGGCTCAAAAACCGTATGGTAAGAGCCAGTGTCGGAGGAGATAGGAGCACGAAGGACAACGGTTTACCTAGGTAGACGGTACTTCCTGTACAAAGGGAAAAGGCTGAGGAACAGAGGAAGGAGAAGTTATTGATGGTCCCTGGTCTGTGGCATCGTTTATATCTTCCGCACGTACAGTCACCACTTGAAGTGAATACACAGATCCGTGCACCGCTCGTAAGAGATTCTCCGCGACCAAGTCCATATTTGTTCGTTCGCATCCATCATCTTCCTCCTATTTTCCTTCGTTCGCTTCGCGACAACGCGCCAACAAAAATTACCCACTTGCGGAGAAACCCGGTTGATTGTTCCGGATTATGGGCTGTTGTCTACTGCAGGCGACTCTTAATCGTCCCACATAATTCTACCTGCGTTCTTCTGCTCGTTCAAGCACGAGAGTAATGTCGAGAAAGATTTTGTAGCTTTGAGACATGGACACTTTGCAAGTTTGGGTGTTTCAGATTTTTGGACCCTGAGATTTGGTGGTATTTGGGTTGTGAACCTTGGAATTTGATAATTTTGGTATTGGTAATTATGCATTTTTTTTAATTTCAGGATTTTGGAGCTTTGAAATTGATTTTGGTATTTTATGATTTTTGGACTTTGTCAGGTTGAAAATTTTAGAGTTTAGGACTTTGTAACTTTAGAATTTTTTGATTTTAGAACTTTCGAACTTTGTAGTCTAGGTATGTTTACGATGATAAGTAGGGATAATGAGCATTTAATTCTGAATTTTATGACGTATATGAACATGTGTATTACACATATGGAATCTCAGGTATTATACATAGTAACACGAGTATGATGAATAGACATAGTTCGACATGGCATGTGCAAAGGAGGGCATGATACGCTTAACTTGCATTTGATGGCATTCTATTGATGTGAGGATCCCTTCACCATAGTAACTTCGGCGTATTGCAACAATGAAGCCAATTATATGCTAATCTTATTGGCAAAACAAGGTCATAAAACCTTTACATGCAGATGCAACAGACGGGTAAAAAGGGGTAAAAATCAGCAATTGATGGGAAGACCTGATTCGCTTCATAGGTTGTTGACCACTTCAAATTCTTCAATTGGCAATTTACCTTTTCTCTAGAAATAAAATATGAAAAAGTAAGTTTCTGAAGAATTGGAGTTACTTCAGAAGTAACTTCTAAAATTATTATAACCATTTTCTGCATTGAAATGACCTACTAAATCAAATTTAAAGACAAAGAACTACTAAATCAGATTAAGAAGAATGGCACACTATAATCAAATTTAAAAAAACGACTTATTAAATCAAATCACATAAAAGTATACTGTCCTAAAAATGTAGCTATGCCATTGAAACAAATTTCAAGTTCACGTCCAACACTCGTCATCGTTGCCAAAAAACGTTCATATTTTTTTCGCCCAAAAATTCACCGTCCAACGTGAAACATAAAAATACCCGACACAAGCAAATATTTTTTTCTACCGCGTCGATCATCTCTTCAATTATTTTCCTCCGAGCTTCCGGGCGAAACTGTGAGGGACAGAAAATGATAGAACGAAGGAGGAGCCGATAGAAAATCAATGAAATTGCGAATGTTCCCAAGCCGCCGAATAACGCAAGCAGGGACGAGTTATTTACGGTGCAACGGCGATAGTGTTGGATATACAAATATTTTCGAGCGGTGCTCCTCGATATAAAAATATTTTATGTCGCCGCAGATCTCGCCATGATGCAGATGCGCCAGCTTATAAACATTATGCATACTGAAGTGGCCACGTGTACGGGTATGCATGTACGCATACGTTTGGCTATATAAAGCATACGTGATCTCACGTTTTCAGTGAGGTTCAGGTGAGAATACGTCTCGTCTGTGGCGTTATCGTAACTTTTCCGTGAAAACGCTCCTCCGTGAGCGAGTACAGCTGCCAAAAGAATTTGATACGAATTTCAGTTCGATTTATTAACACCGCAACGCGACAGTCACCATTATGCAAACATATGAATACAATGTGTACAAAATACTGGTCGACTTATTACTTTTACTCATTTATGCATTTGCCGCTAATTAAGTTTCCTTTTCCACGAAGAAAATAGGACGAAAGAACTTTGAACCTTTTGAAATCATCCTATCTCTTGAAAAAACAATTTATTTCAGTGGCGACAGACCCGTTAAGTAGTAAGGTTGATTAATAATTCCTTTTGTATGCCTTTTCATTATTATTAAACTATTTTTGTTACTTTAATCCGTTTCCATATCTTCTTGCTCCCATCCTACATAAATGGTCATTAATCGTCCGCAAATCTAGTGTTAACAATAAAGAATTCGAAAGTTGCCGGTCTAACATTAACGATAATAGATTGCGGTAACGTCGGTAATTAGAATCGTGAATCGTAGCGAAGTCGAACAATATCTCAAAATCGCTTGAAACTTTGGCAGCAGACTTCACGCAACAGGAGCGACGAACTTTCCGGCGGATTTTTCCGCGAATAGAGCTACGGCTGTGAGCCATTAAAAGTTCCATGTTACTGAACGAATTCGATGAACGAAACTTCATCTCGAAAGGGGCACGAAGTGGCCAATAACTGCGATTTATTCGTTCCTTTTCGTCGTGACGTGCCGCCGCGTTAATCGAGGCAGCGCTACAACAATGCTTCACCTTCGCCGTTGAATTAATTGCCTAATTATCGGGCCCGCCCCCGCTAACAAGAAACGCTAAAGCCATCTGTGTTGCGATGAATCGTGAGAAAATTTTCGTTCGATGGCAATTCAAAGCAAATAGGCAATTCATTGCGAGTCAAACGAGAAATTACTACGACACGTTTGATTTATTCGAGTATCTAAGTTGCTTATTATTCATTTTTATTGTTATTCGGTTTATTATTGTCAGAGACTCGTGTTAACTATAAAGTAAAATCGTAATGATTGTATGATAACCAGGATACACGAGGATATAGAAGAAAAATTTATTTTTTTATAATATCGCGTGACATGTGCGATGGTTAAACGTTAATAATTTGTGCAAATTTTGAACTAAAATATTTACATGTTTAAAAATTTGGAAATGCAAAAATTCAGAAGTATAGAAATTTAGAAATTTAGAAGGTCAGAAGTGTGAGAATTTGGAAATTTAAAAATGTAAAAGTTTGATAGTTTGGAAATTTAGAAGTGTAAAAATTTTGTAAACCGGAAATTTAGAAGTGTAAAAGTTTTAAAAGTTAGAGATTTATAAAGATAAAAACGAAGAAGTATGCATATTTGGAATATTTGGAAAATTTTAGGATTTATATATTTAAATATCAGAAAATTTGAAAATTACGTAGATTCAGTACTCTTGAACATTTGTGAATTTCGAAATTTTGGGAACTTTAGAATTTGAGAATTTGGTAATGGAAAATATTTAGAAAATTTGTAAATCAACTAGTTTGAGAATTTGGGAATTAAGTAATGTGACTATTTGGGAATTAGAAAATGATGAAATTTGGAAATTCAGAAATTTTAGAATATGTAAAAATTTATAAATTTATATATTATAAATATACATGGAAAATTTAGGTATTCTTGAAATGTAAAAATTTGAAAATTTTGAGGTGTACCACTAATAGCTTTTTCATTTTATAATTTCGTCAATAAATGTTTAAGCGATTTATTTAATTTATGCATTTAATACTTTATACAGTATTATAATATATGAATTTTATAAAATATTTTATTTTACATTGTATATTTTTCATAGAATGAAGGATTAAATTTGATATGTTGTAAGAAAAGAATCGCCTAAGAAATAGCGTACTCTGTCGACGATCATCGAAACTAAACGATTTAAGGCGCATTGTATGAATTGGTACGCGTCGGTATCACAGACAATCATCATTGAAATTCTATAAAATTTTATCATTTTCATTTCGAAATTATATAATTATTTAAAAATGCACAAAAAAACAAATGGATTAATATGAATTTTATCTAATTAGGTATTTATATTCTTTATTATATTCTTTTTATCGACATTTACATACGATTTTAATTCATAATTCTCTTCAATTATACATCTTAAATATATTTGAGACAAAAACAATTATCTTAAACAAAATATAATTATTAGTAACTAATATGCTAATTAGTTTAAATATTTTTTATTTGATACGTTTTCGTTTCTCGCTTCATAAATTGCGAACGGAAATCACAAGGAAGACATTTTTATTATTATTTATAAATACCAAACGCTTTTTACGAGTTTTTCAGTTTAATTTTTTATAGTTGGAGCACAACCCATTCTCATGACCTCGAATAAACCGAAGATTTACGATCCTTAGTAACAAGCTGTGATATCTCTGCTATTATGATACATTTAAGTGATATTTATGAGTTATTGAACTTAATAAGGATGCTGTTTTCCTGTGTGTACACCTCATATTAAAATTTTTACGATTGGTTTAATACTATTCAATTTGATTACAGTATTAAATGTGACTATTTACAAATTGTATATTGCATCGGAAAAGAATTAACTATTTATAATAATTAATAAAAATAATGGGTGAATAAGAACAATATAATATCTTAATACTGAAACGGAAATCTCTATCTACTATGGAAGTATCTAATCGGCAGCGGAAGTATTTAATATCAACACCTTAGCTCAATTAATCTGTCAATTTGTTATAATTCGATTGTGCGGGCGAGGCGGCCCCTTTATATCTATTACTGCAATAATCAATCATCATATAAATTAAACTGTGAAATCGAACCTATCAAACAACATGTTTGGACCCTATGCTAAGATATATTACACTTAGATAAATTTATACATAAATAAAGACTGACTCCTGTTAGGATCTGTTCCAATTTATAAATTAGGATACTTAGGAACTTACGAAGTAACTTCAAAAGAATTCATCAAACTTTTCAATCAAAACGTTTTAGATTTACTGTTTAAGCAAACAGTCAAACTTCGAACGCTTGTAACTTCTTAACAAATTCGAAATCGGCAAAATGATGACTTAAACCCCACCTAATTTCACATAGACCATAAGATATATTGATTAAAACAAAATCGCAGATGACGAGGTCAAAAAACAATCGATTCGTCGTGGAATGACCCCGCTACCAATAAAAATACCTTCGTTCGCGAAAGGTTAAAAAGTGTTACGTTGAACCATCCAGAAAATGTTCACCTTCCGTGAATTTGAATCACCTTCCGAATGTAAATTTCGTGAATTCGCAATGAATTTAACGATCCCGATTCGTCGTGAAATACGTAACGATTAATTCCGTGGACGCAACGGAACGCTTTTCGTGTTACCGGTAGCCGTGACCACCAGATCAACTCGTGTTTGAGAGATGTCGCGGCACACTTCAAAGGGAGACCAAAGTTTTTGAATACACAGGGAAAAGGGTAGGGGTCGAAGCTACGGGGAAGCAGGCACACGGTGAAAACTAGTAAGAACGCATAAAATCGTAAAGAGAAATTCAACGAGCTCCGCAATATATAACACAAGATAACGCGCGAGAACGGTGTCGCAAGAGAACGTCGCT
Organism: Coelioxys conoideus; assembly: GCA_947623535.1. Classification (NCBI taxonomy): domain Eukaryota; kingdom Metazoa; phylum Arthropoda; class Insecta; order Hymenoptera; family Megachilidae; genus Coelioxys; species Coelioxys conoideus. The sequence continues at coordinate 33,767,200 of OX392451.1, forward strand.
ACTTTATGCTTGAGAAATGTTCCCGGTACCTGCAGACTGAAACGTAACAAGCTGCTTTGATCTTTTGACCTTCCGTACCTTCGGAGTGGCGTATCATTATTCGGTAGACGTTTTTATTTAGTATTCCAGAGGGAAGGAAAACCGGCAATTACCATCCGTTTTGCAAATAAACACTGTCGGTTCCAAGTAAATTGTTGGATTTACGATACACGTAAAGGTGACGGCACCTCGAGATGAGATTAGCCGTGTTTAATTACTTTCGATGTCGATTAAGTACCTCTGTTTATGTCTTCCACGAACATCCCGATAAAATTAGCCGTAACACGGTGCACGGAGTGTTGAACTTCGCAATGTGTTGCCAATATTTTTCACCATCGCGGTAATCTGATGGAGAACGTTTCGAACAGAAGTCAATTATTAATTACATGTGTAATATTTACGTAGTTAACCCTTTGCGGTCCTTAATTTCTTTTACCTACAGTAACCTAATTAATTTACACAATAGATGAAGAAGTGGATTTTCAATAAAATGTATTCTAATAATGCAGATTGCGTGACAAATATATTTCTGATTTGTTACAAGTGGGAAAGAAATGAAAACGTCTTGCATCAACCTATCCATCCGAATTATTTCTACGATCAAAGGGTTAATGTCTATAATTAATTAAGTTGTCATTTTAGTGTACTAAGTATGCAATTATATCAGAATGTGTGGAATTGTTACATATTTTCTCTAAATTTCTGTAAAATCTTGAATACAAATTTTGATAAAAAATGTATCAAAGATGTTTGAAGATGTTTCTCAAAGATATAAATATTGTTATACTATTAATTTTAATTGTACTCATACTTGTGGTTCCACATGATCCTCAAGTTCGATGCAATTTTAATAATTGAACCAGCAAAAATGAATCAGCATCACGCTGTGTGTTACAGTATAACTATTGTTTCATTTACAACGAACTGCAAATTACAATAGGAATTTCCTTTCTGTCTCTTTTTAAACATCACTATGTATTTTTCTACAGTGTTATACCTCATATCAAAACAATTCCAACAACACACTATAATATGACAAGCTCGATGACTTACTATACTTTGAAACGAAAGTTCATGAGCTTTCAAATTTGGATCTGGTACAAAGTTTGAAATTTGCACCGCACGTTACTTTTTTGCCGAGTAAATATTTGCATGCGATGTTCACGCGAATTTTTGCGTTAGAAAATGTACTACATTAATAATTTTTTTCTTTTACAGTGCGTGCAAATGGCGCACGCGTTGAGGCGCATCTCGTACGCAACCTGTGAACCTCAACACGCTCAATTCAGCTTCCTCGCTCGAGAGCCTAGAGCCCACTTCAGCATACAATATTGCCACTCTTTTATCACCGAATCTGCAGAACAGGTCAGTGGATTCTCCTACTTTTCCAGCTTCTATAGTTGCAGCGAGCGTCACGAGCGCAATAACGCATACGCGAACAATTTTTGCATATGAAATACGTTTTACGGACAGAAATGCATGTCCTACACGAAGTCCTTTTGTCTGTTTTTCTCAAAATCCTTCTATGTCCTTTAAACAAAAACAACATAGCGTCAGGTTTAACACTTTGATCGCCACGTCATCCACATATGGGTGACGCTTAAATTTGCATACAAATCAATCATTTATTTAGTAAGAATTTGTTCATTTAACTATTTGGTAGGATTTATTAATCATCAAAATACTATGAAATAAAATTTTCAACTGTGTTAGCGTGGTAGTCAACGTGATAATAATCATGTTTCCATAATACGTACGTACGTAATTATGTGTATGTCACACGTACCCACTAGGAGAATATATGTATGAAGGTATTTGTATTTGAAGTATTATATTTAAAACATTTAAAGTATAATACTTGATTAAAATTTATATAAACATCAAACTTAGCACATCTTTTGTCATGTAAAAGTTTATCAAAATTATATTTACATTCTTTCTCGAGTATGGAATCCTTACAAATGCACCGTTCGAATGTGTATTAAAAATGTATTATTTAAAAATGTAATTCGTTCGCAAGAAGTAAATGCGATGCACACAAATTTTTCTTAAAACTGCCACTTTATTATAGTTCAAAGATTTCAAGATCATCGACGTTTTTAACCAGAACTCCGTACTATCACTGTTTTTCTCGTTTCATAACAGCTAAAGGTAAAACCACTTGAATAACCTTACATTTCTCAAGCTATCACGATCATCGATATTTTTTTACCGGAACTCCACATTCTAATCATCGTTTCTGTCATTGCGAATCAGCTAAAATTAAATCGCTTCAATAATCTATAATAGAATGGCCTTGGCAGGAGAATGAATGCAAATATATTCGTAATCATACATGTACGCGAAGATATTACCTTCGGGTGAGGTCTGAAAGAAAATTGAAGCAGATGAAGGTTAAATAATGTGATTATTCGAGCATCACGAAGCATCTCGTGCGACAGTTGTTGAGAAAAAGTAAAAAATCCTTTCATATCCGTTTTATGTCTTTGACCGACACACCCCCCCCGTAACGTGTACCGGATGAGAGAATAAAAAGAGGAAGAAAAAGAGTCATAAGCTGTCCTTGGTGATATTGCAATAGTGTATCGCCATCATCCTGGACAAATGGCACTCGGAATAGACAAACGCGGAATGTTACTCGTTTCGACTCGTTATGCGAATAAATCGTCCACAAATGTCATAAGTTCTTAATGTCGAACCGAATAACATGCAGATTTTATGTACATCAAATGCCATTGGCCACGTGTATAGTGCAAAAGATGAGGATTTGAGTACAAAAGCATTTTGGTGACATTTTTGGGAAGTTGGATTATCCGATGAAACGTAATGTAGCATAAAACTCTTACCAGAGACTTCGACAGATTTTATCTTGCCATCAATTTTCATTGCCTAACGGAATCTTGCTAATAAAAATGTAATTTCAGGATAGTTGACGTAACAACGTATTTCATAAATTTCTGTACCGTTTCGAAGCAGTGTGTCGTATTTCTTGCATTACTGCTAACAGCATAGTGCATAAATCTTGAGATGATGCAGGTGGTTATTAAATTGGACAGTTTCTACGAACAACAATAATTATCGTTGTGAGAGGCATGCTTCTCCCAGCTCCGAGAATCGCATGTAACATACGAAAAATATTTTATGACATAGATATCCTTTCGAGATAAGGTTATACAGTTATGGATCAATGTGAAAACAAGGAGTATAATGAGCCAGGGCACGTGTTAACGTACGAAAAAATTGTAAATTTTATTTATTGCGTGGGTATCAATTCAATACCTACGTTAACATAAGTAATAAATGAAATAAAGATAGAAAATTGTGTACGATTGTTATACAGAACGTAAGAAGGAACATAAATGAAATTGTAAAAAATTTGAGGATTATGTAATCGGAAAAGATTGATTTACTGACAGTATTTAAGAATAAATATTTTTACGCTTTAAGTTTATTATTCAAGACTTTTTGTATTAAAATATCCTCTTTCGCTTTTCAAGGTTTAAAAAGTATTTCAATAAAAATTGCCATGTCAGGACGCTGTTCAAGAACGTATGCTCGTTACAGACATGCAATATTGAAAAGATAACTTTAGCCTATCATTTTGTTATAACGTTGCAGTTTAATATTCTCCTCGTCGTTTTTTAGCCTAACGTCAAAGTGAATTTTCAAAGAGAGGTTATATACGATACACAAGAAGGTAACAATGTTTTCTGCGCAATTTCTTGCGGTGATGAGGATATTCGATAAAATGTTGCCGTGCTAAAATTGGAACTCTATTCATAATATAATTAATGAATGCATATTCATGTTATACATACTGTGTCAAGAGATGCGTGTTGGTAAAATGGGCCACCCGTTCAATTAGTCATAATTACAGGTTACAATCGTGAGAAGGCATAAAACAGAGTGCGAGAGAGATTGTACTAATTAACAACTCAAACAATTCAAAGGACGAGTGTATAAAGAGGTCAGGTCACTAATTTATTATTTGGAGCAATGTTATTTTGACACGAGTGTGGATTTATTTTAATTATATGCAACAGATCGTTTCAATTATACATAAACATACATTATCTCAATTTTACATAAATATAATTTGATTATCTTATTTGAACACATGTTTTAAATGTTTTATTTGTACATAAATATATTTTTATTATTTTAAGTGTACATAAATATGTTTTGATTATTTTACTGTATAAAAATGTACTTTAATTATTTTAATTATACATAAAAAGCAAGTCTTTGTTATTCACTTACAAAATTATAATAAAACATATAAACGTAGTTCGGAAAAGAATAACAAATTCGTGGTCCTTTTAACCAAAACTGGTTGACCGAGATTGAATCAATTAAAACATTAAATCAACGAAATTTATACATATTATTTCAGTGTATGATATTATTCACTTTCTACTCATTGGTTCATTTAGTATCAATTGATTCATCAAACCATAAATTATGAATTATAATTGATTCATTTCTGGTATTTATACATAAAATGCTGTTGAGCCGAGAGTTATACGCGCAATATATATACTTTTATTCGATAACCACGCATTATGTTTCATATGGCATAATTATTAAAAACAGATAAAAAAGCATGATCAAGTATTTCGGTACATGTCCAAGATCAGAGGCGTATATCGTATCACAAATAAGAAAACAAGAAGCAAAAAGAAAAAGAGAGGCGTAAGTAAAGGGGTTACACCATGAAGTCCGGATTTCTGTTTGAAGCTTGTTGCATTGTTGGACCGCCATTAATGTTACCATTATGAAGTACAAGTACGTGGTAAGTACTCGACACATTGCAGAAACACCACAAATACGAAGCAACCATCCAGCAACCCTATCCAACAGCCGAGGACGCCACTTCCCCTCGTCGTTGAGCGTGCATAAGCGGCAATTATGCAAAGCAAGGGGCTCCCATAAGCGTAGCTACTGTCGATTAAACAGGAGTACGGGTCGGAAATGGTCGCGAGCTAACTGCGATTTCGATGATTTTCGAATCGATCTATTCGAGAACTTGATCTACGTAAATGCTTGCAACTACGTGGAGCATCACGATTGACGAGAAATAAATACACCATAAATCATTTTCAAGGTTTGATCAAACAAGAGAATCGTAAAAGGGAAATATAATGTTCATGGTATTCCGTGTGTATCGTGCACATTTGAGAGTTTGGGAAATTTTACTGGTTAGATGATTACAGTTTCAGAAATTTGGGAATCCGAAAACGGAGAAATTTTAGAATTTGGGAATGGGAAAATTTTAGAGATCGCAGAATTTGGAAGGGGAGAAATGTCAGAATTAAGGAATTAAAGAACTTGGGAATTTTGAAATGGAAAACTTTTAAAATTTGGAAGTGAGAAAATTTCAGAATTTGGAAGTGGAGAAATATTAGAATTAAAAAATTTAGAAATTTGGAGATTTGGAAATGGAGAAATTTCAAATAATTGGAAGTGGAGAAATATTAGAATTTAGAAATTTGGGGATTTGGAAGTGGAGAAATTTCAGAATATGGGAGTGAGGAAATTTCAGAATTTAAATATTTAGAAATTTTGGGATATGGAAATGAAGAAATTTCAGAATTAAGAAATTCAGGAATTTGGGGATTTGAAAATAGAAAAATTTCAGAATTTGGAAACGACGAAATTTCAGAATCGGGATGTCAGGAAATTGCAGAATTTGGAAATTAAGAAATTTGGGACTCCGACAATCGAGAAATTATAGAACTTGGATGTAAAGTTTCGAAATATGAAAATAGAGTAATTACAGAATTTGGTAACGAAGAAACTTGTCGATTTATAGATTTGCGTGTTTACACATTTGATACCCAAAAATCGTTCACTAAATAACAAGTAAATTTATTAATAAGATGTACGATAAAATCGTAAACACATTTTTTTGAAACTTCCCATCCGATGCATAAACATTCTTCATTTAATAAAGGAAATCTACAAAAAAATATCTGAATACCCGCGAGCGATAAAAAATATTCTTAATTACAAACTTAATATCGAAGTGTCGATAATTAATTCTTTCGCGAGTTACTCGATCCACGAAAATATAGGAATTAAATATTCCGCCGCTGAAGGTTTTTCAAGGAGATGCAGATGCTTTTCCCGTGAATTTTAATTGGTTAATTAATTAGCAACGGCGAACTGTTTCCCGTCTGGATAAATAAACTCGGCTCGGAAATTCTGTTAGGTTCTTTCGATGGACAAAAGAAAAAAAAGTTTCACGTCGAATAACGCTCAAAGAATGTCAACGAACTGTCGTGAAAGTACATAAAAATATTGTGTGATCTTTCCAGTTGCAGAAGTAGCAGTTCATCTTGGAGGAGGATGCTCGTTAAAACTTCTCGAAAGTGTAACAAACGTTCGAGCTAATTAGATGTCTTTGCAATTTCTCTGCTCGTCAGGGAATACGATATTTTCGACGCGATTTACACGCGTTGGCAATTAGAACGAACAGAGCGTAACAAAACCTATCTATTGTGCCACTTCGTTATCTACCACAATCTTACGAAACATTCTTGTAATTTTATTTCATTCATGTGTAACGGACAAATTAACTTTCAGCGTGCTTTCACGAACGTTAAAATCTAAAAATTATGAGATATGCACCTGGTACCTTGTTTTAATTATAATCTTTTATCTATGTCGACGTAATTAATGATAACAAACAGAGTTTAATTATTTGAAGTAAATTTAATTATAATGATCTACATGATTTATACATGATTTTCACAATTTTTTTAATTTTCTTAAAGTTTGGAGAGATATTTAGAAATTTGTAGACTTACAGGTGTTTGAAATGATACATTCTGAAATTTTTAAATAAAGGAATTTTTAATTTAGCATCTTAGAAATATTCATACGTAGAAATTTTTCAAATTTTAGATTCTCGAGTTTCGAAATTTGCTAATTCTCAAATTGAGAGATTGAGGAATTGAGAAAAAGAGAAATTGAAAAATTGAGAAATAAAGAAATTTAGAAATTACCGATATTTCAAATTCTCAAACTTAGAAATAAAGAAATTTACAAATTTAGCCACTTTGAAATTTAGTAATCGAGAAATGTTCACAATTATGGAATTAAAAATTTTTTAATTTATTAACTCACAAACTCCCAAGTTCAAAAATTCGCAAACTTACAAATTTGTAAATTTCTCATTTAGAAATCTTTCAATTCATAAATTATGAAAATTAAAGATAAAGCAACTGCTAAATTTGCACATTTAAAATTGGAAAATTAAAAATTGTATACTATATGCATCTATCATAATTTATTGCCATATATGCACTACATACAACAGTTTTCAGTAATTTATTTTAAGGGCAGTTTTAATCTCTATCTGCAATGCTGGTCACGTAGTTAATGACTATAATATTTTCTTTAGATGTTGCAGTTTTGCAGCTAATCTCTCTGTACACAAAATACCTTAGCCATTATCTGCTATCAGGTCGTCAATCTTCATTACATCCTTGATTACATAATGCAACCTTGATCTTCCTTCCAACACCGCGGACCACTTTAATAGCACCTTATAAATTCCTGATACTACGATAACAGATCAATTTATACTGTAAAGGTCAGTGATGGGCACATCTGGGAAAATTTACATATTTGTAAATTTAAGAATCGATAAATTTACAAATTTAGTAATTTAATAAGATGGAAATTTACCAATTTCCGAATTTACAAATTTACGATTGCAAAATTAAAAAATTCGATCGGCTGAAAATTATAAAATTTGGAAACTTGATCGATTGGAAAATTATAAAATTTGGAAACTTGATCGATTGGAAAATTAAGCAATTTAGAAATCTAATAGGCCGAAAATTAAAAAGACTGAAAACTTTATCGCCTGAGAATTACAAAATTTAGAAATCTGATAAAATAAAAGTTTAAAAATTGGAGAATTGGTCGAGTGAAAATTAAAAAATTTAAGGTTTTAAAGAATGTCAATATATTTAAATTTCGCGTGGAGTTATTCATCGCTGCACTAGACCGTAACATAGCTGCGCCCAAAAAATAGTAAATAACGTTTCAATCTCCCGATCAGACATACAGATATGTAGTTACTTATATGAAGGAAATGGACATGGAAATTGAGAAGCGACATTGAAGGTACAGTGACGTTTCTGAACTAGTAAAAGTTGACCTTAACACTAAAACTACCAAAGGGTTCAGATGACCCTTTCACAAATTTCCTACTTTAAACGTCAAAATTTGTTAAGATGGTTTTCTTGACATCTATGCTAATTGTCGTCAACACAAATAATCAATAAGTGTATTCATTTATGTTTTATCGTTCATTTATTTTTCAACTTCACTTTTAACTTCAAACTAATTGAAACATAGATCCAGCCGATTTCGTTATCTGTCCGCTTCGTACGAGTTTTGTCGTGCGCCTCCTATCTGCTTCCTCTCTGCTCGCGTGTTCATCAGGAAACCATCGAAAGGTATCCGTTCATCCGGAACAGAAAAATGCTTACGAAGTACGAAATAAATTTCTACGCTCCTCAGAAATCTACAAACTCACTAATCCATAAACTTATGAATTTCAAAAACTCATAATTTTCAATTTAAAAAAAAATATTTCACATTTCGAATTGTCAACAATCCGTGTTCAAAAATCTTAGTATATTTGCAAATTAAGAAACACAAAAGTTTACTTCCACCTTCCGTGCATCTCGGATCCGACTTTCCATGACACCTCCGCGTCACATAACACCCCCAAAAGTTTCACCATAAACACCGGACTTAATGCACTTAGTCGCTTCTAAAGTCTGGACCGGGTCTCGTTCTGAATTTCAGAGATGTACAGAAAATAACACGGTGACATTCCGGGAATAATTCTGACCCAGTCACAATTTTAATGAGCCTAAATCTAACTCGAACGATAGTTCGTGTTTCGACTTGCTCGATCGCGTAATTAGATACAAACATTTTTATTTGCTCATGTAACTGTGTAATATCTACAATCGCCGATCCACAACTGATTCCCAATAAAATCTACTGTCATCAATTGAATAACAACATTCAGAACGCTGTTTATAAGCACTAAAATAAACATCGCATATGATGGTAGCAAATAAGTCAATTATGATACTACCAAACAAAAATGTTTGTATCCCAGAAACGGTTGACCTTTCGACCTATGTGTATTAAAGCTTTTTTATCCAATACAGTGTATCCTATATACCATATAAATATTGAATGCTTTTTTTTGAACACTCCGTATATTTGAATTTATATTACAAAGGGAATTTTGAGAAATAATGTATTTCGTGGAATTCCTCGACTTCCCATTTTATGGAGTTAATCGATTTGTGCACTGAACGGCTCGTGTGTCAGTTCGATCTAGTTATCCGTTTCAAAGATTGTGAGTAGACCTTAGGTAAATGCTAGCATGGGGAGATTAGAATGAATCGGACCCGTTAATTGGGCAGTAAAGAATCAATGTACGAGACACGAAGTTTCTCGAGCACGCAACGAAGGTGGCACGAAGAACAAAAGCAAAAGCTGCCAGTCGGAGACCTGTTATACGGTGAGGGATTGGACCGACTGCAATCGTCCGGTCGTTGACACGTCTCTGTAGCTTCTGCAAAAATCTTACCGGCGGTTCAGCTGTTCCATCCGAGAACCGGGAACAACTTTATGGAGGTCTTTTCTCCGATGAGCAACGAGAATATGATCCTCCGGCTAGCAGCTTTCTGGTATCTAAATGGTCTTCCTTCGATACGTTCTTATCAGATTATCAAGCACCCCATTTCACGGCAGATGGCGCTGTCTTGGATAAATTAATCTGATCTACCAGCGATAATGATGAAGCGGGAAATCGATGTGACACGCTCCACTAATTATCTGCACTGCTTTTTTTACGTTCCTCTTCGACGAGAAAACAGTTTTTGTTGCAATAAATCTTGTTCCGCGGATTAATAAATTGGTTGTTAACATATCGCTGGTTTATGCTATTGAACCAGTTTATTTTTTATAGTCTTTTCTGCGTGTTCTTGACATTTTGCAATGATTGTAAAATGCATCGTGGCGTAGGTAGTTTGCAATCTGCTCATCGAATTTAATGTGACTAAATAAACTTTGTATCGCTTAATGTTCGACGAATTTAATACCATTTAATGTATCTCTCGATTTAGACAAGTGACATCGTTAGATTTAGTTGGAGAAGTAATAAAATTCTTTATAGTTATGTAATTGACGGTCAAACGCCGTTACACTGAATATTTAGGGATGTAGGTATTATCTTCTCGTCTAGTTTATATTTTACGACATTCTGCACAAATATTATTCGTAGCCTTAAATCGCTCGGTTTTATTTACGGAGTCTCAAAGTTTTTTAAGAGCGCTGACACTCTCAAAATGCTGAGCTACCGACTAATTAGACCTACTTCGGCATACGGAAGTATATTCTGGTCTCCGTACTATGACACTCGTATTAATGACATTGAATGCGTCCAGCGGAAGTTTTGAAAACTAGCTGCCAAACACGGTGGTTGTCGTGTGCCGTTTAATAGTCATTACTACGATTTAATTTTTAATAACCTGTATCTTCAAATACTACAAAACAGAAGTAAAATGCTCGATGTTATATTCTTTCATAAAATAATGGATGGTATGATATCTTGTCCGATGATAATACTTTATTTTTGTTTTCGAGGTTATACACATTCTGTTACATAATTGTTTTTATTTAAGTTGTAGATAGTGTAAAATGTATTGTAATATATGTAGTTGTATAATCTAGACATAGTGTTAGAATATGACGTGTTTAATCTTAATAAAAAAAAGTACCTTTTATAAAAGGACGTTTCTTCCTTAAATTTATCGATAACATTTGTTAGATACTTAAAATACTGCACAACATTTGTTAAATACTTAAAATACTACACAACATTTGTTAGATACTTAAAATAGTATATAACATTTGTTAGATACATCAAATACTGCACAACATTTGTTAAATACTAAAAATATTGCATACTTCAAATAGGAGATAATGGACCGATATCGAGGAACAGAGAACAGGTGAACGTCTGTTATCAACTACGCTGCCGGAAGTGTATCGAATACCGCCGGAGGAGTTTGTATCCAATGCGCGTATCTCGAGTATTTTGTGTAATTGAGCGGCTAATAGATCGACGAAAGTGCTGGTTCACTAGGGATCTGGTTCGAGATATTGTACGTGACCGGTCCTTTCTGCTTCTGGCAAACAACTGCCGCAGGTTTCAAGTGGAAACTAGAACTTCTGTTGTCACTTAAAGCTGATGTTCCGTTTATCACATTCTCGACATCTATCTGTCCCCATAACATGTTACGCCCGAGAAGGTCATAATTCATTTATACCAATTTCGCCTTCGATAAAACGTTATGCAACGGGGTCCATTTAAATCGTCCACCATATGTTCGAAAATATTAATGATACAAAGAAATGTTCTAGGCAAGAATTATTTTAACTAATTACATAATTCACTGCTAATTTTATACAGTATAATTATACTACAAATTATATCTTGTTCGGTATCTGATTATTGACTGGTTAAAACAAAATAAATAGTATATGACAATTAACGAAAGTCGTAACAGTAAAAATTGTATTAGTACCATCGAAAAATTCTGTCCGTGCATTCTGAAAGAATAAAAAGATACGAGAAAGATGTATACAAAGTATTATAAGGAATATTAATAATTAAATTCCGTTAGACCCCATTTTTAATTCTTGCATAAATTGTGTAATGTATTGCTGAGAGTAAGCCGGGATTCACGGGTAGTTTTTAACTCCGTAATAACGAATGATTAATCTCAATTTAAAATTATACGCGGGGAAAAGAAAAACTTACGAGGAATTACCATAAAATTACCATGGCCCGTGAACGATCGATTTTCGAAGATCGACTTCGGTCACGTATAAACAGCTCTGTACATATACTATGCACGCATTCGTGCAACGTTTATTCGGCATTGTTTGCAAAAGCGGAAACAGTGAATCATTATTCACGGTATCGCTGTTTAATTACAGTTGGCCATCGGTTGATTTTCTGTTTCCTCGATGGAACAAAATTTCGCGTGTGTACACACACGAACGATATGATCAACGGAAATTGCACGATATGTTTAATGTGATCAATGACTGATACGAAATTTGCGTTTAATATATACCTAGCAGGTAGAGGAAACGCGAAATGAATTATGTATACTAACTTGAATAATGTAATTTAAATAGCCGGCTATCGATACATCGAAATTACTTGGTGCGGGCATCTGCAAATTGGTTTTAACCCATGATTATTAACACCGGTTAATAACGTGGAACGAAAAAATAAAATCTTGCGGATCGAAATTTCAATAATGAGGCATCATTGTCTTTGAATATTGATAATACACCTTTTCTTACAATATTTTGCGGATTTTAACATTTTCATTCGTTTTCTCGAGAGATGTTTTTTTTTTATAGATTCTTAGACGCTAAACTTGAATCTATAAATTATTTGGTATCAATATTTGGAAGTTCACCTTTAACATTTAAGGTAGTTCACCTAATATAATTTATCGATAATTGCATGAACAACAGCAATTATCATTCATTATTATTTTCCTTTCAATTATTTGTTTTCAAATTTGAAACTATGCATAAAAATTGAATATACATGATTCTTTTATGAGGTTTTCATAAGCAGTTAATCATTTTATCTGTTTTTAAAGAACGTGGTCTCGACAGGCCATGCAATTAGGTTATGCCACAAGGATTCATCAGTAGAATTAATGACGGTTGGATATTGAAATTCCATGAGACCACAGAATCAGCTATGTTCCGACAACCTCAGGATCGTGTGTCCTCTAACTTCAATCTATTGGAATTTAGGTATCGTGACAGCTCAGCTTTGAGGTATTACGGACGACATTACGCGAATTCAGAAAACATTTTTCACTATTATACTTCGTTAGTGAACAGTAATAACATTATGGAACTAGCAAGAATATCTATAATACATTCAAGTCTTTTCAATCAAATGAATTAAAAAATAATTGTCACGATTAAATTTTACTTTCAAAAGGGCAAATTCCCAAATTCTCGAAACCCCAAATTGTCAAATTTCAAATCTGATAAATCTCCAAATTCCCGAAACTCCAAATTCTCAAATCCCAAAATTCTTAAATCTTCAAATTTTCAAATCCCCAAATACTCATATCCCGAAATTCTCAAACCCCCAAACTTTCAAAGCGGCAAATTACTGTATTTACAAGATTTCTAAATTCTCAATTCATTGAAATTTCCAAATTTCCAAATCCTCAAATCTTCTGATCCCCAAAATACTAAACCTACAAAATTTGCAGAATTCTAAAATTTTCCAAACCCCAAATCCCTAAATTACAAAATCCCTAAATTTTTAAATTCTCCGCTTCTTAGATTTCTAAACTTCCACATTCGATGATTTCCACATTAGTAATTTTACCAACCAGGAATCAACGAATACCAAAATCCGCTATTCTCCCTGAAAAAACCTAACATCCTTGTCAATGTATTATATCATCACATACGTATCACTCTACAGTGAACCCGATAAAATGTACCTCCAATTTTATAACATTGTTTATTTTAAATCGATCAAAAAGTATTCTCACATCGAGTACACATGTACGATATACATATATGCGTTCATTGACTTTCTATGAGTATCAATTATTCAGTTCAGTATTCCCTTGAATAATTCATCGACATTTTAAAGTTATAAGTTCAGTTTGAACGGCGTTCGTAACCCGTTTACCTTCGCTCGAATACACGTGCGTCGTCCACGTATGTTCTTTACTTTGTTTCTCTCACGGTGAAAAGAAACTCTTCCTGTTCACCTGCTCGTCCTCCTTATTACTTTTAACATATGCATCCTGCACGCTAAGTGTCGACTAGTGGAAAATAGAGTAACGAAGAATGCACAAAATCAGGTGGCACGTTCGAGAAGAACGAAAAATTGCGATAAAATAATTGCCATTTTGTGAGATTACTTTCAATCAAGATTGCTTTACTTGAAGATGTTCATAAAGGTGATCAAAGAAAATGGTTTACGGACCTGTGATATTTTTATTTTCAAAACAGTATCATCATTAATAAAATAGAGAATTATAAAACAATATCAACTGTTTCTCTGATAAAAGATTAGTTTAATAAATTGCACGAATTGAGAAATTGTAACCTTATTCGAAATGAAGATAATAATACACCATCCTCGGTGTACAGTTATCTCTGACGGGAACTTATATTCTTCTTTTCATAACAGTCCCGCAAATCACGCTGTAGGGAGTATGTTAAGAACGGGGCTGCTGTGTATCGCGATTTTAATCGTAATGATTTTTAGTCACAAAAAGTAAAGTACGTTAGCAATCCTGACCACATGCAATGAAGGGGTTCGGGCTTGCCGGCCATTAAAAAATGGTCGCATGTTGCGTATCTTCTGAGAAACGATTACTGTTAACTACTGTCAAAAGAAATAAAATACTGTTGATTATGCGTTATATATATATATATTACAGCACGTTACGTACATTAGTGCACGCGTAAAATGAATTATAATCCAAGTGTATTTACCTAGGTGAAATATTCAAAACGGCTGAAAACCATAAATTATTTATGAATTTATTACAGTTGAGATATTCTGAAGTAATTAGAAACTTGTTTAAGACTCTTGTATAGACACTTTAAGACACTTTATAAATTACATTAGTGATATGATACTGGCAGCAATTAGGGAAAATTAGGATGTGCTTGTAACGAACACATTACAACAAATATTTTATAAAGTTTAGATGAGTTGATATTACTAGACCGGTGTTCATGTACATATTTATTCCAATTAGAAGAGAATCAGGAAGTGCTCGGAGCAAACACATTCTGCCACATATTTCGCAAATGTTAATACTCCTAGACTGGTGTTCACGTATTTATATCAATTAGAAGAGAATCAGGAAGTGCTTGTAACAAACAGATAGTATCAAATATTTCGCAAACGTTAGATCAGTTATTTTAATACTACATGCATTTGTACGTTGTGGTCTGCAAAATATAATAAATCTAAACAATAGTTTATGTTTGTTTTACAAACTTTAACATATAATAAATGATGAAACATCCACAGTTCAATCATCGCATTAAAAGAATATATCGAGTATCAGTGAAATGATGCATCTGATTAACACTACAACTATCAACCAATCAAAATGACTGGTTTCGGGTTTGACATTTGATGTCATAAAATTTTGCTGCTGCTGCTGACGCTACAATATTCATTTATTTATTTTTCTACTTCATTTTCAATTCTGAAGTAAGTATGCACGTAATGACGGTATTTCTGGTGTTAAAGTGTAAAGGTAAAAAGTTTGAACGAAACAAAAGAAATCCGTGGAGTATAATTATTCGGTTGCCCACTATAGTTCCACGTGTTTCTTTAATCATGGTAAAATGTCTAGTACTGGAAGGTTAAACTGTTGCGATTCCAGTAATGATTTAATTACCTATGAGATAAAAGTCTAGCCACCATTCCAATTAGCCGAACAATCGTATTCGAGGAACCTTAGTATTAATCGGTAATGTGGCTGCAAGTACATGCTAATGGAAGCGAAAATGGCATTTGGTATCGTTAACAATAACAGTATCCAGCTTATAATCTATATGGGGGAACATTATCGTTCGGCAGGAATCGGGGAATAGCAAGTAGAGCGAACATGCAAATTGTCGAGTTGGTGCTAAGCATCCAGAATCCGGTGCTGAGGACCTTCCGATTAAAGCGAGTGGCCAAATTATCGTACTCGAGAGATTTCTTTTTAAAAATATGCAGAAGACGCGACTTTCCTTACTTTAATATCTTTATTGATGCTTGATAAGGTAACGTATAGTATATGACAAATATGCGAGTTACGTGTTAAACACGAATCTCATTTATGGAATAAAAAGAGAGCTTGGATGTAAAGTTGTATTAAATGTGATTATGAAAGTAGTTTGTGAGAAAATTATAAAAGAATTAAACTTTTCGTTAGTTTGTCTCATATCGATACATTTTATTGTATTATGAAAGAACTTTTCGAAAGTATTTATAAAGATGTTAATCATAAGTTATTCAGCTACTTTATTTTTATAATTTGCAAAGGAGCATTTTAATGTTCCAAATGTTCAAATTTAAGTTCTCCAATTCCTAAATTTCCACATCTTCAAATTCTCAAGTTTGTAAATCTACAAATCGTCAGTTAGACGACTCTATTATTTCTACAATTTCGAAATTCACAAATTTTCAGTTTTCTATATATTCAAATTCAAATTTGCAAATCCCCAAGATTCCAAATCTCAAAATATTCAAATTTCCAAATCTTCAAATCTATAAATTTCAAACCTCTAAATCTCCACGTTCCAAATTTCTAGATCTTCCAATTTCCAAGACATCAAATCGCAAGATTTCGAAATCTGCAAATGCCAAAATTTCGATATCTACAAGTGTGGAAGTCTCCAAAACTCCAAAACATCGAGTCTCCAAACTCCCAGATCCTAAAATCTCCCAATGTCTAAATCTTCCAACCTTGAAGGCTCCAAATCTCGAGTTCCACAGCTTCCTAAACTCTGTAACCCCTAAATTTCCAATTCCCCAAAAATAGTCCACTTCCGCCGATTCTCGAATAGCAAGATTCCCTATTTAACATGACTCCTGACATTCCCCAACCTTGAAATTCCCAAATTCGCAGCCATCAAAGCGTCCAAACGCATGACACCCCAGTTTCCGAATTCACGAGCTACGAACCTTCGTCAGGCAAATTGGCAAGCTGGTATTAAGCGTCAAGACGTCCTTGAATCCGGCGCTTAAGACCTTTCGATTAATTCGTTCCCGACGTTTGTCCTTTCTCAGCATCCCCAGAGGCAGACCCGCTGCTCTTACACGCTTCCGCTCGCCACTCGCGAGTTTCACGAACGACGGCGTCCTTAATTCACCGGAAGGTGTTTAAAGTTTAATCCGAAGAGTGCCATTAGGATTGACTAAACGCCCGTCGCAGACCAAGCGTAAAGTTCCGAGTGCAAAGTCTACTATAACCCCGCCTCTTGAGGCTCTCGTCCAAACGGAGTTGTTTCTACCATTCTTGCTAACTCCCGAAGAAAAAGAATCTTCGTCTCTTTTCCTATCAACGGGCATCGAAGCCTTAGGCAGACAGCGAAATCTTTCAGATAACAGGAAGACGCTTTTAGGACATGCCCCGAAGCGGAGACGGAAGCTCCACATGTTCAGATCGAACTTGCAGCCGGGATTGTACAGTCGACAGCCACACTGCTTCCTCTGTGAAAAATACAACAAATAAAACATGGGTCGCAGCATTTCGTATTCAGATACTGACAATATATTCGAGTAAAATTTTTTAAAGTCTCGATGTCGTTGAAATTATTGTTGGTTCTTTGTGATGTTATGCGTGTGTTCATACTCTCCAGCTCATTATGCTCTACCTGAACTGGTATGTATATTGGCCCTGTACACTCGAACGGCGTTTAAACAATTCATTTGAACATTTAAACATTTAAGAATTCGAACATTTGAACGTGTGACCATTTAATCGAAACAATTAGAATAAATATTTTTTAGCTAAATCTACAATGTTGCACATGCGATGTTTAAATACAGTGAAATATGGAACAGTGGCAGTTAATAACAGAAAATAATAATTTTCGCAAAATTGATTAAACTTTTTAGTTAAAAAATTTTCGAAGCACTAGTTTACATGTATATACCAATTATTTTGTGGTTCATAAGATACGTTATTATTCCTTTTATATGTTTTTTATTATTTGAACATTGTTTAATACCTGCAGGTAATTTCTCGGTAGTACTTTCTAAGTACTGATAGGTTAGTTTTATGTGACCTATCGATAGCCTTGTTAATATAATTTGTTCTCTTCTTGTTAGGGGGAAAACCGAGTTGTTCGAGTATATACCGTCTCTTACTTGATCTATGTATTTGTTTCTTGTAATTTCGCGAGTTTCGATGAATTTCGGTCAGCAAACCTGCCGATCGTATTCGCAGTGGTCGGAGGGCTTTGCACGTTCATTTCGTCCGTGGCACAATACGTTCTATCCAATCTGAAGATGTTATTCAACCCCCGGCAACGACAGAAACGAACTGTCTTCCACGTTTGTTGTTGCCTCGGCTTCAGGCTCTCGGGCGAAAGAGGAAAAAGCGAAACAAGGCCGCGAGTAAAAGGAGACGATCGAAGTAGCGAAGAAGGAAGAAACGTCGGGATGGAATTCAAGGTATTTTCTTGTCATCCCGAAACGACCATGCGGCCCATTGAACCTTTTATTTACTCGGCAGCCTTCGAGAGAGGAAATCTCTCGAGCGAGTCGTCAAGTGGACCGTCTTCG
The DNA here is from genome assembly GCA_947623535.1 of Coelioxys conoideus. Taxonomy (NCBI): domain Eukaryota; kingdom Metazoa; phylum Arthropoda; class Insecta; order Hymenoptera; family Megachilidae; genus Coelioxys; species Coelioxys conoideus. The sequence goes on from OX392451.1 coordinate 33,785,648, forward strand.
GTACAACTGATCGCTCGAAAACCACTCCGGCAACTCTTATCGTGTGACACATTGACAGTCAAACTCTCGCGGAGTCTTTCGATCGTTCCAGAATTTTTTTTTTTCTTTTTTTTTTCGACGTTCACTGCTTCCGAAACGAAGACAACGCTGTCTCGATCGACCATCCACGGAGGCTAATGAATTATTACGACCGTTTATTTTTACCGGATTCGTAGATGGACACCGATGATACGGCGTGGCTTGTGTATGAAAGTAATTAGGCAGAGTTTAGTGGAACCTTAGGAATGCGTCGAAACTTCTTCGTACATCTGGGGAATAGTTTGGAGTGGTACAGGAATGTAGCAAACATTTGTGTTCCGCTGCAGCCGTCTGGGAGAGAATTCGGAGAATTTTTTAAAGACGATGCAGCGTTTTCGAAATCGAACCTGAATGATAGGAATCCTTTGAGAAGTCGGGACTAGTTTCCTGGATGATGAGGTTTTATTGGTATGACAAAATTGTGACTAGCTGGAACGAAAAAGAATAAAACATAGATTATTAACAATTTACTGTTTGAACTTTTAATGTAAATCTTTGATATACATATACCTTACTATGGTATACTGTTCGAAATAGTACAATCATGGTCAAATTTACTCCACAAATTCTCAAATTTTTAATTTTTTAAATATACAAGCTTCTGAAATTTGTGAATTCGCAGTGTTTCATATACACCAATTCTCAGATTTATAAATATTCTACATTTTCTTGATGCTCCAAATTTTATACATTCAATAAAACATATATATTCTGTAAATTTTATAAATTCTATACATTTTATATATTCAATAAAACATATATATTCTGCACATTTTATAAATTCTATAAATTCTATCAATTCTACAAATTCTAAAAATTCCATAAATTCTATAAATTCTCCATATTCTCTAAATTCTCTAAATTCTCTAAATTTCTAAACTTCCAAAAACAGAGTAATGAACTCGAACAATAAATATAATCCGAATCATTACTTACATTCACCTGAAACTCTAATATTTCTTCATAGGAACAAAGTACCGGTTTAAGAGTCTCACGCGAGAGCCGTGAATCAGTTTCGCCCTTCATGTCTCTCTATTCTTTTTATTCTCGTATTAGGACCAAAATAGTTGAGGTTTGTTTCTCTCTCACGCACGGTAGCTAATACGATTTCTCATGCATTCACTGACGACTAACAGTCGTCACGGTGGATTGTTCTCCCATTTTTCAGAGCGGAAAAAGAAATCCTTGATGTGCAAAGCAGCTGCCACAGCAAACGGATATTTGAGCCCGTGACGAATCACTAGTTTAAAAACTTTCTCATTTTTTTCTCTTTCACGACAAAATAAGATGTTGATCTAAACAGTTCAGTAACGTGGAGTATAATTTACTTCGCGATTAAAAAAGCGATTTGTTTTTACACATATCTTCGAATTAACGAAGTTTTGAAATTCGTAGTTACATAAATAACAAAATGAAAGTAAACCACATATTTGTAATTTAATGGTGTTATTAGATCATTCGAGTCTCTGGATCACAGAATACCGACACGTCAAAATCCTCAATCCTCGTACACAAAATCCATGAAACTCAACATTCGTTGACCCAAAAATCCTCAGGTTACAAAATCCCTAGATTTATGATTTCCGATGTCATCGTACGTTTATAGGTTAGTGAAATTAAGAAGGGTTATTTTGGGTCCAGCGATTTATAAAGGATGTGGAAATTAGGTTGAAATTCTGGGACAAGTAGTCGACGAAAATTCCGTCATTATCGAAATGAAAATGTAGTTTGAAAAATAATATTTTCTTTCAGAAACAGAACTTAATTTTGTAAACTAATATTAGAAGACAAGTATTATATCAATATCAGTTGTGAGCTAACGTTAGAAGACAAACTAGAAATACTCTAAACTTGATTTCAAAACAGACAATTTGTCTAAACTATTTGCCTAAACTATTTAATTCGACAAATTTTGTCTAAACTACTTCGTAATGCAAACAATGCACATTGAAATTTGAAGATGTGTAATAAAAGGCGACTGTTTTATTATCGAAGGAAGAACTTAAAATATTAGGAGGTTAAATCGGAACGTTTCGTGACACACGATGACTCGAGACACTGCAAAATTGATTTCGAAGTACGGTATGTATAATCCGAATTACGTAAACATGCCGCATCACGAAGCATCATGAAATTTCCGTTTATGTCCAATAAATATGTAGCTCTATCGCGCTGAAACGTAACAGACAGTTCTTCCGCGTATTAAATGCCTTCCGTGTTCGACGATAGGAGATACAGCTGCGGTTTTTGTGGTTTTGCTGAATGTCAAAGGTACAGTGCGATAACGGTGTAATCTTCCCGAAGCTTTAACAGCGTGCGGCTATACAGTAGCCGTTGCATTTTATCAAAACTTTTATCCGCCGTGGCAAATCGCGTGCGAAACTTGAATAGAAAACCACCTGTTTCGTTCCTCTGTTTGTTCGCGATTCAATCCTTTCCAGGATATAATACTAATCGCCGTGGATGAAGCGACGTTCGCGGTGAATAAATCGCTGAGATAAATCGAACTCGATTACGTTTGAAATTTCAAATCGTGCTGTTCGGAACGGTACAATGGGGAAGAAAATTATATTCGATCAACGTAGTAATAGTATATGTACTCGTCGCGTTTATTGTAATTGTTGAACACAATATGTATTCATTATCCCGTGTTTAGACGTGATCAATTGCGTAACGTACGGGGAAATATCAATCCGCCGTTATTCAATCGCGCCAGTGTTTCTCTGTGCATTGATTATTAGATCTGCGGCGGGCAAATACGCCCGCGAGGGCACGGTGCAGGGGCGTCACGCGTGTAGAACATCTCGTGAGCACTGGTAGGTAGATAATTTGTCTATTTGGAAATTTGAGAATTCGGGAATATCGTATCTCGATAATCTTATGTCCTTGTGTTTCCGAAATTTCAAACTTGCAAGTTTTTAAATTTTTTATTGTTAAGCTTTTAAATTACCGTGTTTGTAAATTTCTAAATTGTTGGACTTTTAAACTTCTAAATTTCTAAATTTCTAAATTTCCAAATTTCCGATTTCCTGAATTATCGAATTGCCTAAGTTCCAAATTTCCAAATTACTGAATTACGGAATCACCGAATATCCAAATTCCCCAATTTCGGACTTTTCCAAATTTCCAATCTTCCACATATTGAAATTTTCGAATTTTCAAATCTCTAAAAACATTAATTTGTTAATCCATATTAATAGACCCACTTTTCCCAATATTTAACTAATAAATAATAAAATAATTGAGTTGCTCTCAATTAATTCATTAATTCTTGATTGAGAAATCTTAGCTAATTCTATCCTTCTTGTTGAACGCATGCCCCTTTGATATAAGATAGCAGCTACCATTTTGTTACCCCATCATTTAAGAAGTGCTGCTCTGAAGTCTTAATATAGAACACTCTATTTAAATCATCCTACATAAATAATTATAACCTGCGGACCATGCTACCTTAATAAGATAGGGTGGTGTATTAGTCGTGACCGCGTTTGAGAAATTAATAACTTTATTCAAATTTCAATTTTAATAAAATTATCTCCGATCAGAAATTCTAGATTTTCAAGTATTTAGATTCGAACATTTCTAGATCACTAATTTTCTATATTTAAAAATGTCTGGTTCTCCAATTATCTAGAATTCCAAATATGTATCTCACCAAATGCAGAAATTCAAAATTTCCTGGCATGAAGGAAATCCTCAAATATCCTAACCTACAGAGTTCAGATCTGAGAACTCATAGATCAAATCCAAAAATGACACAATCCCTATATTCCCGATTACCCCGATTAGAAAATCAATAGATCCCCAATTCCCTAGATTCAAAAATCACTAGATTCTCAATTTTCTCGACAAAACCCCCTCTGAATCCTCAAATACCCACACCACCGATTCTCAATATCGATTAATCCCTAGGTCACCATATTCCCCAGAAAGTTCCTAAATCTCATAACCTTATAGAGATTAATATGGTAGAGAGAGAATGGTACGAAGAAAATTTCGACCGTTCGTTTGACAAAAGCCATCAGTACGTGGAAATCGATGAAAGGGTTGATCTAACGTTGTTTAAGAACCCATCGGGAAAATGAGGGGAAATCGATAGTCTACGGTAAGTAGTTTTACCGTGAAACGATATCAGCCGGCGGGTAAGTACTCGAATAGTGGCCACCGTAGCCTCGGAATGAGGTTGACCTTGGCATTCTCGTACAGATAATAGTGGTACCTAGTTGGTGGCTGCGTACACTCCCCTCTTTTCGATGTCGTACCCTCATTTCGTTTCTTGCTACCTAACCCCGTGGCTACCACGCCGTCCACCGACAAATCAAACAAATCGAATCGCCACGAGTTCGCCTTGGGTGCCTTCTCGTCACGATCCTGACGAGTTTTCCTCGCAGGGACGAAACCGCGCGCGCGACATAACCTATACTCAACTGGCGTTCCTCGAAAAGGACGCGATCAACGATCCCCGCAAGAAGTCTCCTTCTGTCACAAGGAATAGTCGGAGAAACGAGTAACGGTCTGCTTTAATTTTCTTATCCCGGCGCGAAATTGTATCTCGGTTTCGCGCCGAACAGCAAAGGATTGAAACGAGAACGCTCGACTCTGTGAGATCGAACGGGTTTAACCCTTCGCTTAAGGGGACATCAAGGTCGTCGGGAAACAAATTTTCCTGAAACTAGCAGTATTTGAAGATGTCAATTAGAAAATATAAATTTAGAGAGGATAGAAAACAGAAAGAAACTTTAGGAAATAGAAAAGATACAGAAAAAATGGAAAAAGGTAAAGCTGTATGTGGTGCCAAGAACGTCGCAAAGCTCTCTCTCTCTCTCTCTCTCTCTCTCGGGCATCAAGCAACTATGAATTTCATCCACACGTTGCCGTAGAACCGAGATTGAACTTTTTTAAATGCGCCGATGTAATCTCGCGGGAAACGGTTCCCTCTTGAAGCAATAACCCGATACTGATGGAAATTACGGTAGTTACAGAGCGCCGCTGCGTAGAAACGAAAGAACAGGTGCCGTTTTGTAACTTTTAGAAATAGTCGGCTTTTCGAGGATTTCAACGGCGCTCCTGTTCGATTTTATGCGCAGGATGTCACGTAACTGCCGCTACAACCGGATGGGGATAACACGTGACAAAATGAGTCGGAAATACGGGATAACACTTTCTATTTTCGAGAATCAGCTCGGTACGGGTTTGACTTTTTTTCGGGAAAAATAAGACCAGCTTATTAAATTTTGTCATTTGTAGTCGGAAATTTGTAGAACGATCATTTGGCCCCTTTGGTAGTTTCAGTGTTATATTTCCGAACGAATCGTCGAGTATTATCCGTTGGTTTCTTTACATTGACAGTTTGGTCTCGATTGACACGCGAGTAGTCATTGGCCGTCCGTGAATCTGGGGTTAAAAATGTAGGTAGGTCAGAAGGCGTGAGTTGAAAGTTAGGTGAATCTGGTAGGGCATTGAACGCGTTGAAAGTGCAGGTTGATAAGGCGTCCCTGATCATTGAGACCGTTAGGATGAACAGAGTAGAGCGCCGCGACGCGACGGCTTGCAGGATACAAGTCACGTGGAGGCGTGCGACTATGTAAGGTATGCAGCCACGGTCTTTTTGTAGCTTTTTATTACCCCGGCTTGGTCCTCTGCTCCGACGGACGCTACGAAAAAGACGAAGAAACCGACGGTGCACAGCGACAAAAAGTAACATCCTCATCCACCATGCGAATTCGATCTTTAAAACTGGAGGAGAGATTTACCGAAATTGCACGGTACAGTCAACGGCAAATCTACCTATGAGTTTTAAATCCGCCTTCTGGCTCCCAGACTTGGAGCTTGACGATGCGAGGATTTGAGGAGCAACAAATTTGGCATTTTTTGGATTACGGGATCATCGGGGATTTGGGGAATTTGGGGATTTGGAGATTTGGGAGTTTGGAAATCTGGAAATTCGAGGATTTAAGTGTTCGAGGTTCTGGGAATTCGAGAATTGGAATTTTTAGGTACAAGAGTTTGAGAATTTGAGGATTTGGATGTTTAGGAATTTTAAAAGTGGGGAATTTGAGAATAGGGAAATTTTTAAGTCTAAGAGTTTGAGAGTTTGAGGATTTGGAGATTTAGGGATTTTGGGACTGAGGAATTTGGAAATTCGAAAATTTGGGGAATCTAGGGATTCGGGGTCTAAGGGTCCGAGGATCTAGGATTTTTGAAATTTGTTAAATCGCATAATCTGTGAATCTGAGGATTCGAAGATTTTGGGATTTTGAGATTTGGCAATTTGGAGATTTATGTATTAAAGAATTTTTGAATCTATGGACTTGGGGATCCAGGAATTTGGGAATTTTGAAATGTATGAATTTGGTAATTTGTAAATTTGTGTATTCAAATGTTTCGGAATCGATGGATTTGGGGTCCAGAGGTTTGAGGATTTAGGAATTTGGGGTCCTAGCAACTCTGGTCTTTGGAAATTTAGGAACATAGAAATTGATGTATCTTAGGAACTAGAAGTTAGAGAATTTGGAATTTTATGGATTAAAGATGTTGCAATCTATATATTTCTGAATCTAGGAATTTTAGAATTTGAACATTTGGAAATCTAGTGACGTGTGAACCTAACTATTTCGAGGTGTAGAGAACTGACTTTATAATGATTTATCTGTCAGCAATTGTAAATGCTACCGCCAGGTGGGACACTGTCAGCTGAACGTGCAGACACCAGAAATGAATTTACTTGAAAAAATACTTTACAACCAAATACAATTGCTTAAGCATTATCTCCGCGTATGTTCTGTACTTGTTCATATAATATTCATAACGCGACCGTGTCGAAAATTCTACGTTAGTTCTGCATGAACTTCGTCGTTCACACCTTATGAATTTCAAACAACTCTGAAAGTCACGCGTATCTACTTTCGTTGCATGCTAAAATACTTTTTCGTGGTACCTTAAGAAAAATGCAATAAACTTGATCTCCGTACTCTACCATAACCTGCTGCACACGTGACGCACTCAAAGTTCGAGCACGACAAATTTTTTTATATTTGTAACACACTCCAATTTTCAGTTTTAGTCTAATTGTAATCTTTATGGTTAGGAATCATTGAATACGAAACAGGCATGGCATTTTAACTTTCCTTATCTGTTGTAAAATTTTTGCAACAAGTAGTTTGTTATCTACGACACAGCTAAAAATACATCATAGTGCAATGATTCAAATATTATAGATCAAATGTTAACATTCTGCAATGTGTTGCGTGAATATACGATTCCCTCACATTTTCAACCATCTTTTAGTAGAAAATTATGGTTAGTACTTCTTAAATATTAATTAATAGTCTGTACAGAATAAATAGTACGAAAGTCAGCTAAATATTTACGTTAATGGACCAAATTTTTGTTACATAATTTGTCATTTACGCTCTACGAATTAGTATTTAAGGAACGTCGTTTGTAATATTCAGTCGACTACTCGGTTTAACTGAAACAAAGTGTATTGGTATATTTATGCAATTGAAGTATCAATTTTTATTGTGTGTTAATTCAAACCAGATAGCAATTTTCGTACGTCGAAATGAAATGCAGGGAACAGAAAGACGTCCAAAATTTCTTCGCAGAAACTTCGTCGAATCTGAACGTTCTGATCTGCATAAACGATCACACACAATGTTATCTCCGAATCTCTTTTCCTTCCACGTGGACCGGAAAGGGCTATTCGGTCGAGTGTTACGAGTTTAAGATCTGAAATTCACGCTGACATGGCGAACCGAGTGGAATGTCTTGTATATTAAATTATCCAAGGTCGATGATTAACTTAAAATCATTTACGAGCTACGACTACCGGCATTTCACCTCCGCTGTCACGCAGATTGCTTTGAAACTGCGGTAATTGAATTTGAGAGCACTTCCTATCTTGCTAATTCAACTCCCCGTATACAGCCGCAAAAAAGAAGGTCGGTAGTTTAAGTAGACAAATTTCAGACCGCGATTATACTCTAAGGAAAACTTGCGACTTTTGTGAATTTCCGGTTACGAGATAATTTGCTGCGCGTGTAATGTGGGCAGTAAAATTATCTTTAGTCGGTGAACGTTAGGGGAAACCTGATTTTGTACCGGCAAAAGGAAATTTAGTTTATCTAAGGAAAATGTTATAAATGAGACACAGAAGATTGTTAGTTATCGTTTTTTAGTTGGTGAATCTGCAGTACAACATAAATATAAACATAAATGTAACTATAAATGTAAATGTAAATATAAATATAAGTATGAGTGTAAATGTTAAATATATTTGGAAATTAAGGAAGGTGGAAGTCTCATATTTAAAAATATGAGAGCATGAGAATTTAGAAATATAAGAAATTTGGAAATTTGTAAATTTGGAGATCTGGAATTTGACTGCTTAAGAATTTGCTAATTTGAAAATTCGAGAATATGCTGATTTCAGCATGTACAAATATGATAAATTTCAAGATTAAGAAATTTGTTAAATCAGAGGTTTTGAACTTTGATAAAAGTTGTAAATTTAAAAAGATAGATATGGAAGTTCTTCGATAAGTTACAATTTCATAAACCAAAAGTTATGATATTCTTGCTCATCTGGTTTATCCGATAAAAAATGTCTTCGTTCTTGAAGCAAGTCCCATACATACTGGAAAAACATGAGGATTAGCTTACAGAAGGGTTACATATTTCGTAGTAACGGTTATATGTCGTATAGGTCTATGATTACATGACATTTACTAATCAGTTCCGATAACCAAAACGTATTCTGTAATTGATGGGGTATCTTTTCCTAATACAAACCTATCTTTTTATCTCCAGCGAGAAGAGTGTTGTGAATAACGGCATTGTTACAGGAACACCGACAAAAATATTCGAAAAAAGCTTATCACTCGATAGCATAACACAAAAAGTTCCAAACAATTTGGGCAATTTGAAAATTCCATTTTTAATCATTTATGCGATATGCTTATTTAATCGTTTACTAAAATTGAAACCGTAAATTTCATTCTATTCGTTTCAATATACAGATTCACTCCGAGTGGTGCAAATTTCTTGAAATACCCTGTACATTTTTTGCTTTACAGTATTAATCTATAAAAAGTATAAAAAGATATGAATCACCTTACACGAGGAATCACAGGAAGTGTATATTTGAATAATAAATATTCTTGTAAGTGTGATAAGATAAATGTGAAAAATCTTGCTTCATTGAGTAGATAAAAAAGGGACAAGCACAGCTGGTGAAGCACTTTGCCTTCAAGATTTTCCCACCGTGTTTTCTGAAGACGAACATTGAAAGCGATCCTAACAATTATTTCATATAATAGGTTTAACCAACTTGATTGCCATAATCATTCATCAGATTCTATACAGGGTGATTCATTTAGAGAGGTCCGCTTAAATATCCCCCCCCCCCAATTGCGACGGTACAAAGGATATTTTGTACGCAATTTATACGGAACTAATAGACGAATACATTGTAAAGAATATTTTCGTGGCAGGGTTACTTCTTTCACGATTTTCAAGGACATCGTTACTTTCTTACACATGAATGTAAGAAAGTATCCTACACTTTTTCTCCTGTACGACCCAGCTGACATTGAAGTACATATATTAAAGATTATGTAAATATATACGTTCCAGACATACACAAGATCAGAATGCGGATATTTGTGTACTTGCGATGTACGAGGGATAAAATCACGTGATCTATCAGATCCATAATATGCGAATTAAATGATTTTCGCTTGCTTCGCACAAAATACGACTCAAACATTTTCTGTATCATCGCTAAACAATTTATTCAGGTGGAGCTCTAAATGAACTTATCCAGCGCCGAAACGTCCAGCCGAGAGTAAATGTCTCAATAAAGAACAACCACGTATCGTGGCAATCATAAAACAATACAAAAGAAACCGGGGCAATTTTTCATACACCCGTTCGGTTTCCCACACCACATCCCCATTTATAACGTCGATATCAAACGATTCGAGATGCAGGATCGGTCGATCTAACGGTGCCTGCATCGAACGCGACAATTCTCGACCGGTTCGGGACAAAATCAAAGACACACTTTCGGTTCAGCTACGAAATCGTCGCGAACGCGGGAAACTGCGACGGGAACGGCGTTCCGCGGTCACAAAAGCAAAAGGCAGCGAACAGAAAAATGTGGCCGGTCGAGCGGGGCCTTAGGACGATTCTCGCGAGCCGCTGTACGATCGATCCTCGTCGATGACATCGCGTACATCGTGCACGAAATGGAAGGCATCAGGAGTAACGTTCGTGGTCCGACACGAGTTCGCGATCGTGCCGGCAGGAGGTCAAAGAACGCGAATCGCAAACTCATGCGATCGGCTCGTTGCTTGCTCTCCCTCTGGAGCGAGAGGCCCGTGTGGTGCTCGGCTCGTCGCTGGAACAGTGACAAGGAGGAGGCAACGAAACCGAGGCGAGAGACGAGGAACAAGATAGCTGGTATTCGCCAGCTGCCGTTGAACGTGTTCAATGCCGTAGTTGGAGCAAGAAAGCGGTCGGAGAGAAGAGGTCGGTCGGTCGGTTTCGAGGTCTGGTGGGGATACAGCCGTGTGGGCCGCCGGTACTACTCCTGCTTCGTGTTTCTCTTTCGACTTCAGTCTCTCTCTATACGTACTGGGAGGTATTGCCATTGTTGGGTCGGTTAGCATGCTCTAGGCGGCTCGCCTCGCTCGAGAGGAGCACCACCTGGATTGGCCTACGTCAGGTAGGACCGAAACTGAGACGTCCAGACGGGGGGGAAACGAAAATCCGCCGACTTCTGGCCAGACCTCACGGTTGACAGTAAAGAGGAAGCACGCGATGGGCCCCGTCGACCTCCTACGAACGATTCCAAACAGATAAATTAACCGAGACGACGTGTCTTTTCGTGCGCGCACCGATTTCCACGGATATCGTCGTTGTATCGAGAAGTTCGACCAAATCGATGTGTCGCAGCGAGTGTCCGGATGATCTCGACCACGACGAGTCGTCGAAACGATCCTAACACCGAAAGAAGGCTGTATCCGGTAGCCGAAGAGAGAAAACGCAATATGCCGGCAGAGAGCCGGGTGCAACGTCGTTCCCGAGATCAACGATCCGAAGATAAAGTAAAGCGGTATAAGATTATCGCGCAGATATTATTTTAACACGACATTTATCATTATCGGTGCCACCTGAACGTCGCGATCGAGACCATTCCGTAAGCTGAATCGGAATAATTCCGCTGGCCGATGCCGGTTCTGTCAGCCGGCCGTAAAGATAAAACGGGCCGTGGGACAGAGAGAGGACGAGACTCGGTGAGAAGGACACGAAGTTAATGCGCTAGTGGTAGATGCAAGCATGGTTGACAGTCGACGAGGACGAAGCGAAAGGCAGCTTCGAACTCGTTAACCGGTTTCCGCGGATCGGCATGCAGAACGACACTCGGTGAAGACTACGTACGCCACGAAGTGGAGCCCAGGATCTTCCGTGCATGTCCCACGCGTAAAGCGATCGGACCGGTCCGCTGGATCAGAGACGAATGATCACCTGCCAACGATAATATACCTTACAGCGGTATAAGGTGGTGCCGGATAATTCTCGAAGATCGTGCCTGAAAACATGGATACCGTGAAACGCTTTTATTGTAACAGACAACCGGACGGGAGTGACTGTAGCTAACAGCGTCAGGGAGCGTACAACGGGCGTATAAAACCGATACCAGAAACGTTCACGGGACGACGTTAAAATGGTAACCGAACTCTCGTAGGCGGATGATTATTATTCTAGGAATCCCGGAGGCAAAGTCCGGATCACCGCGGGGACCAGAGGAAGAGAACACGCGTGTCAATTATCGGAACGTGCTTCCCTTGTGATTCAGTGAGGTATTTTTGATCGTGCGTGATTTCAGTTTCGAGAAAAGTTTCGTCCGTAGACAACGGCGAAGGGATAAGAAGGTACGCCGGTTGATCTCCGAAGTGTACGAAGGAATGTCGTGATCCGAGAGGCGCCTGTTTATCTCCGCCAAGTGTATTTCCTTGGAAAGTGTGTCTGTTCGCTGATAAGTGAATGAACGTTTTACCACGGTGATGTTGAGTGTGTGGCTACAGAGCCGGTGTGCCGGTACTGTACAAATTAGAAAGTGTGCTAAGTGGTGCCGCGGACAAGTGGATGCCAATTAAATCGTCCTACGGTATCGTAGGAAAAGAACTTGCGCATCGAGCCAATCGATTTCTGATTGATCGTCCAGGGTGTCTCTTCGTTGCGCGTATCGATGAAGGATGGAGCCAGATCGCGTTCAACCGGTACCACTGTCGAGCAAAGAAACCGTGCGTGTCGGTACAGAAGTTCTACGCGATTCGCACGTCGTCGGTATCGTCGTCCTCGCAGCTCGAACGATGACGAACGAAACGGTGATTTAATTATTGGTTGATCGGATCGGTGGTTATTCGGTAGCTGGAAAAATTGCCAAGATCCGGCGAAAGCCACGTACCGTGCTCTTCGAATCGTATTGGAAGACGAAGAGGTGCAACGGTCGCCGTGGCATGAGGAGGTTCACACGCAGGCGCAAAACCCTGGCCGCATTCTCTGCGATTATGGGACGCCTTGGTAAAGGCTCGCAGAGCACGACAAGGCCCATTTTCAGGGTACAGTATCGCAAGCTCGTAGACGAATACTCGCAGCAACAGGATCAGCTGAAGTTTATGCCAGCGTTGCCTGACTACATGTCGTACTGCTGTTGCCGATGTGGGCACACTCAAAAACTCAAAGTAAGTTCTCAATTTCCGTTTCACCTGCGTTTTCTTTCGATCAGTAGCGCGATACGTGCGGTCAGGTACCCGTGATGAAGGAATGCGTGAGATTACTACTTTCGCGAAGTCCTCGCATCGGTACACAGCGTGTTTCGCGATGAAATAATGTGACTAGGAAATATTACGTTTATCGTCTACTAAATATGACTATCACATACTGAATACGCTTAACTATCACCTACTGAACATGTTGAACTATCAATGTGTGTGTTGAACTATCACTCACTGAATATAACGTTTAACTATCGTCTACAAAATATAACATCTGTCACAAAATAGTAATATAATAGTGCATAGTATATAATCACCGACTTAATAATATTAATCATCTAAAAGCAGTAGGTGATAGAAATGTAATAGAACTTTTATATTCATTTTTCATGGGAGACATCACTGTGAAGAAAATTTACTTCACCTTTTTAAAGGTCATACTAAAACCCAGTTATCTTGAGTACAAGCATAGGTTGATTGTAAACCTTGATTATGAGTCACACTAATTGACTCACTTATCAGAAACTTATCGTGAGATAAATTATACATTGTCAATAAATATTTTGAACCCTGAAGAACTGACGATATACATTCATCCGAGACGTTTAGCAGGAGAAAAGTATAAATTTCCATCAAATTAATGATGAGTACGTTTAAAAGAAACCGCTGCAAGTTTGGAATTTTGTACTCACAAAATAGCCTAATGGACCATATACAAAATTTCCTTTCTAGAGTGAATTTGAAGCAACTTAAGTGATTATCCCACGAATTTTTGGATATTCGTTATCGAAATATATTTGACTGCTGTACCGCAGTTTTTTGACAGCAACAAAGTAAACTTCTTACGCTCCCGTTTTATTTCCGTTTCAAACGAACGAACTGTACGAGGAAATAAAAGTGAAGAAACCGTCTGCGTGTTATTTAATCCCATAAGGACATTCGATAGTATCGTTTCCGACTATTCTTTGAAACGAACCGAAAGAACAAGAGGGACCTGCACGAAAGTCAACTTTCACGCGAGCTAACGATGATTGCGCCATTAAAATGATCCTACTATACCGAGGCATTAGGTTTATCTTTTATCTGCCGCTTCTTTTCGGTGCTGTGTACTATGCCCGTTCGTTTTATGCCGGCCTGCAAATCACCTGGAACATCTTACCGTATTAACCAGTCGCGATTAGGTTGCGGTACCGCAATATGACCCCGAACACGCTGGTGCATCTGACACGTTGGAATTCAAGTAAACGGGTTCCCATTGTTTCGTCCGAAAAAAAAAGAGGACGAGTTGACTAACGGCTAGTAAAAGTATTATACTACTTTTGTGACTGTTTCCTACCCGGTAAGGACGTGTATAACGCGTAAACTTTCTGTTTTTACGAACTGAAAACGGAGCGAAGCCGAGAGGAACGTACGCGAACAACGCCGTGTAATTTTAGCCAGTGAAAAGCACCGTAAAGAGACAATGGCAATTTAAAATTTCAAGTGCCCGGAGAAAAGAGAAGAGATTTTGTCACCGAGGAAAATACCAGTGAATTATCTTGACTGTTTAAGAATTTTCAAAGTTACACAAAAGTTTGAAGCCCTTGTTTGACCATAATTTAGTAATCGATGCGACTTTGAGTATCTATAGAAGTGAAATTAATAACTCGATGAACTAAACTTTAATTAGAACGACGTTAGCCTGAGAGACTTGAAAATTGATAAAAATGGAAAATTGCAAAACTCTGGAAAATATGTTGGGGTAAATTGTTTTTCTGCGAAAGTAGCGAAAAGATGGCGCCGTGTTTTAGTCAGATAACAAATTTTTCTACAATAAGCTGTTCAAAGACATTTATTAGATACAGGAATTTGACTAGAAACTACGAAAATAAAATTATAAAAATTACAGAAATTATCGGTTCACAAGTGACAAAATAACAATTCAATGATTTTTAGGCATCGTCGAAATCAAAATACGAGGAATCTAATATCATCAAGAAAAAGATTTTATCTTCTACAAAATAATTGTTTTACAGATAGTTAACAAGCATTACTAATATCAATAAACAAAGTGGTTAAATTTAATGTGATTCTAGTTCTTGCTTTAGTAAAATAATTTTCTGTATAGACTAGTTCCACTTCATTAAATTTTTAATACAAATTTAATTCTTTAATTTTTGACTTATATTTGTTTTTGAAATATGAAACGTAGCATTAAAAAAAAATCATGCTCATGTCATATAAAATAGCTTTCAAAACTTCTCAAAAACCTGTTTCTTTTACACGAATTTTTTTGCATATAAAACATAACTTCCAAGTTGATCCACGAGTTACCTAAAGACTTATTTTTAAATTCGACAATTAAATTATTATGCTCTATATTACATAAATCATGAAAACACCATTCACTCGTTTTTCACGTATCAGTGGTATCGTATCATTTGAGAACCAAACTCGTATCACTATTTCATTAAGTCACGAGATTGCAAAAAGAATGAAAGTACCAAAGAATTATTCACGCGCGTTGGAAAAGTTTCAGTAACAAGAACCTGTCACCTCTCGTTCTGTTTCGTAATTGTAGAACCGGATGATGTGTTAAATAGGTTTACTATCGCAATAAATCTCAGAACTAGCCGGGTCGTACACGGCAGCAGGAAAAGATCGGGAGAAAATCTAAGGAGCCATGATTCGCTTTGAAGACGGACGATTCAAAGGGCCAAGAGAGTCCCATAAAGAAAGCTGGAATTTCAGGACTTCAAGGAAGTTGAACGAATAAACATCTAAACAGAAGTGGAAATTCGTTAGCGGGAAAAATATTTCTACGACATTCCAAGAAATTACTATCTAGAGGAAATACAATCGCGGACGTCGCATTGAATTTACTATAAGAAATCGTTCTTATTAACGTATGGCGATCGTTCGAACATTCTAAACGTGCCGTTAAAATTACTATAATAAGTGGAATCTGATTCAACAGTTTTAAGCACTCACCAGTGATGTATTTAAAGAATTCTTTGACGTAATAATTTAACAGGATAATTCATTTCTTGGTTCTTTGCAATATGGAGAATTAGGTATCGCAGTAATACTTTGTATGTACTATCATATCGAATAATAGTGACCGATTTATTAATTTAATTGATGTTTGGAAAAATCAAGATTGAATCGACAATGCATCGATCGTAACTGGATATATCGGTTTAGGAAAGTCATCGTTCGCTCGGATATGTACATTTAGGTGCAATGAGGCTTCATTTGGCTTAGGAAGAATCTAGGGAGAGAAATCTGTTAATATTTGATTTCGATTTCTTTAAATTTTATGGTTGAACTTGAAAACTTTTGGATTTATATTTGCTACATTGTAAATTTGTCTAATATAGAAATTCCACAATTTCTGAACCTCGAAAATTTCTAACCTCAAATCTCTAGATATTCGAATTTCTAAATTTCTAAATTTTGACGTTTCCACATTTCCAAACCTCAGAAATGGTAAATTCGCAAATTCCCAAATCCCCAAATTTCCAAATCCCCAAATTCGAAAATTTCCAAATCCCCAAATTCCTAAATCCCCAAATTCCCAAATCCCAAATCCCCAAATTCCCAAATTCCCAAATTCCCAAATTCCCAAATTCCTAAATCCCCAAATCCCCAAATCCCCAAATCCCCAAATCCCCAAATCCCCAAATCCCCAAATTCGCAAATTCTCAAATTCCAAATCCTGAGTTCCCAATTTTCCAAACACCCAAAATTCCAAAAGCTCTAAACATCCAACTACCTAAATCCTCAGCGCCCAAAATTTTCAAATCCCCAAAACTCTTCAATATCCCCGCATTAAAAACGCTTTGCGAATTGCCTTAAAGTTCAAGGAAACACGCGTTTGAAAATGATTTTGGAGACGAAAACCGAACGAGTGGTGAGGCCAACCTCCCCGGTATCGTCTTTTTCCTTCAGGAAGCCTACCGTGCTCGTCGGTGTACATGCAGGAGGCTCTCAAAGAGACTAACCTTAGCGATATTAGTGTCAAGAAGAGACAGGAGAGAGAAAGAGAAAGTGAGAGAGAAAAGAGAAAGAGAGGAGAGGGGATAAGCCGTGGGATCGGACGGGCACATTCCTGAGGTCCGTGCTTATAGCCGCTCGTGGCATCCGATACCTCATGTTCGTTGCCTCTTGCTTCTTTACCGACGGAGTGCCTGCATAATACTGATATTACAGCAATTTTTTTCGCCGTGCTTCTTATACTCATTCCCACGTGAATTACACGAAAGTGTAGAAATTTGATTGAATTTCAACGTCTGTCGGAAATCCCGCGAACAGCTAACGGGTGAAAATGTTGGATTAATAGTCACGTATCGGATAATTGCTTTCACTTTTCTTCTTGCTACTCGCATGTACCTGTACTTACTTACATGAATTGCGTGAAAGTGAAGATGTTTAAAAATTAGTTTTGGAATTAAATTTTAAATCCTTGTAAGAACTGAGCGAAGGAGAGATACATATGAAGTGTATCGGATCATTGCAGTACTTTTTACCATTTTTAATTATAACCTCGTGTAGTTTACTTCGTATAAATTATTTTTGCATGAGGAACATAATGATGGAGCAGTTTGATTGAATTTTGTACATTTATTAATATATTAATATATTTTCGACAATCATGTTGGGGCTAATTAATTATTATTAATGTGTTGATACAAATGAAGGATGTTGAAGTTATTAGAAATATCAGGAATATCGTAATGTGCTTATCACCATTCTCTACGTAAATCATCTTCAATCCTCTTTTAGCTCCGCGTTTTTATGTCGTGTTTAGCCCCAGACGCATTTATCGTGATGCATTCGGTCTACTTCCTTTCCGTGACACGTCGTGTGCACCGTTCCCACACTACCGACCATCACAATTTAGATAAACCGGTGCAGTGGAAAGATTAAAAGGTTAGTGGAGAAAATAGAGTACGTTAATTGCCGTCACTTGAACCACGACCTCACCAGAACCCACCGTCGACCTGGACCACTCGAAAAAGAAATCATCTTAACAAAAATTACATTGTAGGATATCTCATAATTGTGAAAAAGTATAAATACTTATGTAATGAAATTTAAAATTCTAAAACAACAAAATGTTAAAATTCCAAAGTAGCAAAATTTTGAAGTGGCAAAGTTAAAATGTTTCAATAACTTGAAGTACCAAACTTCCAAAACACCAAAGTCCTAAAGCATAAAAATTCCATGGTTTCAAAGGTCACAAATTCTAATATTTCCACGCCACGAACTTTAAAACTTATGAAATTCCAAAGTGCCGAAGTTTCGTAATTCCGAAGGTCACAAACTTTTAAATTTCAATGTCCGGAAGGTTCAAACTTGCGAAATTTCAAATTGCCAAAGTTTCATCATTCCAAAAGTCATAAAGTCCAAAATTTTCAACGTCCCAATTTCTCAAACTTGCGAAATTTCACATTGCCAAAGTTCCCAAGTCCAAAAATTCCAAAATCCCAAAGTTATAAAGTTCCAAAATTCCAATGTTCCAAACAGCCAAAGTGTCGAAGTGTAAAAAGCCCACATTGTCAAAATTAAAAAATTCCTAAATTCCATTATTCCAAGATCGTATAGACTCAGAGTTCCATAATTCTAAAATCTCCGACTACCGAAAATTCACAAAATTTCGCAATACAGAACTTCCAAAATCTCGCGTTTTATATTTCCACCGATATGTGCACGAAGAGAACATCCTTCAAATATTTACCAAAGTGACGACGATCGAAGGTCTCGAACCATACCCGCTAAGCAGTCACGCACGAAAGTTATTTGACATTAACAACGAATCGCAAATATACGACAGTAATCGTTACAACGTAATTTCATACAATTACACGCGGAATTCTTTCTATTTCGATTTCATCTCGCCCCGTTTCTTCGATTGCGTAACAAGGATGATCCGATGAAATGTTAGTAGGTTGCAAGTTGAATCGTTGTTTCGCCCTGAGATTAGCGAGAGTGATTGTATAGTAAAATGAAACTTCGATATACATACTCTTATTCCTGTTCACGTGAGAACGTATAATCGATTGCGCATATAAAGAACGTACGGTGCCCCCGATATACTCGTTGCTCAATGTTCACGAGTGGGACGATCATGGTTGCAGAATATTCTAATAAAACAAGCAAACATCGAGCAGCTTTGACGACGATCGAACGTTTCGCCCTCGCACGTTTCGTCATAAGTTTCTCGGTCGAGCTTTCGTTGCGATCGGATGTCTGTTGCTTAATGATCAGGCCCGAATTATGATTTTTCGGACCCCGGTGTTATCCTTAACACCTTGAACGCCACGTCACCCAAATATGGGTGACGGCTATGTTTCCACAGGGATCCTGTGAATAATTAAAATTATAAAATCCTTAAAATTGATTAAAATTATAAAATTATTAAAAATAATTAAAATTATAAAATCCTTAAGAATGATTAAAACTATAAAATCCTTAAAATTAATTAAATTAATAAAATCCTTAAAGTCGATTAAAATTATAAAATGTTTAAAAATGCTTAAAATTATAAAATCCTAAACAAATGATTAAAGTCATAAAATCCTTAAAACTGATTAAAATTATAAAATCCTTAAAATTGATTAAAATTAAAAAATCCTTAAATGTGATTAAAATTATAAAATCCTTAAAATTATTGAAACTATAAAATTATTAAAATGATAAAGTCTTTGAAAGTTCTTAAAGCTATAAAATTATCCAAAAGGAATTGGGTTATATAATTCTAAAGAATTATAGTAGGATGTAGAATTTAATATAAAGCAAATATTCTTGATGCGCAACATATCGAATCGATGCGTACTACCTGCAGCTTGTATAAAATACATAAAAAAAACTCCCCACGTCTCGAATGAGATTGTCAAACAGTAGACACACGACGGTTAATAGAAGAGGCCCTTAACTTTCGCCAATACAGCACTCAAGGAAACAGCGACGACATCTTTCGATGTTTCGCCACAAAAGATATTTTGAATGACATCGTCAAGAGTTATTTTCGTGAGAAGAAGGCCCGGTACGCTCGTCGAACAACCCTCGGTTACCTATTGAAGCAACCTGGACACCCTCGCCGACCTCGACAATAGCGAACGCGAGATTGATCTCACCCCAGCGTGTCCACAGACAAAACCCCGAAGTCTTTTAACGAGCCCTTAGAACCTACGATCCGAATTCGAATGGTTAGCCAGGATTCTGAAGGGAACCAGGTGGACTCAGGTAATTCGCCACGTGTGTCGCGACAATGGCTCGCAGCCCACATACGATTCTCGTTTTCGTTCGGACGACGTGAACCGCAGTCGAAACGCGGATATTTTAGTTTATCGGAAAGGGACAGATTTTTCTGGTCGGGCGAAAAAGATGGCGATCGAACGGAAAAGGAAAGCTGACTGAGAGAAAGAGCGAGACGGAGAGAGCTTCCAGGTCGCAGACGTTACGGAATTCCTCTCGACATCAATAGAGCATCGTGCACAAAGGGTGGGCCATTATTGTCGGGGCACTTCATAGGAGCTCCAGGTACAATATGAACTCTCGAGCCTTGGTGGAGGCATAAGTTACACCTGGTAGCTCCTCAATAACACATTACTTCCCCGGCAAAGAACGTAGTAATGGTTTCGTCGTGGATTCGTCGTGCCACTCGAACTCGCCCGCTCATTCTCTCTCATCGTTTTGTTGGAGAACTGAAAGCGCCATTTTCGGACTATTTTTCTCCGCTTACCACCGCCAGAAACTCATGAGAATATAATTGGCAATGGCCCGATACCTGTCAGTCGCTTTGGCTACCGAACTTCTTACCTTCTGCGCTCCGAAGACTCGTCGTTCGATTGATTTAACTGCTCGAATGATGCCATTCGACTTAATACAATTTGAATTAATCCATTCGGTTTAATATAACGATTTGAATTAATTCATTCGATTTCATACAGCAATTCAAATAAGTCCATTTGGTTTAATACAACAATTTGAATTAGTCCATTTGCCTTAATGCAACAATTTGAATTAATACATTCGATATCGTACAACAATTTGAATTAATTCATTCGATTTCATACAACAATTCGAATTAGTCCATTTGGTTCAATACAACAATTTGAATTAGTCCATTTGCTTTAATGCAACAATTTCAATTAGTCCATTCGTTTTCACACAACAGAATACCGTCAATCAAAACAATTTTATAAAATTGAAAACTTCATCTGATTATAAAATTAAGAAGTCTACCTAATTACAAAACTAAGAAGTTCACATAATTATAAAATACCGAGACCTACCTTATTATAAAATCAAGAAATCTCTCTTACTATACAAATAAAAAATCTGCCTTGTTACAAAATTAACAAGTCCATCTTATTACGAAGTTAAGAAATCTAGCTTAATTATCAAGAAATAACGTTAATTTAAGGGGCAATTAATGACACAAATGCGATTACTTTGAATCTGAGTATTTCCGATTTTTATAAACTGCAAGCTTGCTGAAACAGGATAGTTACAGCGTGTGTGGAGTTTTCAGGATCCCAAGAACAAGGAGGTGATATCCGTGGCATTTGTCCACACGGGATTACCACACTGTGTGAGTTGAATGTCTAAATGCGCCATACACGACCCTCTGTGTGCACATAGCACT
This sequence comes from Coelioxys conoideus, assembly GCA_947623535.1. NCBI lineage: Eukaryota > Metazoa > Arthropoda > Insecta > Hymenoptera > Megachilidae > Coelioxys > Coelioxys conoideus. The sequence continues at coordinate 33,807,143 of OX392451.1, forward strand.
GGTACGTTTATCCACTTTACTTCTTCCGAGTGGAGAACACTCTCTGGTATTGTCTTACAGCTTATTCCATCTAAAGAAACTAGCGTCCCTTGTTGATACTCGTGCAACGCAATTCTTGCGTATCAAGTGTGCTTATTAACACTTGGACCACCGCACATTTCATGAAACCCACGTCTTTTATATCCTTATTCTTCTCATCCTTTTATACTCGTCTGCTTGTTATTATTTTACAATTCTGTTAATATTATTTCAGATGTTCTGTTTTAATCATCTAAATTTTATCATCATTTTAATTCATCTAAAATAACAGTGTCCATAGAGTTGTATTTGAGTATTTTGAGTGTTAAGTTGTAATTTATACGAAATATAATAATGTACTCTTCGCATGATTCTTTATATTTTTTTATCCTGTAAGCTTCGCAACATGCATTTTCATAGTTTAACGCGGAAAATGCATATCGCAACGATGACATGCTACAACAAGGTGATGTAGATAAGCTACAATATTCTTCTTGACCTTTCAGTCGTTTAATCGCGCTTCTTTCGTTTCTCCTACACTTAACTACGCAGATGCGTCGTGTATACATGTGTATCCTTCTATGTACAGAAAGCACAGCTAAGGTTATCCACTTTACCCGACCGCATTTCCGGTTTCGTCTTGTGATTAGTTGACACTTCGGGTAATAACAATTATTCATTTTGACATTCACGCACAATTTCTCCCTTTTCCGGTTCACCACTCCACTAAAAGTGACGATATGTGGAAAAAATCTTCGGTTACCCTCGAAATAAAGATCCTTAAATAGTAAAAATAAACTTGCCTTCATTTCCTACCCTTATCATTTTATGATTATAATGCAAATTGATTTCTTAACTCGACTGGATTGAAGGAAAAATATTGAGGATAAGATGCACCTAAACTGTAATGAATCAAAATATGCTTTGTAGAAATAAAATCATCTTTATTCCCCGATCAAACTTACTTATAATCAAATTTTTAACTAAACTGAATCATTGATAAGATCATTGCTATTTAAATCGAAATATGATTTGCAAAAATAAATATGCTATTGTTTCGTAACCAATATTATTTATATTTGCAATGCAAATACTATTTTGAACTGAACTGGATGCACCAAAAATGTTTAAATGATACCCCCTAATGCATAATGTTTTGTAAAAATATAATTGCTTTTACTTTCCAACCGACATTATTCACAATTATAATGCAAATACTTTTTCCAATGAAATCGGATTCATAGAAAATTTTAAAACAAGAATCGTTTAAAACCAAACAAATTCTGACCAACGTTGTTAAAATTGTGTGAAAAGGAGCAATACGTGCAGAAAGAGAATTAGTTAATTGTCATCTCGCAAATAAATGGCATGGTAGCGGAGCATTAACTGGTATACGATTTCCCTATCAATAAATTAATGCGGCCATTAGTTATCAATAATCCGCCTATCTCCGGCTTGTGTTCACTATTAATACCGGATCCAGTAATAGCAAACAGCCATAATCTTGAGAGACAAATGCCAGCTTCTGTGGATCACTAAGAGAATTACCAGAACGACTACCATAGCTACGTATATCCTTTTGATGGACAGCCGACACAACCCTTTCTCTTATCGTTTCTTCGAAAATTATCAGCAGAGGGTACATATATCTTGAAGTGGTCGAATTAAAACGATCGGCATTTTAGTAACCGGTTACCTCTTGTCTTACCATTATATCGTTCTTTAGGAAGCTGTCATTTTGCCTTCGATCGGTTCCTAAAAAGTTTTCGAAGGACGTTCTTGAATAACATTGCAACGTTAAAAGATATAACTTGATTAATTACACGAAAGAATGTCGACAAGTAAATTTGTTAATTTACGACAAGTAAACCGTAGAAAGTTCTTTTTAAACAAGCTCAGTAAACCTAAGGTTATGTTAACATAAAATGTTTGGGAATTTCGTGAAATGTTCACACTCGGGTTCAATTAACCTGAGTTAAGATTTTTATCCAGAAACCTGCGTCGATTTTCAAATATAAAGGGTCAGTCTATTTAATTTAAGATCTCTTATTGTATTTAGTAGTGTACATTTTCAATTTCAAAATGAGAGTGTATCATGCGATAGGTTCACTGTTAATGCACGAACATTTTAGTCGATAAACTTTTTAAACTAAATTTTTAAGACTTATGTTTCCGTATGAAGACGATCGGGAGGTATTCTATGTTCGAAACCAAAAGTAAAGTGAAAATGGAGAAAACGGTGAATTTCGTGAAATGTTTTCAGTCAGATTTAATTAACCTGCGACACACAGACTGCAACGGCAGCTTTGTGACGAGGGGGGCAAACGAGAGAAGGGACGGAGGGGACTTAATTTCGTCAGTTATAAGCGCTAATGAAACTGTAGTTTGTGTTTCGACGTCGGCCCATTGTTTCTGAGTTACCGGTACCGCCTAAGGCTACTAAAAAGAGCCAAGGTAGGCCCATTGTCCTACGAATACGTGCTCCACTGTGCCCTTAGGTTTTCCGCGTTGCTCGAAAACAATACAATCCTATAAAATCGAGATAAAAAACCGTAATATGCAAATAAGCTGACTCCTCTTCGAGAAACGCGCTTGCAATTACTAATTCGCCGTTAACAAAATTCTTAATGATAAAATGCAAGCAGTGTCTTTCGACCATTGAACTTAGGATGTTGGGAGTTTAGGTATCTGGAAATTTAAGAATTTCGAGGTTTGGAGATTTGGAAATTTAAAAATTGGAGAATTTGAAAATTTGGGAATTGGAAAATTGGAAATTTTGGGTTTAGAAACTGGAGAATCTGGAAATTTAGGAATTGGAAAATTTGGAAATCTGGGGTTTAGAAGTTGGAGAATTTGTACATTTAGGAATTGAAAAACTTGGAAATCTGAGGTTTGGAAATTTGGGGTTTAGAAATTGGAGAATTTGGAAATTTGGGATTTAATGAATTTGGGAAGGTAAGGGTTCTGAAATTTGGAAATTTTGAGATATAGAAATTTCGATATTTAGAAATTCGGGAATTTGAAAATCTAGAAATTTAGAAATTCGGGAATTTGGAAATTTAGAAATTCGGGAATTTGGAAATATGGAGATTTAGAAATTGGGGACTTTGAAATCTGGAGATTTAGAAATTTGAGAACTTTGGAATTCCGAAATTGGGAAATGTTGAAATTTGGAGATTTCAAGATTGTGAGATCTGGGAATTTGAGATAGCAAGTTTGAAATAATTACGAATTGTAGTTATTAAATATTTAAAGTGGGAACAGAATATGTGAAATAAAACGTTCGGTTAAATGATCGTGTACATTCAATAATTCTTTGATAAATTATGCCAACTTCAAACATGCATGGACCTTTCTATGCCTTATCTCTGAAGCGCTCATAAATTCATTCATTGCTGCACGATTAAAGTTTCTTTCAGAAACGATTTAACTTTATGAGACCATTATCTGATAATGATTCTTTTATAACTTCGAAACTAGTCTACTACTAGTCTAAATCATATTCTCTTAGTTATTTAACGTAATTTCTAATGTGAACTGCGTTTTTAACGTAATTTCGTCAGGTGAAGTACGATGGATTAACATTAATAACCTTAATGACCGACGTACTCACTGTACCACTTCAACCTAACATACATCGATGCCGTTCGTTTAACAATTTTCGAACTCTTTCGCGCAAAGTATGCCGGTGCTATGTCATGTTAAAACATTAATCTTCGTCTAATAGATAGAGGTATCTCTTCCACTTCGTAATAAGCTCTCAGCACTAGTGTATCTGCGTATTTGTAATTGGTATACGAACCCATCATGATGGCTCAACTCATAAATACAACATAACAGTTAACGACACAGAAATTATGACTACCAGACGATCATCATTGTATATCAATATAGTAGTGTGAAGATAAAATGGATTCATTGGCAAACTCATGAACGAAACTGCTATGAAAACTGATGGGTTTGTGAAATGATGTAAGATATAAATAAAAATGTGCTTTATTCCTAATCGATCGTTATGAAAATATCTTCAAAAGTGAATAACAGAAATTATGAGAATGATTAAACCATATTAATATATTGGTATATGATGTTAAATTATTGATATAATATTATGAGGGTGAAATAAATTCATAACAAACTCACATTAAAGACTGGTGTAATTAATTAAATTTCCATATTTATATTTAACAATTTTCTGATTTAATGAAAAACTGTCCAACTAGGTTTCTGAATTTATAAGAAATTCAGAAAGAAAATTACTATGAAAGCCGTGTGAGGTAAAACTGTGAAATTAAAAGGTAATCTCAAAATTGAATAATTATTTAAAGTATAATATATAAAGTAGAATACATAAAGAATAGCTCTTTTTATATTATTTTTGTTGAAGCAATTTGTTGTACCAATGATTAACAGAATTATTATACCAACAATAACGATACATTAATATGAACAGTTTATACAAGTAATAAACGTATAGTAAACTAAAATAAATGTCTTTCTGTACATGTTTTTCTATACAACCACAATTGTTTTTCTGTAATTCGACACCTGTTTATCATTTGTAACGAATTACAAATGAGCAGCACAGTTAATTTTGGTTACATTTATTTCACCAAACTGAATGCCAAATGTGTGTCATAACACGATTCTTTTTTGGATCAAATATAAAGACTATCGATTTCTTTCGCTCGGCATTTCAGGATTTCAGTAAAAGCACACACATGAACAACACAGTTAAACTAAACCAAATATTTAAACAGCAACAGTAGCTTTCTGGGTGCTGCTGGTTTTAACGCAACATCCGCTACGAGTAAACTAACAGTCGCTGGTCTAAATGTTCCTTGATAAATACCAAAGGATTTCAAAAGTGAATAAATAACCGTGGGCGAGCGTTACTGCTAAAAACCAGAGTATCTAAACATCTTCTCAAAGAACAGTGACGCCATTAAGGTGTTCGTGTTAATGCGGCAGTGTGTAAAGAAAAATTTACAAGTCCAAATTTTATCGTAACCGAAATCCGTACGGTCCAGAACAAATTCGATTTCCCGAAGGTAAATGTAACAACCAGTGGAAGGTAGGCTCCTGATCGTTGATTTTCGTGTACGATATTTTTACGTTCGTAAACTATTTTCAAATCTGGGATTGGGGGATTTCGAAATTGGACAGTTTATTAATTTAGAGATCAGGAAATGTGGACTTGTACAAATTGGAGAATTTGAAAGTATGAAGATCTGGGAATTTGGGCATTTAGGTGTTTAGCAATTTGGACATTCGAAAAATTCGAGAAACGAAGAAGCTAGAGATTTGGAGAATTTCGGAATTTGAAAGTTTCGAGACTTGAAAAAAACGAGATTATGAAATGTCGATAACGGAAGATTCAAAAAGTAGGGCATTTTGAAATTTGGAAATCGAAAGGTTAAAAAATTTGGAATTTAAGAAGTTCAAAGATCATACAATTGGAGATTCGAACATATCAGGCTCTGAAGACTTTGAAAGGAACATTGGAAATTTCGAAACTGCACAATCTGCAGATTTAGAAATTTGGTGATTTAAGAGTTTGGGAATGTGGAAAATTGTAAATTTGAAAAATTGATAAACTGATAAATTGGAAAATTGGAGAATTGAGTAATTGAGAAATCGGAAAATTGAGTATTTGAGAAATAGGAAAATTGAGTAAATTGAGAAATAGGAAAATTGAGTAATTGAAAAATTGAGAAACTGGGAAATTGAAAAATGTGAGAATTTGAGCACTTACAAACGTAAACATTTTAATTTGAAAATACAGGAATTCGAAAGTTGCCAAATTTTCAAGCTCACCTATTGTTCTTTGCACAACAAAAAGCCTACGTTCCACACGAATGCACTACTATGTTCCTTAAAATATTTTCCACGATCTAAGCGTGTCTTCTGATCTAATCTTTCTGCCGTCTATAATGCCGGTATTATCTCGCAGCCAGGTTCGGAGCGAAACGAACAAGTAAGGGAAAAGAATTCGAAAAAGGCACGTTCCGTATGTTACTATAGATATACCCCGTCGTGTGTTACGTAAGGATACGCCATCCTGTACATTGAATCTCGATTGAGTGCGCCAGCAGTTCGGTCCAGACAGGATTTTCTCAAAAGAATCTGCAATCGAAGAGACGATATCGTGTGTCGTGTATCGGCCGCATTGAATGTTTGCCCTTACAACAGGATTTATCTAAAATAATCGATCATGAGAGCTCTGACCCTTCTACAATGCCTTCGAACCTCGCATACCTCGTTTTTAATCATGTTCTGTTACGTTGAGAATGAGTTCGAGCCGAGCTATAAAAAATAATCGTAACTTGGCAAAGAAATGGATATATTGAATTAAGAATGTTAACGGAACATTTATTATTCATTTAAGAAGCGTTTGTTAAAAAAAATCCTTTATGTCATTACATTGGATGACTAATGCATGGTTGGAGGGTTTTTTAAAAAATAATTCTTATGAAATATATTAATGAACAGATTCATTTTCATTTAGCATATTTTATATTTCAAACTGATATGATACACATATGTGGAATGTTACTTCTACGTCATCAAATCGTGTTCGACTTTCTACATTCGATATCAGACACTGTTTTCTGTAATTGCCAATCAGTTATTTTGTACCAAATATTTTAGCCTTTGTTATTATAGGTTAAGCTTCGAACTGATACGATACACATATGTGGTATGTTACATCCACGTCATCAAATCTTCCTGACTTTCCAGATTCGAAATCAGATATTGTCTCCTATAATTGCCAATTGGTTATTGTGTGTCAAATATTTTACCTTCGCATTACACTTCAAGCTTCATACTGATACGATACACATATGTGGAACGTTACATCCACGTCATCAAATCTCTGACTTTCCAGATTCGAAATCAGACATTGTCCTCTATAATTGCCAATTGGTTATAGTGTGTCAAATATTCTAGCCTTCGTATTACACTTCAAGCTAATACTGATACGATACACATATGTGGAACATTGCATCTACGTCATCAAATCTCTTTGACTTTCCAAGTTGGAACTCGCGTCACATGCAATAACCCGATAACACGGTAATCGCGATATTTTGCGCGAAATATAAAAGAGGCTGGCGAGAGCGAGCTTTCACATTACGGGCTCGTAAATGAAATTGAAGAAATAAGCCTGAGTCGGTCGCGGACGAAACTCAGAAGCAAGCAATTTTCCAAATAGCTTCGCTTCCGGCCTGCACGCGAGCTTGGCCAATACATTCGGAAACTTGATCAATCAGAAGCGTGACCGGACTATGCTGGCAAACCTATGTGCAAGTAACATCGTGTAAACCCGTCGGTGTGCATCGAAGGATGATGAAACAGGTGAACCGGTCGGTTTGCGAAAAGGCCAGCCAGAGGAAAATCGCTCTACTGTCTCGAGAGGCTTCATCCAATGATCATACGGAAGATCGAGTTCAAAGCTGCCCGTGGTGTTAATTGCTGATCAAAGAGCCGGCTCTTGCTAGAACTGCTCCCTATTCACGTTTCTCTGTTGGCTGAATCTCCTCAGTCGATAACTCTTACACTTTTGCACGGGATTTATCTTAAATCGAACAAAGCACTGCAACCTTGTTATAATACGTTACTTTGCACTTTGAGATTTTCGAGCATATATCGTGTCCTTTTTCTCTCGTTCACTATTTAGGAATTCCATTGGCGGTTCAGTCAGCTGGAAAATTAACATTAACCGCTTTACAGAGAGTATGCTCGAATTAACTGTAATGTTGAACGTATATTTGCGTTAAGTGCTTTCCGAACAGGGTTGCTGAGAAAAATTCAAGCAGCGAACGCCGGTTTTTCAATTATGATTTAACAGCGGTTTAAAACTCAGTTGATAAATTTAATGTAATTAGATTAGATAAGTTGTACTGCATTCACCTAAAAGTGAACACTGGCTTGTGTTAGTAATACGACGATTTTAACAGAACGTCGAAAAAAATCTTGTAATTAAATTAAATTTATGGGGATTTTGCCAATTATTAAATACGAAATAGAAAGCAGTGAAACGTAACAGCTATTGAATGATGTATCGTTAAGTACACTGATTTCGATAGAATCTTTGCCTCGGTTTTTTGATAATAGATGTTGTTTAGTTTTAGTCACGTTTCTACATGTCATACAGCTGAGTGTTTCTTGTAAAATATGTTATCTGGTAATCTTGAAAATTATAATCAGTTTTGAAGTAAAAGGTAAAATGTAAAATGTAAAATGTAAAATGTAAAATGTAAAATGTAAAATGTAAAATGTAAAATGTAAAACGTAAAATGTAAAATGTATATAGTTTTCCACAAAAATAAGTGATAAATTTATGTCACAACTGGTATTCATATGAAATTTATATTCACCGAGATGTGTTACATGATACTCAAAATGTTAATAAGTATCACTGTTGTAATTAATATACATACTCCCATGAAAGATGACACGTTTATTTCCTGCTACATAGGACAGAAACTATGTTCTATTAATGTGAAACAGTATAAAGCTGAATTATCTATTGCCTTTTGTAACTGGAAATTCTCCGTGAGCTATGTAACACGGCACCGATTCCCACGCATCACTTCACTGAACCAAATCTCATAGTGGCAATAAATAGTATAGGTTGAGATCAATAACCACTATTCTGCGGAATGGGAACAGTTGCAAACAGTAAATGGGATTAGCTAAACTATCCTGTGAGGTGTAGCTAAATTAGTTTCGGTAATCGAAATTGTATTTCACAATTTACACATACCTAATGATTAAATATCGACATACAACGGTGTCAAAATATTTTCAAAAAGTAATCAAACTTTCAAATTCTCGAATGTACAAATCTTTAAAGTAAAAGATTTCGATGTTCCCAAATTATTAGATACTGAATCCACTGGATTTCAAATTCAAAAATGGCTATATCCCCAAATTACCAAAATATCAAGTTATAAAACTACCAAATTATCCCCCAGGTTTCAAATTTTATATCTACAAATTTCTAAATTTCCGAATCTCCAAATTCCACAACGTCAAAATACCCAAATTTCTAAATTTCCATATCCCAAATATTTTCAACTCTCATATTACCAAATTCTAAAAATTCCCGAGTTCCTGAATTTCCAAACCCCGAAATCCCTAAATTTCCAAATCCTAAAATTCCTATATTTCCACATACCCAACTTCCCAAATACCTACATTTCCAAGTTCCCAAAGTCCCCAAATTTCAAATTTCTATATCCTCAACTTCCAAATTCCCATATTCCTCAACTTCATGAATTTCCAAAACTTCGAGTTTCTAAATTCTTCAACTTCACGAATTTCCACAACTTCAAATTTTCAAATTCCTAAACTCGATGAATTTTCAAATCCTCAAATTCTGAAATTCCTCAACCTCCAAGTCGACGAATCTCGACTTCCTAAATTTTCAAATACTCGCGTCGAAGAATTCCTGAGCACCGTACTTGAGAAAAATTTGTTCCACCGTTCGTGGCTGTATTGTTCGAATTGGTGTTACGTCGAAAGGAAGCGATGGCACCGGCAGAAAGGAGCAAGCGTTAGTATAATAGCAGCGACGGTACCAGCAGTAGGGCTGCTAGTGGGACGGGAAATCTAGAGGAATGGGAGATATGACCGTGACCGCATGGAATGCATGGAATGTGGCCCATCACGTCGGGGCAAAGCCACAACAGCTTACCATCCTTTCGGTCCACTTCGATCCTCGTTTCCCCATCTTCACGCCCATGATCTGTCCACCGAAAATCGCGTATCAATTTGCCTCAGTTTCTCCATCATACGTTCACTCTGCCCCAATTATTAGGTTGTTCGGAAAGTAATTTCGTATTTTTTATAAAAGTGAGAGACAATTTTCATCGGATATCTTTTTTCTTCCTCGAACAACATTTATAACAAAGTAAAATATTCCGAAAATGATGTTTTTCACTTTCCATTTCTGATAGGGTACCAACCACAAAGCACTGATTAGTGTTGATCCAACATTTTCGTAAGTCTGTTTGGAAAAAACGAAATCACTTTCCGAACAACCCAATACATGCAAATTTTCTCCAACTATCTTTCATTCTCACTAATTTTCACTTATACAAAATATCCCTCAAAAGTCACAGACTACCTCATCATTTTGAATCATTCAACCAAGTAATTTGAACTATTTACAAAAATGATGAACATTCACTCACCTGACGCACAGTAATCGATTATTTAATAAATAAATTCTATTTGTACAAAAGTACGAACGTGGTTATCGCAAGGTGTTAAAATAAATTCTTCTTTTTTGATGCGATATGAAAGCAGGTTGCATTCGAGTTAACCTTTTCAAAAGATTGTACATTGAACGATTCTAACTGTTAAACCTGACAATGATTAATAAATTCGGTAATATAGAAGAAGTAAGATTAATTTGTTTCAATGTAGAAAGGTGTTGAAGATTCTTTTGGCGCGTCTAGAAATCTTGAACATACAATTTGTATGTTCTAAGTATACTGTATAGCGGAGAAGATTCTTTGGTAGCCCTGGGCGTTTTTCAGGCAACCCACAAAGCAGGTGTACGATACCTTGATTGATTTTCCTGGCAATCCGAGAACTTCGCAATTTACTCGATTGTCCGAGGATGTTTCACGAGATGACAGGTGCCGTTACCATAAAAATTACACCTGCCTGATCACAGTTCACGTGGCTGGTTTTCGTCCGAAAGCCATTACGATCCAGCTGGCTTCCGAGTAGCCGAAGCATTAAATCAAATTCGAGTCGACCAACGCTAATGAAGTCTTCTTAACTTATTTCCTGAAATTCTGCATAAGATTATAACATTCTAATGTTCGATCGTTTTACGGGCAAGCGTTTCTATTTGCATACGCTTTGTTCTAGCTACCGTAAATCAAGTTCTATTAATGTATGACTCAGCAGTCTCTTCATTCCTTTATTTGAATTAGTCTTCTAGTATATTTTAACATCATTTGTATAGTGCTATATTTTGTATAATTATGTACACATTTTATGTTTTATACAATTACGTGCATACATATGCCATATTTTATGCAATTACGTATGTATATCATATTTTAGACACTTATGCGTGTTATTTTTTATGCAGTCACATATGTGATAAGAAGCCTGGATAATAATTTATTTGAAAGTTCAAGAAAATCATTAATCTTGTATTTAAAACAATCTTTTTTATATTCTATACCGTTAGTTGTGTATCTGATAATATGTGTCGGTATTAACTAATTTAAATCCGACGAAACATCATTAATAATCATTAAAGCGCCTTTCAGTCCATGTGCATTCGACAGTTAATATGTTTCACTAATTTTAGTATCCTAGCGACTAGATTTTCTATACCTTCTGCGTTAGTATTGTGTTTGTATAAATGCAACGGACTAAACATAGAACCAATTATGAGACAGGTTGTGAATCATAAGAAACAAAGAAACGTTTACAAATATTTTAAACGCGTTCTGTGTATAATTTTCTATTTAAAGGGTGGTATTTTCTTGATCGAATCCAGAAGAATTAAGTTCTTTGCACCCCGAAAAAAAGTGGGCTGTCCCGAACTCTCGTAAATCTAAAGCAGGATTTTCAAAAGCCCGCATTACTTCCAGTGGATCACGTCTAAAGTTGCCCTCGAAAAAAGGAGAACATAAATGGCCCGCAGATTCACACGATCCGACAAAAAAATTCATCAGAGGCAACGTTAGCTAGCGATTAGTCAAAGAAACCCGGATCTAAGAACGTTGAAGAGGGTCAGTGCCTGTTCGAAGTCAACGTCCAGAAGAAGAAGGAAGAAAATAAAGGAGAACGATGATTTCATCGTGCTTAAATTCGGAGCAAAGAGAAGAACGGACCCTTCTTCTATGGGGCGGGAATCTCAGGGCCGTATTTTCGTTTGTCGGATGCGGAATGGCCTCTTCTGTACCGCCTACAACGAGGATAAATTTTTCTCGATGACATGACCGTATGACCCGCCATGATGCATCGATCGTTCGCCCGCCGAAAGCCCGTTCCCTTCTTCCTTCTTCTCATCCCGGAGTAATTTCATCGTGACTGGCTGACCTTTTAAAAACGTTTACTTTGAACCGGCTAACTATCGCGAGCAACGGCTAACTGAAGGAAATGCAACGGAATAAATCGACCGTGAATTATTTCTTCTGGTAGATGGATGGGTGATGCGAATTTTTCTCGAACGCGGCTGTTAGGAATTTGGGATTTTGGAAATTTTAGACATTGAAAATTTAAGGATGCGACGTTTGGTGATATGGTTATTTTGAAACTGGAGAATTTAAGGATTTGGATACCTTAGGATACCTTAATCTTCAAATTGTTACAAGTTCTTCGCGATACTTTTATTTCACAGAATCGCATTGCCTTATAACATTCCACGAAATTCTCTATTTATCGCACAATAAATAATGTTCTAACACAAAGATGTCTCATCGATGCAACCACATAAACTCTTGACCTTTCCCAATCTTTAATAATTTGAGCATAAAAACCCGTCCGTAACCATCTTAGTTTACGAAGTACATGAATTATGCAAAACTACGTGTTGCACATAATGCAACTGTTGTGCTCTGTTGTCACTCGGTTGGAAAATTTCCTCGAATCGCACCAGCAGTCGCAAGGTCAACGCGGATACCATAAGCGAAAAACGCGAATAACTGCGCGCGATGACGTTTGAATCGTTGATAAAAATTACGCGAACTTTCATCGGTTGATACTTCAATTTATCACGCGATACATCCGGATTCCTGTGGTAACGAACGGCGGACGTTACGGGGACACGTCGTGCATAGAAAGCCGATAAAGCATGGCATATCTTGCTGCGTGTTCGTCCCCCATGGGAGAACAAGATGCCGGCATCGTTGCTAAAAAAAAGTTCAAACGTCCGTCTATCTACACGGTGACAATGTAGTTAACCGCTTGTGACGAGAAAGAATCGCGATCGGTACGTGCAGCATCTCCTGCATGGAATTCAAAATACACGGGATGTTCTTCGGAACATACATACACGGGAGCCACTAGCTACCCGTGTGGTAATATTTATTTTTAACGACGGAACGGGCAACCACGATTAAACTTTCACTGTGACGAGCATCGTGCCGTTGGCTAGTTGCGTGTCGAGTCCATTGTGTTTGTTCTGCGTGTGTGTACACTCGGCTGTAACGCACGTTTCCTATGGATAACGACACATATGTAAACCTCATGATGACCTTCCGAATTATACGTGTTCAAATTTAGAACTTTCTTTAGATTCAAATTTCTAGGATTTAGAAATCATGTGTATCCGGATTTTTATGTCATACAATTATATCGCCGATATTTTCGTATCTGTAGATATATGTCTCCACATATAGGTTTAACACTAGAACTACCAACCAGTCAAAATGACTGGTTTCGGGTTTGGCATTTTTTATTACAAAATTGTATTGCCGTCCTTTTGTCAAAATGTCTGTCATGTTTTATTGAGCTAATGAAAGGTTGTATATGTTAGGTGATGCTGCAATATTTATTTATTTATTTTTCTACTTTATTTTCAGTTTTAGTGTTAATCGAAATAAACTGAATTCTTATACCGTCGAGTATGAGGATTCTTGTATTTGTGTCCCAGTATGCCCAACGAGTTATAGCAAATTATAAGTACGTGTTAAAGGAGAAAGTACAATATTTTAAAATACTTAAAATGTCTGTCTTAAGATACAAAATTCTTTTCTTAGAATATCAAAAATATCTATTGAGAATTTTAGTGTGATGAATTAGAATTGGCTCGATACGACGAGTTACCATATTTTGCGAGCCTATTTGACCAAAAGAGAAAGTAAACGCGTGTCTACGGTCGCTATGTTCACGTTGATGGACTACTCGGACGCTGAAGAGATTTCCTTGGAAGATTACGATGTGTGTTCCGCGTACGCGCGAATGTGACGTGATCATCAATGTGAATGCTGTCATTTGTTTCGGTGGCTTTAACCTTTAACCCAACGGCGTACACTCGGTAGAAAATATGGCTTACCTTGAGCAAACTTTAGCGATTCAGAAATTTCTGGATTTCGATATTATGTAATTTGGAAATTTGTGATGTCGATATCTAAGAGCGAAGCAATTGAAAACGTGGGCATTTGGATGTATAGAGATTTGGAAATTTGGAAATGCTAGAATTTAGAAATGTGGAAATGTGGAGATTCGGTAATGTAGGTATATGGGAGTGTAACAATTGAGGATGTAGCAATTTGTGAATTTTGGTATTAAGGCGTTTAGAAATTTGGAAATTTGAAAATTTAGTAACGTGGATATTTGGTAGTGTAAGAATTCAGCAATATAAGAGATTTTGAGTGCTGAAATTTAGAAATATAGCAGGTATTTGAAAATTTGAAAACGTGGTGATTTTAGAATGTGGGAATTTAGGTATTCAAGAATTTGATCATTCCAGAATGTGAAAATTTGGAAATTTGAGTATTTAACGAATTTGCAAATTCTAGGATTCCGTCTAGTGGAATTTTTAATACTCCATATAATTAATATAATAATTAGAAGAAATAATATACGTATTAGTTATAATATAAACATATTATTAGCAAAACTTACTAATAATAATTAAAGGAAAGACTTCATTCGTTTTTAATATTAAATGAATCCTTTTGTAATCATGTCGTGAACCTTTTCCATTTCCCTTTCAAATAAATGATAGATTTCAGAGATACAGGGATTACCTAACGTTACGCAATCTCGAAAATGTCATCCGCACAGAAAGCAAACATTTACTTGAGATATTCAAGCATTGGCGTAACTAGAATTTTTGTTTGGAACAGATTAACCCTAGGTTGCTACATGTTGATTCACCACGCGTGAAATTAACACGCGCCAGATTACCACACGTTAGATTATTACCCGCTAGATTACTATGCGTTAGATTATGCCACACTAGATTAGTAAACGTTAGATTATTTCACGCTAGATTACCATACGTTGAATCTCCACACATTATATTTTCTACCCCTTAGATCACCACGCTTTAAATTACTACACGTACAATTACCACGCGTTAGATTATCACACGCTAGATTACCACGCGTTAGATTGTTTGACGTTAGATTACCACGCGTTGGATATCCACGCATTATGAGTTTTACCCGTTAAATATTCACGCGTTGAAATACTATGTTTTGGCTTAGCACACGTTCAATTATCACGCACTAGATTACCGCCCGTTAGATCTTAACGCGTTATGATGTCTACCCGTTAGATCACCACGCGTTAGATTATCATACCTTTGGATCACCATACGTTAAATTACTACCAGTTAGATCCCTACACGTTATGATTTCTATCCATTAGATCACTATACATTAGAGCAACACATGTTAGGTTACCACACGTTGCATTATTACATCGTATGGCTACATATTAAACCGTCATGTGGCACATAATAATACGTTATGCCGTATCATACTTCCACACGTTATACGACTACACGTCGTACAGTTACGCGTTAGACTGCTACATGTGGGATGACTGTGCATTATATGCGTTATATTGCCACAAGATTGTTGGATCCTCGCGTGTTATATTGCGCGATAAATTAGTTCGTGCGGTAGATAGAATCGCCGTATGTTAAATTTACATTCATTGCATGTCTATGCATTAGATCGCTATATTCAGAGAGACCATCCTGGTCCCTATATAATTACGCCAATGCGTTCAAATGGAAAACGATGGAATCGTTTCATTATATCTCCGAGGTTTATCGTGTTTTCTTTCACATCTGCCTACACAGCGAATGCGTGCGGTCAACAATGTAACTTACAACACGTGGATTGCTATTTTGAGGTACACACTGAGCAACGAGGGTTTGCGAGCGAGGGTTATGAGATGGCGTAGCCCGACAGCAATTATAGCGCTGCTTGTTTCGTAATTGAAATATCTTGAAGCCGGCACAAGCATTCGGCTCAACTCTAAGACCGCAAATTATAAAATTATTCGGACGGACGATTCGCAATTGAATTACACCAGACAGTCCTCGTCAAATAATTCGTAATCGTTTCAAATTGTTCTTCTTATTAGTTCTCGGCCGTTCCTCGAATTTATGATTCATTTGCGAGCGTGTTATACGTAATCGGAATCATATCTGTAGACACCGATAAAATTACGCCGGTGTAACCCTAGAAACCACCCCAATTTTATCGGCGAAATTTTTGTTCCTACAGTGAATCATTCGCGAGTTACTGGAAATCGTCAGGTTACTCTGATTCATACCATGCGTGAATATTTCTTTGTGGGTGTATTCGAACAATTCAAACATTTTGTAGCTCCGAAACAATGCGTTGCATAAATGTACCAACCCGTCACATTTTCAATTATCTGTGTTTCCGATAAGAAATTAAAGTAAGTACTCCTTAAACACTAATTCCTAATGTATACAAAATAAATTGTGTAAAAGAATACAAGTATACTAAACGTGGTATATTTACAGAACATCTGAAAATTAGCTTTTACGTGAATCAGCTGAATATTATTCTAATATTCATACAGTAACATGTCAATACATAAAATTTGTTTCTTCTTGCATAATTTTCTTTACAATTTAATATATGATTCCACGAATCAAAGAGCGTCGATCATAATTTTCAATCGAAGACTGGGATTAGTAGAAACGAAGAGGGTCAGTATATTCACGCAACGCGCTGTATTAAGTACGAAGTTAGGATCGCGATAAAAACAGCCGTAAATAAAATCTCGTCTTAAAAGTTGAAAGATTCTCGGCTACGTTAATCGGCGAAACGTCAGCATCGAAGGTAGACGCAAAAAGGTGGGCAAAGAGGGACGGTGCAGCGGAAGGGAATGAAAATATCGAGGAAAGAAGAATGTCGGCGAACGCGGGGCTAGATCTTTTTGTTAGATCGTCGGCAATGGCCGCGGTACGTCGTATATAACGAAACGCTCTTATTCGGACGAGGAGTAACATCCAGGAAGAAGAGCGGCCACAGGGTGGCAGAGAAAAGGAGGGACGGAGCCCATAGGAGGGAAATGGCGTATAGCTTTCCAGCAAGCCACAGTGCAAATGCAGGCCTTGAATGTGTAATAAGCACTCACGTCGCAACCCTTGGCTAGACCAGTGGCTCGTGTCTGCGTTTAGAAAGGTCCTGGACACACGCACACGCGTCACACGCGTGCCACGTGCATCGTGTGGGTCCGTTGCCGACCACACGTGAATACTGGCCCTGTTGTGTGCGTCGTTCAGAATGATACGGCACCGTGGACGCAAGTTTGATTGCGAACGGACGACGGGTGCCGTTGGCTGCCAGGCCGTGAGGCAAACAGGGCACCGTCGGGATGAAGTCAGGGTGAAAACAGGATGAAATGGCAGGTGGGAGGGCAGAAGGCTATCGCTCTCTTTTCCAAAGCTCATAAAAGCCACGGCAGTGCGTATTAATACGCGACGTTCACCATGTGCTCCACGAGGGGCACCTAAAAGACGATGCATTGTACGGACAGGAATGAGTGTGCACCACCTTTCTACTTTTTACGTTCGCCTTACACGCTTACCGAACCGCGAGATATACACGGTGTCCCATTTGAACCCTTTCTGTATGATTTTTAGAAGCAGCTGAAAAAACAATATTTGATGTTAGCGGGCAAGAAAAGTTAAGAAATTTCAAAAAATCATCTTAGTATCAGCACAAGTCGGTACTATGTCAGGAAAGGTTCATTTCTGGCCTAACATTCACGAAAAGATTGTTGTAAAGGGTTGGATGTTAAGGATGCACGTAATTCATTCGATTTTTTGTACGTTTAATAAATTATTGCAATTACAACAACGATTTGTAAACGCGAATGTTTAAACTGTGATAATCGAAAACGGAAGTTTCTGCAAATCATCCCCTTTTTGCTGAGGATCGCATAAAATTTAGCTACTGTGTAGAACTACTTTTCTTTTCCCGTCATCTTCTTGCCCTTCACCCTCTCTGCTTTTTGACGAAATCTTTTGTTAGGTTTATCGTCTGTTTACGAACGAAGATCGGTTTCGAACAAGAGAAGAGTTGTAGCGTCATAAGCGGCGTACTTGTGGCTCTTTTCATCTCAAACAGAATGCAAGTTTTTGCTTTGAAGAAATTGCTGCAAGGCAGTGGTATATTGTGGAGAAAAATTGCTGCCGTTCGTTCTCCGTGTCTTTCATAAAATTACGTTCCGCTACGAAGATCTTTAAAGGAACAACGAAATTTTTAATGGAAAGCTACACATGACGCTCGCGCGTGTTCTTTAACATATGTAAACTGATCAGAGAACAAGAAAAATAGAAAAAAATAAGCTCAAAGTAATATTATCCTGATCCACTCAAATACGCTGTTGATTTTAGGCTAATTGACTTAATTAAATTTTTACTAAGTCTATCACAGGAGATTATGTTTAAATGAAGTTTATCGAATTTTCAGAGTCTACTCAAAATTATTACGCAAACATTTTATCAGATCGTTAAAGAATATATAAAATGGCGATAATAATGTCGCCATAGACGTTTCCGAACGATGTGTAAAATAGAGTAGCATTTAAAAGGACATCTATGTGTAGTTCTCATGCAGAAAGCACCACTGTGCACTCGAAGTTCCCTAGCAATTTCTAACTAGTTCGCAAGAAACCTCGTTAGCGAATTTATTCTACTACTTTATCAAGTTCGAAGGATCTTCCTCCTTTTAGTTTTAGTAAGCTACTGCTCGATCTGCTCGACTGTAACGTCAAAAGTATCTTGGCCACTTTGGCGGAGTGGCAATTATTATGCAAGAACGGTCGGTCTCGTAAAATTATGCGAGTTAGTAAAAAATTGTTTACCCTGTCTGCGGGACAAAAAATCTCCGTAAATGGCTGAATACTAAAATACTTAAACACGAAACGCTATTAGCTCGGAAATTAAGTTGAAATTTAAGCGATCGAACGTTGCTTTTACACTTTGCGTTTCGTCTATCTCACAAGCTCCTCTTTAATCTTTAACGATCGAAAAACTTTACGGACGATAAGCTTTCCTATTGTATCTACACAGATCTTAACCTTTCCCGATATTTGTTATAAAAAGTAATTTGAAGCTCTTAACTTCTATTGCATATATCTATAAATAGTCCCGTATCTTTTGCTGTTAAAACTACGATTCAATATTTCAAAAGTGAAGAGTTCATTTTCTTAAAGGTTGTTCTTCAAGATGGTACAGATTATGTTCTCAAGTGGAAAATAAATCGTAATTTATTTGAAAGAATTTGTGGTATACAGATAGCATACTATTTTCCACTGACTATAATGAAGAGATCGCTAGCGACGAATAATGTTAATAAACTGGTACGTATTTTTGCAAATTGCGGTATTGTAACGTAACAGTTATATTTACAGCCGGTTTGATTCGAAGATCTTTTAAATTGATACTGATTTCTCCTGTGAATTCTGTGCACACCAAGTATCAGATATCTCACATCGAGAAACGGGATCAAATTCTGTGACAACCTATTCGCTGTGGACATGGACCCAGTTATCAAATCCTGTATGTACATATACAGAAACGGTCTATGTGATCGCAAAAATTCTAGTTGATTTAGAGAACGAGAAAAGTGAAAAAGAAAATAGAACTGATATGAACTACTACTCTACGTGTATATTTTGGTTTAAATCGAAAGGACTATACCTCGTTGATGCGTACATTTCAGAATGCCATTGAAACCATACACGAATTCGATTAAAATAACTTTTAAACTATTTTGCAACGATTATCTACGATATGACATTATTATAAAAATAAAAAATACTTGAACATAAATTCGAATGACAGTATTTTTATCTGTGAAAGAAAACTTGTGAATATGACAAATTACTCATTTGCTAGTTAGTATTAAATATAGTGTTAAATACAAACTGATTTAATCATGTTATTTCGAAACTATATACACATAAAATGTTTTTTGCGTTTAGAGTTTGCGCAAATATTTCATTTTCGTAATTCTTTTTTTTTTTAATATGGTGCAATGAATGCACGGTGTATATAAGTTACTTATAATTGCATGTATAATATTAATATCGCGTTTCTGTACGGTATTCGTAATTATTTTCGAAGGCTTCACTTTGGACATTACGAGAGGATTTCAATCATTTGGAGAGCGTCATTTCTCATCCTTTCAGAGTAGTCCTAAAAGGATCAAGTGATAAATGCATCCCATAAATATACGTAACTTACTGCTGATTTGCAGTTATAGGACTGAGCGAACGCCTTGCTGTTGCATTTAAAATATTCTTCAAACTTTTCAACGGTTACATATGCTATTAAGGCGGTGAAACATTTAGATTTTACTCCAAAATTGATTTTCAACGATTATTTGTTATCATATACAAGTATTAAACTTAACAAATTTCCGAATTTGTCTAAATTCCTAAATCCACAAATTTCCAAATTTTCCAAGTTTTTTAATCCCTACATTCCCAAATTCCCACCACCCTACATCCCCAAATTTCCTAAATTTCCAAAACTCCGAATTCTCAAATTTCTAAATTTTCAAATTGCTAAAAAATTCACAAATTATTAAATTCTTAAATACCCAAATTCTCGAATCTGTAAATCTCCAAATATTAAACTTACCAACTTTCCGAACTCGTCTAATTTCCCGAATCCAAACGAAAATGAGGTATCAATATCGTATCGGTAATCGATAATCATACTTTTACGTAACCCAAAATGCAAATATCAAATATATCGCATTTTCGCCGCAGGCAATACGTTCGCCATATAGTTCGTATTCGGTTCCTAGCTTGAATATCGGTTAAACAAGTGTCAACCGCAACCACCGCGATGATATCACATATAATTTTCTCTCCCGTGTTTCTAATCGTCCTTTCCCTCACTCTTTTTTATCGTCTATCCTTTTCTTTATTTTCACAATCGATCCTCCTCGTTTCTTTCTCTCGTTCTGCCATCGACTCTCGTTATTTTACCTTCCTATCGTCCTCGCTCTCTTTTCTGTGCACGCTCTTCGTGCTACATATCCGTTCGGCACATGTAAAGTTTCTCCGCATCGTTTATTTTCCGTATCGACCCCACTTCCGGTACTGTTCTTCTCAACCGTGACGTATGGATTACTCCCGGCTTTACCTTCTTTTTCTTCTTCTATCGTTTTCTCTCTGCCACATGGAATCGTGGCAAGTCGGACATGAAACACCGTGTCCGTTTCATGATAGTCATCGGAGTGTTCGAACAGTGACATGTTTGTTACAAAACATTATACGCTTTAATTGACTCTTTTTGTTTCGCTCGAGAAAATCTTAGAAACGTAAAGAGGAATACTGTCTAGTAATCGGAGAACTATTTATTCGTCTTTTAATACCTGCGATGCCACCCTAAAAGAGTTTCAATTTTATTTAGGAAGTAATTTTATCTTTGATAAATTTTATAGACAATTTTCACAATATTCTGCGCTTCTTTATTCGACGAGCTTTAATATATTTACCAATATTATTTATATTTTGTTAGGTTAATGTTTACGCTAACATCGGTGACAGATTTATGCAAAAATTCATACGTCATCCGTATGTGGATGACATGGCACTCAAAGTGTTAATATTAATAAAACATTTGTTACGTATATTTAACGCTAGATTTACGGAACGAGCTAAAATAACTGATGACACATTTCTTATTTGAAATTACAAAAATTATAAAGAAGCTTCTATCGAAATGTATGTTAAATTTTGTGAAGAGAAGGGATTACTCTATAAGCCAGTTTACGTATCATACTTTGTTTTGTTTCTTTTCTACTCTAGTTTTAGTTTTGAAATAAATGGTCATTGCACGTCCGTAAATCTAGCATTAAATACACATTCTGTTTTTTTATCGAACCAAATACGATTTTTGCGTGTTTTTCTGTCTAAAACGAAATATTTTGGTCTTGTTTCAGGCGGAGGAGCTAAACACCATCGTCGGCAATGCTTTTCGTATGGCATACGTGGCGCAACTTCAGCGTCAACCGATTCTTCAAGATGTGATCTCACCTCAATCGTCGCCATCCTACCGCAAGGACAAACAAGAAAATCGATCTTCCTGGGTACGTAATTTCCGAAAGTCTGCAATAAAACTTCCAAACCCTCGTTCCGCTGTGAAACAGTATAATTTATTACGTGTACAATCGATTCAGACAGCATTAACATTCTATTCAGTTAACATGCACAGTTAAGAACAAATCTGGTTCTCTTAGAGAGGAAAGTTGCAAAGTAGGGTGTTAAAAAATGCCCATTAATTGGCATCGCCTGGAAATGAAAAATGCGTGCAGGATCTTTTAGAGTGTCTCAAAAATACGCTGTCGTTCACGCTGACAAATACAATATGAACTGTAGATACGAGTACGAGAAATAAAAAAAGGAATAATATTTGCCATCGGGCTATAGTAGCATCAGTTTCCAGAAGAGGTGTCCCATTTACAGGCCGCGTTAATTATAAATTCGACCCGAGTCTCTCGGCTCCGTCGTGTTTTCAAGTAAACGGTCAGTTCAACGCGGCATGGCCGCTGGTTCTACCTACGCAATCGTCCTAAGAATCGTAAGATCCTATTGATAAACTATTCATTGGTTTCCAAGTTTCGTCACCCACCTTCCAATCTGTGCTCTTGTGTTAAAATCACCAAGCAAACACCTATATTACCGCTATAGACGTCTGACATTTCCTGTCTGACAAGTTACACGCGCAATTTCATTTTCTCTCCGAGCGACTTTAGACCGCTTATAGGTAAATTTATTCTCGTTTTTCAAATTTGTTCATTAATTTTACCTATCAACGTGTGAAATAAACACGTTAATATGCGTATAATTAGATATATGCGTGAATATGTATGCAAGAAGAGTTTAGTTAATATTTTGATTGAGATAATTTGAATTTTTAGTATCTCATAAGGTTCAATAATTTACTATGATGACCATTATTTATTATCATTATTCATGTACCATGGTTAACGTGGTGGAACAGTATTTTGTGATGAAACAATAAGTGCTAAGTGAGATATTAATCGTTCCGGCTTTGATTACTTATGCACTCGTTATGAAATTCAGCAGTAGTGTTTAATTCATCGAAGGTTTAAAAAGAGTTACACGATTTACACGATATGATTAGTAATAACATAAATACCAGCTACTGTTTCCTCGCACGTTGTATCTTTTTTATTTTCATTAAACGTATAATAGATTCACAGGTGCCTAGTAACACAAGTCAGAAACGAATGGTTGCACTGACCTAACCTAGCTTAACTTTAACTCATTCTAAACTTACCGTAACCTAACCTATGCGCACAAGAAAAGAAGTGGGACGTATCAAATTCCTGCTATATTCCCATACAGGATTTTTATACAAAAATCATAATAATTATCATACAAAATCAAGTTCTTGAACCAAAAGGACTACTTTTCTGCAGTAAGAATGAAAAAGTAATTTTTAAAGTTTTATTTGTCAGCAAAAAGACTTTTAAGTAGTGTTCCTTGAAAATAGTATTAACACTAAAACTACCGACGTATAATGTACAATTATTTTGAAGTTGAAAATGAAGTTGAAAAATAAAAGAACAAACGACGAAACATGAATGAATAAATTACAGAGCGAACATCAAATTAAAATAGATAAATAAACTGTCAATAAGATCCAGATGGAAATACGTTGAAGGTACCAATGAAAATTGTCTGCGAAAATTGATATAAAGAGGCTTTTGTATATAAGTGTTTCTGTCTATCCTGTACCAATCTATTGTTCGTTTCGAGCTTAACGATCGATTTCTTTCTGTCCACAGAACAAATCGCTGGCTGGCGACAGTTCGATAGCCGGCGCGGAAAGCATTTGCAGGAATTCATCTTCGAATTCGTGGTTAAAAAGTCGGACGTCGCCTACGTCCAGAAGTGGAAGCGCCTCGTCTGCGGCGGACATGAACGTGCAACTCGGCAGTGCCGGCTCGCCCACGCTGCGACTCGCCAGCGTGAAGGTAAATTCCCTCGTTTTGTTCCCCACTGCGTGATAAATACGATAGAATTTCGATATCGTCCTGCGCCAGGGGCTGTAAGGGCGGAGCAGGAAGTTACAACGCGCCAATATCACGCTCACGATCCACAAAACTCTTTTGCCTTCTCTCCGGATGGTCTTTGCATGGTGATAATCTAGTTCTAAGATCTACATTCTACGTCGTACATTTGTATTGGAAGCACAACGCAACGTAGCATAAAATATAATGTATAAAACATGCGTGTCATCGACACGAAAGTAGTTCTAGTGTTAATGAATAAAATAGGGGTCCTATAGGGGCCACGTTCCGAATACCAAATTACATTGCGAATGATTGTTAACTGACAATGTGTGTAACGAAATTCTTTTAATGTGACTGCAGGCACCGAACTCTATCCCGGGTCTACGGCCGACGCACAATTTCACGAACGTCCTCGGTCCCATAACGAACGAGGACGAGCCAAAGAGTATTTCTCAGCAAAGCACACCGAGCAGCGATGAGAGCAACTCACCGACGGAACTGAATTCGTACAAGAGACTAACGGACAAACCGCCCCTGATAAAGCGGCTGGCGATGGGTTTGACAGGTGGACGTGATGTTCTTGGACTGAACGGTGAGGATGACAGCTGCCCCCTCGTCAGTGGTAGCAGCACACCAACGAGCCCATCGAACAGGCCGCATTCTGGGGGCTATATAAATGAGGCGATCATTGACTCGGAGGGCACGAGGTCAGCCTACAATAAGATACCCCCGTCCGAGAGCCTGGACAATACTATCAATGCCTCTATCACCGCGAAAAACTTGAATATCGAAAATAACAGGTAACTCTACTACGCTAAGTTTCATTGGCACTTGGTTTATGAAACCCATCAATGTGACAAATCTTTCATTTTTCACCGTCGATTGCGAAAATTATTAAAATCTTATGTACGAGGGTCGTTCAAGTCAATCTGGGAGTTTTTTTTAGCTAATCACTGCTACAATATTGAGGTGACAAAAAAGAGTTCGAATGTTCACAGTGTTTTGCATTCAGCGATTCTCAACTGTGCGCATTACAATTAGACTGAAATTGAACATTCTACTGTATCAAAAATATAGACAGGCATTGATATACTTATGTCATGTGATGACATAACTAAGTATGTGTAATAACCAGATTAAATTTGTACGATGATTAATTAAGTGTGCATGATAATCAAATTAAGTATATATGATGACGCAATTAAATACGATAATATAATCCGCACAATGTATGATTGCTATCAAAAGAGACTCAAAACAAAATAGTAAATATTCACTCTTGCTGATTAACCGTAAATTGAGAAATAAAACTTTTGATTCGATTTGTTTACTTCGTTTGTGGTATTTAATTTTTATTAGTCCCATTGTAACGACGATTGTTGAATTTACAGGATAGGACACAATTCCCCGAGTTCGGGGACAGAAACAGAATTTAAATCGAAGAGAAGATCTCAGATTAGTACTTCGAGTAGTTCGGTACCCGCTGACGGAAGTACTCATGGATCGACACCAACTCCACCGCCCCTTCCGGAAAGAACGGATAGCCTAAATAACCGCAGCGAAGAAGCGGAATTACGGAAAGCTCCTTGGTTTCAAGCTGGCATACCAAGGTTCGAATCGTTTCTTTCTTAAATTTTGTGCGACATAACTTCAGCGATAAAATTGTACCTTAGTTCGAATGTTTTCAACGATGAGTTTTTATTCGATGCAAATTTCGCCAATCGATCGATAATCACTGATCTTGCAAGAGAACTTTGTAAGCTCATTCTTACTCGCATTATTCCCGTAACGAATAAAGAATATTCTTTTTGCCGTTATTCTTATTTATTCAGCCTCTATTTATCTAGGAACTGCATTAAACAAATATAACTTAATTGTAAATAAATAACCTTGGAGAAAATTGTACGAAAAATTAATGCAATTATAACGATGTTGAAGACATTGTAATAAAAACGAATATGTAGTTAGTTAATTATGTAGAAGTGAATACGAAATTTATTAAAAATGAGTATAAACTTGTTAGAAACGAGTATGAACTTGTTAAAAATGAATAAGAACTTGTTAATAACGAATGTAAATTTGTTAAGAATAAATAAGAATTTATTTATATTGAATGTGAACTCGTTAAAAATGAGCACGTATTCGCTCGTTTGTTCTACCTATTTATACAAATCTCAGGATATTATGTAATTGGTTATGTGAACATGGTATTTTTATGGTTCTAGGGAAATAACGTTGGAAGTGTTGAGTCAAGAACCGGAAGGAGCATTCATGGTGCGAGAAAGTACCAGTAAACCTGGATGTTATGCCCTTTCGCTTCGAGTGCCACGCGAATTCCAACCAAGCGGAATAGCCCATTATCTCATAATGCGTACTAACAAAGGCTACAAAATTAAGGTAAATCTCGCCAGAAGTCTTCTTTCGAAACTCCTCAATCATCTGCTAAACGTTTAACGACAGTAATTAACACTTCCACACCGCGAATTTACTTGCCGCACTATGCATTTACTTTCTACGAGAACAATTTGTTGCATTATGTTACGAACAGCTAATAATCGCACACTATACAAATTAAAAACCGTTCATATGAAACAATATAGTATGTGCAAAATGAAAATCATTTCTCTTTCGTTTCGTATACACAGAACACATAAAAATATGGGGATACTCCGAGAGCGTGCAAAAAGAAAAAATTAATAAACATTTTAAACTTTTATTTAATAAGTACAACAATTGTTTATGAATAGTCCACGCGTATAGTAATTCAATATTATTTATGTGTTTATCTTTCCAGATTAGTATTAAGCAGTTTTAAATAAATTAACATTTATTTTCATTAACATTTACAAATTCGTAATCTAAAATTTAATTCTAAAATTAATGATTTTCTTAAATTTAATGAGTACAATTCTGTCGAACTTTTTTGAACTTCTTATATAAACACTTTGAATCTAATTCTGTTTAATCTAATTCTATTTTCCAATTTCCGTAAATAAAAACAGTAGCAAAAGGTATATATATATATATCTGTTCGTTACACCACGTAAATTGTTTAAAATACTTCGTAATGTCTTGTTTTTAACTTCATGAATAAAACGAATGAACACTGTAAACGGAAAGATTGCAAATAAAACTTGGTGCTTACTTGAATGTAAATCATCATCAAAGAGTAATATGTTTGGACAACTGTTTGTTTTGAAACATCATAATGAGGATACAAAGCAGATACAGAGCTTCTGTGGTTGTACATTTCGCCATCTCAGTATGTGTATTTAAATGGTTGAACTCGTAGGATAAATTAAATGGGTTTGTGGACTTTGATAATCCCCGAAACCAGTATAAATGAGTTTTGTTGGATATACCGCAGGGAAATCAAAACTCTCTCCCACTCTTTTCGTTTGAAATTGCATTGCCGTAGCAACTCACTATGAAACGCAACATACGAATATGTACGGCCTGTGATCATTTAAACACACGAAGTCTGACGTTCGTTGGATTAATGAGATATTCACTAATTTTTGTTTTATTGCGAAGATGATTGCTTAAAATATACATGTACATCTATGTGCACTGTTTAATAATTAAAAAATGTAGAAACATACAAATTTAAAGCTCTAAGAATTTAGAGATTTGAATATTTGAAAATTTGTGAAGATGAGAATGTAGGAACTTGAGAAATGTGAGAAATTAAAAAATGTTTAATTTAATCATTTGTAGACTTGAAAATGTTGAAGTTTGATAATTAAAACATTTGCAATTTATAATGTCTGCGAATTTGAATATTTCAACATTTAAAAATTTGAGAACTTGATAATTTCATACCGGGACATTGAAAATTAAAAATTCTTTAAATTTGGAAAACTAGTATTTAACAAAATGCCTAATATAATTCACAAAGGATTAATACGGAGGATAAATAAATAATAATGATGTTCTTTTCTTATTTGTTCCAGGGTTTCACAAAGGAATTCACAACCCTAACTGCTTTAATTACTCACCACTCGGTGATGCCAGAATTACTGCCGTGCCCATTATCATTAAGCCGATACAACCCCAGCTTTGTGAAAAGCGATTCTAACAAAGACTTCGCAGACATCGATTCGGATCCCGATTACAATACCTTAGCCGACTTCCGTAAAATGATGGCTGACCTGAATGTCTAGAATAAAGCTCGGAGTTAGATCGGGGGAAAAAATCGATACTTTCACCGATGCTCTTTCAAATCGAGCAACTATAGTGAATTCGTTCCGAGGGACGACGAGAAATTGAAATACGTTCTCCAACATAGTACACTGATTAACGTAATACGATTTTAGAAAAGGACGAAACTTACAGAATCATCGAAGTATATTTTCACCTTGAATTCCACGTCGTTTTATGTATACCGTGTACGTTGATTAACTAAGGAATTTCTTGATAAACGATGCATCGTGTATTCGAGAGTGAAACGAAATGCCGTACATTCGGACGGTGATACGTATTCATAAGTCATCGATAGAAGTAAGACACTTAGCGTAAGTAACTTAATGATCGCAACTATTAACGGAAACAAGAGCGAATCAAAAGTCAGAGGACGCGCAGCAGGGAAACCTATTCCTTATCCGTAGATCAACTCGCAGAGTTTGCGTTGAACGTGCGAAAATCTATTGTGTATTTAGCTGAATTAAATTGCTAATAACTGCCCAACTTGTGTTTTGTTTTGCAACAATCGGTAAGTGATCGTTGCAGGTTTTCGTGTGTATCGCAATCGCTCTTTTTCTAAAATTTAAAAAACAGTTTCCTGCTTGAAACGTTTGTGTAACTGTTGAGGCATTACAAATTGTAGAAGTTAAAATATTAAATTTCTTTAGATTTGTATGTTTACGAAATTACAGATTTCGAAGAAAAAATTGGTTTTTGAGTCGTAACCGACGCATGACAATTTACAAACGTCGCTTATTCACTGTTGCAAAACATTAAAAAAGTTACAATTTGTTGCACAGTGCAATTTACGAACTCGACTCGGTCTATGTATTGATATATCTTAACGCCAACTCTGTGATCACTTTTGAAGAACAACTGTTTGCAGCATTTTTCATGACCTAGTAGCGTTTCGATTGAATGAAAGTTATTGAAAGAACGAAATATATTTTTCAATATTGCTACAAATGATTCTTGACTAATTTTTGTTCGAAAGACAAACAATTTGGCGTCGAATATCATTTGGAGGTCAAAGTTTGCGAACGTTATTAAATAGCAATCGTTAATTAGAAATTATATTATATTTAAATGAAATTTACCGGTGAAATGTTGCCAGAAAAATTTTGCATACTTGAGTATGATTTACAGCAATTTAGGTATCTTCAGCTATCATATTTTAGTTAATTTTCTGATCAACTGTAATAAATGAAAAAAGAAGATAAATGACTTTTCGAGATTTTATCGTTATCGATTCACACCGCTAAATAGTGTTTTACAAAATTAATGTAAATGTGTTTATATGTATATAAATTATAATTATTGTTATACAATACTACTTATATTTAATTACACGAGATCGACGGCAGCAACGGAGAGAACTGCACCCACGAAACTCTAACCAGACAGGAAGCGAAGAATTCCATGGAAGTTATAATGATAAGACGAAAAATATAACCTTGCAGTGGTAATTTAATTACACGACTAAACTAGTCTTGTACAGAGTTTATGTGCGAATAGTGAATATTAAGGAAAGAGAAGATTCGAATAAAAAATAAAATGTATGATCATGTGTGTGTATTAACAGATGTTGAAGAAAAAAACCGGAAACTGTGTGCCGTTTTTATATACCCAAGAATATAAAAGTTTAAACAAACACCTACTTCTAAAAACTCGTACTTCTTGAACGATATGGACACGTTGAATCAGATTTAACGAGCGGCAAAGTACCGTCGATTTATCCTACAAAGCAACACGGATGAGACAGCTGGTGATCGATAAATAATGAAATAGTAATATTTTAATAAGAAGTTTACCCACGTTCGAATATCTGGTATTAAATTAAACAAGCAACACTCTCTATCGTATTAAGATTTATATATTTAAAAAAAACGTGTTTTGCATTCATTTATTTGAACCGAATCAACCGGAAATGTAATATGTACCGTATAGACTTTGAAGGTGTAGATGAAGCGAAGTTACAGAAACTGAAATTGCTTTTTACTCTTTTCGAGAAAGATAGGGAATAAGATTCGCTATAATTTCAATAATTTACAAACATTCGTCATACCTTCAATATGAAAAGCGGGGTACAAGATAATCTTTGTATCATCAAATTGATTAACGTCTGATAAGGTAAATATGCAAAGAAAATAAATGGAAATTAATAAATCATTGTAAGCTACGCTAAGCGAGACATTAATCACTGCTTCAAATTTGTAACGTTTTACGAATCATTATAGCAATGCGTTGTATAATTTCAATAAAATTATTTATTACAATAAACAGTGAATGAAACGGTGTAATTTAGTCTGACAGACACAGACTGACATGGAGACTGGTAAGTATGATAGACCTACTTGTAAAATTTTCAGAATAACATACAGTACTGTAATTTTTTTGTTGTTACTTTACTTTTTCATTAAAATATGAAGATCTATTTTCTAACAGGAATGTCTATTATTATTTTGGATAAAGCATGAAATTTTGCATACAACTATATTAAGTAAAATAATGTTTAACACTAATACTTACAAGTAAGCTCAGATTTATGATTCCGTTTGCAAAGTAGATTTACGGTAAATACAATATGATCGAATTGAAAAAAGTGATTATTGCAAAATTGCAAACGCTTCAATAGGTCATTGCACAGAGGGTAAGTTTACAACCTGTTTCATAATAATAGCTATTTAAAAAATTACATACATTCCAATCTAATACGGTAAAATTTGTTATATTTTTTATTAAATCCGTATGAAATTGATATCATAAACAATAATATTGAGTTAAACATCTTGTCGAAGAACGTGTTTCCTTCTTTCAGGAACAAAAGGTACTGATCCACGTCTAGAATGAGCGCGTCTGTTGGCCTCCCTAAAATAAAACAAAATATATGTAACACGTTTAAAGAAATAATACTATTACAATGTTAATCATTTCTTCTTTCAGCAATTGTACGTACTTTCGTTTACTTTTTTCTTGAATTGTACGCAATTCAGCTTTTGCATTGTAAATATGTTTCGGAACCTGTCTATGCCGAGCAATTCGTTTAACTTGAGGATGTGCAGCAAACTTCGCTTTAAGAGCTTCATTATAGTTCAAAGCTGCTTTTTCTCTAGGTTTCAACTAGAATAACATATTTCATTAGTCAATGCAACAGAGAAAAAGAAAAATAAAAGAGTAAATTTTAAATAACATACAACACCAAGTTTTTCTGCAGCTCTTGCTTTCCAAATACGAATATTCATTTCGTCGCTACCGCTCATAATATATTTATTGTCAAGAGACCATGCAACACAGGATAATCGTTGCATACGTTTTGTGTGATAAACTTCTCGAGAATGACCCTTGTGAACTTCGAAAATGCGAATAGATTTATCATAACTACCAGACACAAATTCTCTACCAGTTGGTGCATAATCAACATCTATTACAGCTTCCACATGATCCTTATGTACATTTACTGGTGTCTTCAATTTACGAATGTCAAATGTATACAAGCTGGAAAGTAAAAAATTTTATTAAATTACCATTAATTATATCTTAAATAATATAACATTTTATCAGAACATACTTGTAATCTTCATTGGCACATGTAAAGGTGACTGCTTCCATTGGATTCCAAGACAATTTGTTAGATCTTAATTTCATATATACTTTACGCAAGGGACCAGTTTCTCTGGCATCATATAAGATTATGCTTCGATCACTTGCACAAGCAGCTATAATATATTTGTAAAAGTGTATAATTTCAATAGATAACAATTTCCCTTATACTGTATTATATTTCTTACCCAATACATTTGGCTGAACAGGATTATATTTAATATCATACAAGCTATCAACACCCCATTTAAATGTACGGATTGGTTCATTTCTAGTTTCTTCCCATAATTGACATACTTCACCACATGTTGCAAATATTGGTTGTGTCCGATGATGAGAAATTCCTGTTATTATTGTCTGTAAAATATTTATTTATATTTAACACAGCATATGAAAATAATAGCTCCAATTTTTATCAATGCTTAAAATCTTACTTTACTGATGATTGTATTTATGGGCTCTTCTTCCTCACCATATTGTGGTTTTTCTGATTTCCATATTTTAATTGTCTTATCATCACCAGCAGTAATAAAGTGTTTTTCATCTACCCCATATGCTATTCCTCGTATTATACCGTCATGTGCCAAAAAGTTACGTACACAATGTTTTTGAACAAGGTTCCATACTCTAACTTCTCCATCAAAAGCTCCACTAACAACTATTGATAATTGTGAAGGATGTTTACACAAGCTAGAAACACCATCTTTATGTCCTTCCAAGCTATCAACAAAAGGTTTTGCAAATACTCTTTCTAACTTTACTGCGTTCACAGCCCTAGTATATTCTCTTACAGCGTCGAACGGATGTAATGCAGGGTCATAATTTCTAGGAACTGCAAATAATTCATATTATTAATAATTAAATCCTAAAGTTCTTAATTATTTCTACAATGTATACAGTTTTAAACTATCATATCAGGTTATACAGGTTAAAATGGAACTAACGTTTATGAATATCGCGCTTTGTTTCCCTCAAGTATTCATCTGGATTTCTTGATAAAACTTTCACCTTCATATTTTGAGCATTTAATGAAATTTAAACCACTGTAAACAACTATATAATCGCACTGTTGCGATTAGGTTATAATGGGTTACGAATGAAACGTTATGCACGCCTCCTCCAGAAGAAAAGGATTGTCAAACTGAGCATGTATGGTGATCTATGGTTGAACCGGTCCGACCACTCTGATATGAAAACTAAATTCGGAAATCGATTTGTCTCATCAGAAATGTCTAGTTTATGGGAATCCCGATTTTTCTCCTACATAGTCATTTTACATGAATAAAAACCTTATCCAATGTTAAAGAACTCCTTTAAAAGTAAACTTTTTATTACATAAGAATATACACTTTTTAAATACAATATTTTATTCTACAGAATATACATATTACAATATTAATATTTTATTATACGTAAATTCTGGAGGGAGTATAAACCATCCATCCAAAGAACAGTAAGAATATAATATTAATATCAACAACAATCACATTCATTGTATTGTTAGTAATATCAATTCTTATTCACACCTCGTGTTGAATTCAAACATTTTTTTTTCATTCGAAAAAAATGATTTCAGTCAAAACCATTTCTTGTTTCTCACCCCTATAATGTGCGATTCATTTATATTTTTTGTATTAAAGTATCTATATAATGTAGAAAAATAATCTTTTAAATTTTGAAAAGCTGAGCTAGGGATATTAGTAAACTGAATCGTTATTAATGTTAGTGATTTAGTATATAAACATTCACGCATACTGGTTGCGTCAGTTACGAGCAAGAGATATCAAGCAACAGAGTCGTCCCGAATAATTGATTACCAACAATCTAAAGTAAGTGAATGTGAGATACATGACGATTGTCACGTTGCACAACATTCAAAATAAATGTTTAATATAATTAAAATATTGAATATACTGAATAACAGAAAAGGAATTAATGAAGCAATTAAAGGAGACAGTTAAGTGCAATTGACACTCCGTTTTTGAAATATAGACGTTACGATTTATTTATAGGCATATAACGTATATAAATTCCAGAAACAGCGCTCAAATACATATGTTATACATGTATTATTTAATAAACTATATTGTTGATTATCTGTGATGTTATACGTAATTATTTGTGAAAGATTACTTGTATGAAGAGCAAATTTCTTAATATAACTTTTAATATATTCATGAACTGTGCTACTTCAATTAAATTAGCATTTTAATATTTTTTAATATTTAAATATTATGTTGTAATATTCTATTCAAATTTGTCCTTTAAATTAAGTATGCAGTAATTTAATTTCTTGTATGAATATTGTAATGATAGTAGATAAATGAAGAACAATAAACTTAATAATTGTACTTACTTGTATTATTATATTATATTTAGTTTGTTATAATAACAATTATAACTACTAGTAATTGATAATAATTATTAATAACTTAATACAGTTCTACAATAATATAATTAATGTTAAGCAATATTTGCAGCATGTTTTGTTCAAGATTGGGGAAGGAGTTAAAATTTTTAAGAATTAGACAATTACATTCTACCCTCGTTAAGTATGAAGAGAAAGCAGTTCCTGATAATGCTAATAAGCCATCAGGACAACCAAGGATAAAAGAAAATATGTTAGGTAAAATTCATTTCTGTAACATTTTATTTTGTAATACTTAAGACTGAAGGGTAAGAATGGAAGGACAGTGTTTATTAGCTAAAAGTATGAAAGTAAGGCATAGATCGATAAAGATATAAATTAGATATAGAGGAGGGAGTAATGGGATACAATATTATCTGTGCAGCCATAAATTTGAGAATTTAGTAGACATTGTAAGAGATTGTGGAAGATTAGAAAAGCGCATTAGTATAGAAGTTGTTAATGGAAAGAAAGAAAGTAGTAGGATACTTAAGAAAACTTAAAATGAACAATTCAAAGGAACAGAAGAATAAATATCACTAATAGTTTAGTAGGAATAATATATAAATATAAGCAGAGAGATCAATAGATGATAGATGTCATAAAAGTGGTATGAATACATGTAAAAGGTTAATAATAGCAAATATTGTAAGCTCTACTCATTTTAATGGTTGGGAGATTGAAATATAAACTATTGTATTGTTGTTATTTGTTTTATTATCCAATAAAAACAAATTGTATTTTATATATTTTAGGATCTCCTCTTCATTTTTGTAGTAATCTTGATAAAAGACTATTAGTGTGGGTTAAACGTTATCCTAGTTTAGATCAAGTTCCAAATGAAGTAACGTAAGTAAATAAATACTGGATATTTATGCTACCTAAAATCTTGATATAAAATATAATATATAATTTTATAATATTAACATTACATTTCATACCAATTATAATATGTACATTAATTACTTACTTTAAGATTACATACCTGTTTTTATTAATTAGTGTGGAGTGTATACAAAAAGCACACAGTACAGCAAGAGTCCGTGTATCTTTTATAATGATGGGAATTGCTATAGTTGGTTTTATTATATCTGCTATCATCGGAAAGAAAGATGTATCATCTGGGAAGAACATATTAACAGAAAGATTGAAGCACTATGAAAAGATAAAAGAACAAAAACTATCTGAAGAAAACACAGCAAAGCAATAATGTATTTCACTGTTATTATAAATATTCAAAAGGCAATAACAAAATAGGTTATCTAGAATGACATTTTTTTAGTATGATCTTTTACTGCTTATATTGCTAATGAATATTGCTTACATTTGAAGCAATGTTTCTCGAATAATTAGTGTTTTTCTTTAGAGTGTAAAATTATATTTATGTATATAAACTATTTTGAAGGTATAAAATATGTAATTTAAAAATAATGTATCACATTAAAATTGTAAAATATATTTCATAACAAATATAAATTATTCTACTTAATTTCTATACAATTACAAAATGTGATTGCAAAAATTGTATCTAATATTAAATGTAAATATACACTTCATATTGTCTGTACTACTTAATCGCATTTTATGAATTAGTAAGACTATGAAGAAACTAACAACAGAATATAATTATTATTTTCACATTTATAAGTTGTTTATATTTATTATTTTATAAATGTAGTTACAAAATATTTGTATGTTTCTATAATTATATACACTATACAGTTACATAGTATTGTGACTTCAGGGATTATGATAAATGAAAGTGCAACAATAATTATATAAAAAAAAAAGATATTTCTAACTATTCATACAATTATTTGCAACATTATGGTATTATATTTATAGGTTTATAGAAACTACGACATTTTTCATGATACACATCAATTGTACGTTTCTTTACAATTTCTTCTACACTTAATTCTGATTGTAATAAACGTAAAGTATTCTGTTCTTTTCTTAATGTTTTAAGAAGCTGCAAGCTATCATCACCATTATCTCTTTGTGCCTTCAAATGTTGTACTTTTTCTTTTGATGCATTTAAACATCTTGAAATGGCCAATTCTCTTTCCTTATGACCTGACTGAATTTCTTCAAATAATTCCTTGCATTGAACTTTGGGATCAACTTGACTTTTGAATGACTCTGTTGGAATTATAGCATTCAGCATATAAATAATTTTATCGTCAATTTGCCGCATTTTTTTTAACGCATCCTGAAATAAAAATAACGATTACTGTCATAAAAAAAATTTGATTAGAATGATATTATAAGAAATATATGAAATAATGACATTGAGAATTAATGAAGTTTGCATATCTAATATATGTTCTAATAATTGTATACTTATAATACACTATTATTACATTTTATACGTCAATACATTTTTGTTGTACATGATATATGTGTATAGTTAATTTATATATTTAGTTGCTTAACTATAAAAATACCTAACCTAAACTTAGATTTGAAGATTAGAAGTGTAATATGCAAGATTGATTTATTTAGTTTAATATTTTTACATCATTCTTGATATTAGTGTCAAGAAACTGTAATATCTTAAAAATTAGTTACTGTATAAATTCTATGAGCTATCATATAACCTGAATTATATGTATGCACGTGCTCCGCATAGATTAACTAATACACAGATTGTTTGTACAAAATGATTAGGTTATAAATTAAAAAGGAATAGTTCACAGTTAAAAAACGAAATATTTGATATAATACTTCTATTTATACGAGAAATACCTGAAACTCTAAAAAATCTCCACATTCTACCCCCAAGGCTGCCATTTTCTTATACAGAGATGAGAGGCATAATTAAAAACAGTTGTTAACAACTATCAGAAGTAAATCCCAATTAACAGCCAATTAATAATTACTGATACAATCATAATACTTTGTTCATTTAATAATAAATTTATGGATAATTGTGTATGTCATGTGGAAAGTGTTTTAATTGTTTCTTGTAAACTATAAAATGCAGTATGTGCAAGAAAGATACTTAGTCAATCTTGCGTACCATGACGATTTAATGTGTAAACAAGGGATTAAAAGAATATTGTTTATTATAAGATAATTATTTCAGAAAGCATTTTAGAACTTCTAAATATAAAATTAAAATAAAATTTATATTTTCTCTATTTTGAATCTAGTACCTCTATTGCCATCTGACGATCGGAACAAGAATTTGTTTTCTCATGAAATAAAGTATTTTTACGTTTTGTTAATGCTCGCGAAGTGTTCCGTGCACGCGTAAAATCCAGAAAAATACAATAACAGTAGCATTTCTTTGCAGGTGTCAAAATATTACATTTGAAAATTTTTAAAATTGCATTTTATGAACCTCAAAATGCATGGTCATCTAGCGGTGAAAGGCGGGAACTAATGGATCTAAATTTAGAAAAAAAATTATGCACTTTATTAATTCTTTTCCTTTTACTAACGCATATATAAGATTCTAAATTCATTTGATATTGCTATTTGAAGCATTTTACTGTCTCATGAATCATTGTTTTACAAGACAATGTATTACAATTGTAATTTCATTAATACTCATTTTTTACTGCTGGATGGCTAAACTTTTTGAGGTCCATAAAATGCAATTTTAGAAATTTTTGATTATAATGTTTCAATCCCTATGCAAGGGCATTTTTTTTCTTCATCGTGTTGTACAATAATTTTTGTTCGCTAAGTGACCGTAAAAATGCTTCATCTTACGGAAAAATGCTATGGTTGTTCCGGCAGCTTCACCTTTGAGCGCTGGATGGCGTTAACGTTACTATTTCCAGATAACACCAATGTATAAATTTTAAAATACATTCAAGAATAAGGCTTCTATGTAAAGATGGCGGAGATAAACAAAACACTCAACATAAGTTGTAAACATAATTTATTATACAGTATAGAATTGTATATTCATGTTATTTCTGTATCTAAGAACTTTTCGAAGAAAATATTAAACACAGTTCTTCTTTATTTGGCATTATACTTTACATTTGTATTTGAAATCCTAAATTCTGTAAATCTTTCTTCATTATTTGTGAAGCTTGCGGAGGTAAAACCCTCAATGGCGCACGTACAGGGCCAAGATTGATATTTGTTAATAAAGGCATCGCTATTTTTGTGCTCTCTACCCACGCACCTGAAATTTAATGTTACAATTATAAATAATAAATTGCTGAAAATTGAACAAATGAATTAGTTCTTTTATGAAGCTCGAAAGTATGAAATAATATTTTGTAACATTGATGATATTAAATAAATAATATAACTTCTTGTTACTATTAGTAACACAATTATCTAATGTTAGTTAATGATAATTAACTAATTGTTAATCATTTCAAAAAAATTGAAAAAAAAAGATTCATTACTGTAAACTGTGAAACGCAGCAATGACAAAAATTTGAAAGAAATTAAATCTACATATATTTGATTTTTACTATTTAATGCATTTAACTATTTTTACCGTGTTTCGTTGTAGCAATCGCAGCCTTTGTCAATAGTTCTTGTTTTTCTTTCATTTTAAGTAGGTTTCCTGCTTTCGCTTCGGTTAAAATTTCGAGTACAAGTTCCGGCAACATGTTGGCGGTTGTTGATATAAATGAATCGATCCCTAATGTACAGGCAGCACTTATTAACTAAAACAAATATAATGATATTCAAGATAATAAATCAGAATCCACAATTATTGACATAAAATAACTCGAAAACGATATAAGCAATATTTTCTGTCATAATAACTGTTAGAACAATATCATACAAGTTATTAAACATTAACACAAGCTATTAAAACAAATTCATTTTTAGATTTTATGGAAAATATGTTTGATTTAAAAATTTAGCTTAAATTGCTAAATAACACTATGCAAAACGATAATTATTTATAAAACATAAATTAATAAGTAAAGTAAATTTGTTATGGTATATTTTGTTCGAGTCAGTATAAATTTAATTATTCATTAAATTAATATGCGTGAAGTTTGTACTGAAATTAAAAGTAAAGCGTACCTGATTATTTCCGACGAACACTGCATATTTCTTGTTACTAACATTTAGTGCTTGAGCCGCTTCTTCTAAATTAGCACTCGTAAATTTTATTCCCACGAAACTTGGAATTGCTTCACCCACGGATTCCAGGAATTGTCTCATGTGTACTGAAGATAATTCATTTTTATAAATCCATTGTTTGTTACAATTTTTAATTTGTTTCTCATTTGAAAAAATTTAACGACGATTAATCCAACAGAATTTAATATCGCGTTATGAATTTAACGTATAGAATAACGTATCAGTGGGTTACTTTATTTTGTCCATAATAAATGGTTGCTTCGGTTATTTTATATGCCGTAACGTGTTTTAATTCATATTTTAAAGTAATATTATATGTTAACTTACCGTTAACGTTAGTAAGCACCGGGATATGATAATAAAGAAGTGGTGTATTCGGTGCTGCGGAGCCGACTAATTTTAAGTATTCAACAATTTGTTCCGGCGATGATGGCTTGAAATATAATTCTGGTAGACAGAGTATGGAATCTGCTTTGATGTTTTCAGCATGCTTTGCCTTTTATAAATAACAACAGAGAAGGAAATGATTTTATATTATTAACAATCAGGAGATGTTACTATACAGAGACAACCTGTAACAGGTTCCTAGATATGTGTCTTATCGATAAATGTTGTATAAATTTAGATACTAATTGTAAATTAAAATTTGCATATAAAATCTGACAATAGTCTAACGAAGAGATTTGCATATAAAATTTTATGATAGTGAGCAGATTTTAATTTGCGTATAAGATCTTACGATAGTAAAAAAAATTTCATTTGCATATAAGATTTGATGATAGTGAAGATTATTTACATACGAGTTCAAGAACATCGGGAAGCGGTGCACCACCAACTTGAACCATCAAATGTTGTTTTGTTCTTTGCACAGTGTCTGCCCATGCTTCAGCAACCGACTTCCTTTCGCCCACAGACATGGCCGGACCCTCCCCAGTTGTTCCATTTACTATTAACCATAACCATTTCAACCTAATTTCGCATATTCTATATCCCTATAATATATCACAGTGTTCTTTAATATTTAAAAAAAATTTAGAATTCAATATTTCCACATACTGTGTTTTACAGCATACGTTACTGTATATTTATACATAGTACATTTTATATATCTACATGTTTATGTGCGTACATATGTGATTTCTGTATGGAATTATTGCCCGGAATTCACGGAAAGAATGTTCGAATAATCGTATTGAAATTTTAAATCATATTTTTTTTCGCTTTATTAAAAAGCGAGTTAAATGTAAAGTATGCGGATATTAAGAATATATGCAAGAAAGAACTTTATAGAGTGTAATTTTTTATTGCAATTTATGATTTTCACTTACCAAGAACTGCAGTAACTTTCTTCGAGGATAAATATTTGGCGTATTGTGGCACAACTGACAAATTTAGACCTTTTACGCTAAAACGAGACAGTGAAACAATATAATTTTATTAAGTAATAGGACTTTGAATCGAGTTGCATTTGATTGTACTATATGAAAAGGTATATCGATTTGTTAAGAGATGAAAAATGTGAAATTTTTATAACATAAAGGATATATTTGTACAGTCATTTGATATTTGAATAAAAATTAAAGTTCTGTTAATAGGATATAAAAAAGTATCTAGGAAGCACATAATGTTTATGTTAAACATTGTTACATGTATTATCTTATTTTGTTTATTATATCTCTTGTATAGATATAAGTATCACTGGTTAAACATTAAAAATGTTACCTGTCATTATAAAACGGTGTAAAGACGGGAACGATAAGCCCTCTAAATGCGAATGGTGTTCTCTACAATTAAAAATTAATCAGATTTGTCATAGTAATGTATAATAACGAATAAATATGCATTCGCAAATTTAAACCTAAATTTTCGATTAACCTGATAGGCTCATTTCGGTTTAACTTGTTAAAAATAAATTCTGCATCAATGCCACGAAAGAAATGGCAGCATTAATATTTAATTTTACTAGCCATTGTAGTGATTTACCTACCTATTGTTAGTAAACATTTATCAGAACAAAAACAATTTTTATAGGATTGTTGATAAAATGTTCGGCAAAGTATTATGAAGTATTGGGCAAAAAGTAGTTTCGAATTTTATTGATTTAAATTAATCGATATGTAAGGTTGTACGTACCGGCATCGTGGAATACGAGGTGTATAGTGAAGAAATGTTTTGTAAACTGTACACAGTTGTACGGAGAGTAATCTTTTCAACACGACACCGATAAACCGGTTTTAACTACATATCAATCCACACGTGAACTTCTGATATTTTTAAACTTTCCACTTGTCACACTGTAATAATCATGTACAAACAGCTTTCCTAATTATCTTTTTACACAATGATAAAACTTGTATGTACAAAATGGATTAAAAATAATAATGATGTATAATGTATAAAAAATAATTGATTGATTATTTTCCAACAGATTTGGTATAAACACAAATCTAGTATTAAAAGTACTTCTAGATAAAAGTTAAGACATATGTTTCAAATGCAATCAATTTTTTAATTGTTCAATTGTGAATACAAAAAAGATAAAATTAAAAATTCAACGTTCTACGTATATTATTTCAAATACAATTTTGTTATTCTTTAAATCACAAGAAAGTTGAGCTAATCATTTAAAGCATAATTTTTACTAGAAGTCTCACTGAATGATATGTTTTATTATGTAAACATAACATCCCATTTATTTACGTTTAAATATTAGTTAAAATGTGGTTGTGTCGTGTTTTATGAAAACAGAATAACAAAAATAATCGTGATTATTTAAATATCATCAATTTTATGGAGGGATTAATTAAAAATTGCTATTGTCGTCTATACAAATATTTGTTGTATTCATTTGAAAGAAGAGT
Organism: Coelioxys conoideus; assembly: GCA_947623535.1. Lineage (NCBI taxonomy): Eukaryota > Metazoa > Arthropoda > Insecta > Hymenoptera > Megachilidae > Coelioxys > Coelioxys conoideus. Next base: position 33,849,322 of record OX392451.1, read on the forward strand.
AATATTGAACGTTTTGTTGTTTCTTAATAGATTACAGTTTTACTTGAAATCCTAGATTTTGTAAATCTTTTGCTATCACCGTTGCAACTTGCGGAGGTAAAATTTTCAATGGCGCGCGTGTAGGTCCAACATCGATACTTGTTAATAAAGGCATCGCTACCTTCATAGTTTCTACCCAGTTACCTGAAATTTAATATTTCAATTACACCACAGTTAATAAATTCATCGCGCATGCAACCAAATGTTGTTTTTTCGTAGGAAGTTTGAAATTATAAAATAAGAGTAACAATTATTGAATACAGTTATTAATAGGAAAAAAAAATAATTAACCACTTTTACCATGCTTTGCTATAGCAATCACAGCCTTTGTCAGTCGTTCTTGTTTTTCTTTTGCTTTAAACACATTTCCTGTTTTCATTTCGGTGAAAATTTCGTGTACAAGTTCTGGCAGCAAGTTTATGCCTGTTGCTATGACTGAGTCCATTCCTAATGTACAGGCAGCACTTATTAACTAAAATAAATAAAATCAACGAAATAAATGAACTAAAATAAGTAAAATTAATAAAGAGAGATAAATAAAGTAAATAGACTATAATAAATAAAACCATAATATTAACTAAGATATAGATTCGTCCCTAATTTTGGTGCTGCCGTTATGAATAAATAAAATAATGAGTCGAGTTATATTAATACGAATATTAAACGCAAGCGGAAAAGCATAAATCTTAAACTTAAGAAATTACAATAAATAGTGATTTTAATTAATTAAAGCATAAAATTTACCTGATCGTTTCCAAGGAATACTACGTATTTTTTGTTATCAGCATTTAATGCTTGAGCACCTTCGTCTAAGTTGGAACTCGTGAATTTTATTCCCACGAATGTTGGAATTGTCTCTCCGAGAGATTCAAGGAATTGTCCCATGTGCACTAAAAAAAATTTACTTTTAAGAACACGGTGTTCCTACTTTATTTATGCCGACGTAATGTAGACAAGACTTAACTACAAATAGTAAGTAATTAATTGTAAGAAGAAACAATATTCTATATACGATAACTACAGTAACCCATTCTATAGAATTTAATAATGCATTATAAATTGCACTGTAAACTTGTTTATCATTTATTTTAAACAATGTACTTATCTAAATCCAGTGAAAATGTTGGACTATGTATTTGCACATAGAATTTGTAGTTCTTACAATATGTTGTTTTTATCCTGTATCGAATTATAATTTCATCATTAAAATAAAACTATTTGGTCATAGTTTGAACTTAGTTTTACACGAAACATAGTTTAGCGTAACTGCAAATGTTTCGGTATAGATTTCCAAATAATTCTACTCGGTATCATGGATTTTAAATGAGAAGATAATGTCTATTAATTAGCTTACCATTGACATTAGTAAACATTGGAATATGATAATATAGAAGTGGTGTATTTGGAGCTGCCGAGCCAACTACTTTTAAATATTCCGCCAATTGATGCGATGTTGATGGCTTGAAATACAATTCGGGTAAACAGAGTATGGAATCCGCTTTAATACTTTCAGCATGCTTTGCCTTAAAAACAGATTTTGTAACCAACATTAATCAAGAACAAGTTTATATATTATTAACAGTGGGTTAAATGTAAAACATCTGTGGAAGTTCGTTTCCAATAACGAAATAGTTTGTATATAAATATATGTATAACGTTACTAATATTAGCTTACTAATTGATATTAGATTTATATTAAAAGATTTATATTAGTTGATTTTATGATAGCATAGATTATTCACGTACAAGTTCAAGGACATCAGGAAGCGGTGCACCTCCAACTTGAATCATCAAATGTTGTTTCGTTGTTTTTACAGCATTTGCCCATGCTTCGGCAACTAATTTTCTTTCAGTCAGAGACAAAGACGGTCCTTCTCCAGTTGTTCCATTTACTATTAATTATAAATTATTCTTGAAATAACATTTAACAAATAATATTCATGTACCTTATATATGTATATAAATCATATCAAATACAATATCATAGAACAGTAACACAACAATTACAACTTTTTCTTACCAAGAATGCCAGTGACCTTCTTCGATGCTAAATAGTTCGCATATTGCGGTATAATTGACAAGTTCAGACTTTTTGTGCTAAAATAAAATAATAAAATAATAATATAATATTGGTTGAACGATGGATACTTTTTTTGTTGTATTATGTTGTTACCTCGTATTAATTTATTGATTTTTAAAAATATTACCTGTCATTATTAAACGGTGAAAACACGGGGACGACAAGCCCTCTAAAAGTGAATTGTACTTTCTACAATGAAAAACGAATAAAATATATCATTTATATTACTGTTGTTAAAAATCTAAAATAAATATTACCATTTTCAATTATACACAATATATTATATTACACGTAATCTTCTACAAAAAATAAGTACATTTATGAAATCTATTTATCAAAAATCCATTAATAATATGAATCTATTTGAATTAAATAATATTCGTAAATGCTACTGGGAAATATTGTCAAAATATTTGAAAAGAGAATATATATGGTTGTTATTAATTTAACTCGATTATATACATCGTTATACGTACCGGCATCGTGGAATACGAGATGAACTTGTGAAGAAATAATGTGTGTACTGTATAAAATCGTACAACGAGAAATATTTTTACCGCGACTCTGATAAGATTGTCACACATACACATATCACACTTTTCATACACATTGCATGATACTTGATGTTTTAAATTTTCCGCTTGTCTTACGATTAATCTTATATGCAAACAAGTTTCTTAATTACCATTCTGTGGTATCCAATTATGTTCGTATATTTTTTTATATATTCTTTTGTTCCTACAATCGTATACATATGTTGTATATAAATGATTTATAGAAAATGATTTATTTGCTAGATATTGAAAATTGGTATTTAAAAATTGATATCTTTCACAGATTTTGTATAAATATGTTTTACGATTTGGATTCTTCACGATTCTACATTATAATCTAATTTTGGAAATTTTTTAATTTCGAAACTTTGCACTTCTGTTATACTAAAATCTTGATATTTTTGAATTTCGAGACTTTAGAAATCTGAAGTTTCTGAAACCTGAAATTTTCAAATTTCGAAGCATTGAAACCTAGAATTTTGGCAACTCGATATTCTTAAATCTTGATGCTTTGAAACTCGAGAAATTTCGAAATTTGAAATTATCAAATTTCGAAATTTTGAAACTGAAATTTTGGAAACTCAGAAGTTTGAAACAATTTTTGAAAATGCAAAGCCATTTTATTCGATAATTACTTCTGTATCTAAATGAAACACGATTCATTGTATAAACATAAAATATACCATTAAATGATAGTCTAAATGTGCATATTTAATTCAAATAATACGAGATCAGTGTCTCAATAAAAATACTAACGACTAATAAATATTTTAAGGACAGGTAAACGTAGAAACTGCAAGTGTTATTTATAAAAATGTTTTTCATATTTATTTACATGTAGATTTTTTCCTTCAACAATGCCAATGATACATTAACATAGTATCGTAGTGATAAGTTGTAAGAGGACCATATGCCATTTTTTATAGTGTATTACGTGTACGGCTTTCCTGTTTTATTCGCATTACGAATACCTTAAAACAAGAATGAATACTATCCGAGAGTTTACATAACAACGCCAAAGAGAACTCTATGTATTTAATTATCCGCTATTCATACAATGTCTTTCATTTGTTTTTCTCTTCTTAATTTAATTAAGTACAACGAAACTCACGCTACGACACATTGGCTCGTATTAGTAAAAGAATTGTTTCTTTTTAAATATTTCGTTCTTTTCTACCTTCGTACTTGTCGATATTCTCACAACATTATAATAACTACTTATAATAGTGTTCGGCTCATTTTGGCGACTGTTCTTTCGAATAATCGTGTACTGTTACGAAGAAATGTCTCTAACGTATCGTTTTAGCGTTAATATTATTATTACAATCATTTCATTTGCAGTTGATTTCATCCGTATGTACGTCGAACTTTTGAATAATATGAAAATATTAAAAAATTCATATCCACGAACGAAATTAATTACTGGAGAAACTGCGTGACCAGAATTGTTTTAAACGGGGACAAAAATATTTGCGAGATGAAAATAATTGCGACAAGGTTTAAACGTATTGAAAAGATTGCAGTTTTTATCGATAACGAATTTTAATCGCTTAACGGGCTGCATAAATAATCTCATTAACTGGTGTACCCCGTCTGGCTATGTTATTGATATAAATAAAAAACCACAGCAAATTTAAAGAGAAAAACGAATCACAGAAAAATCGATGCAACGACTCAAATAGCGATGAACGTAAATTTGAAAGTGATAAGTGATCAAGTTTCTGTAAATTGGATAAAGATTAAAAGGATATCTGAAACGAAGTTACAAGAGTCCAATGTAAAAGAACAAAATGGACAAATTTATTGATTATATATTAAAATTATGGCACAAGATCGAATGATTAACTTTACTTACAATTTATTTATGCATTTTTATTAAAGATCGACGTGTTCCTGTTAGACTGTTGTGTTTTATATCTTTCTGTCCAATGCATTTGGTTTAAATCCTAATACAGTGTCAACGCTTATGTACGAACGTTAAAATAAATATTGAATGGTGACGTAACCAGGAGTTATGGTTTCTTTCTTTATGGGAAAAAGTATTTCTTCTGTAATAAATTGTAATAAAAAAATATTGACGATAAAGCGGTATTGGAATTTTAGAATTGGAAATCGTGTTATGTTCGAGATAACTGCAGTTGTAATATACATATAAATTGTAATACAAATTTTAAAATGTAATATAAATTTTGTATGTTCATTTTTTTTAACTTTCTCGTTTTGGCACGTGTTCGTGATGCTTGTTAAGAAATATACAAAAAAGGTACAAGGTGTGTTCAAGAATTGTATTTAACTTTTTAATAATACAACATGGAATTGAAATTTGACGATTGACAAATTTTAGGATTTTTAAATTTGGAAATTGTTCAATTCGGAAATCAGAAAATTGACCAGTGCAGGAATTTATAAATTTCAAAATGTGTTGGATTTTAAAAGTTTAAGAGATTCAGAAATTTAGAAGATTGATAATTTTGCAACTTAGAAGTGTACACAATATTTCTCTTTTTCATCATGCAAGTTCAGAAGTCTTAGAACTTAGGATGTCGGAAATTTTGAAATTTGAGAATTTAAGAACTTGTTAAGATGTACCAACAAACATTTAAATTTCGTTTTTTATTACCTATCATCTACTTTAGGGCTTCAACTATCTTCGATTATCAGCCATTAGAATCGACTGCGAATAAAAGTGTATTCTTTTTGCGTAAATAAAGAATTTAGCGACTAAACTCATACAAAAAAGTTAATTGCAAAATCACTCCTAGGTGGTTACGTCACCATTGTTCGGCGGAGACTTAATAAATCGATCAACTATTTAATGACTCGTACTCTCGATCGATATCGGCAATCGCAACTTTAATGTCGTTAATTAATTACTTGCACTGCATCGAAAAGCTGCCTCATGATAATGCAATGAAAACGAATCACATTAACTTTCGCATACACATATGCGTACGTATGTATGTATATATTTGCATGCGAGCGTGTACGTATGTACAAGGTTAATTAATACATATACGTTGATATATGTATATATAGCATAAAATTCACACTTATGAAAAAGACATCTCGTATATGCACTATAATTTAGTTAGATAGATCAACCGCCGAGACCGGGCCAGCCTGGTCAAACGGCAGAAACGTTTTCTTAAACTGCTTTCTTCTATCAAGTTTCATCTTTATTTATTACTGTATTCATTTTATTCATTTAGTTTCTTTGAGTCTGAAACGCGCCCCGTACAAAAGTGCAGTACATCATTCATAGCTGTTGAAAGTTATGTTCGAATTGATTCGATAACAAGTTCTCTACGTTTTAATTATTACGAAATGAAATAAGCGACGAAAACGTATCTCTATGTGAACACGGCTTATCGTGGCCGTACTTTATCAATTCAGTAAGGTTCGTCTTCCGCTTAACGTTCTCAGATACAAACCATAATCATGAGTTTTATCTCACACGACGCGTTTTGAAACAATTAGTGAGAAAATTGTTCGTGATACTTCTACCCACGATAAAATAGGATACATTTTTATCAATAACAGTTTAACTTTCATTTACTACGTATCTCTATGCGTACACTTTCTTCTGATACGTTGTTTTTCGTGTATCACGTATGCATATATATACGTTGTTTTTTATTTTTCACGTATACATACATATCCGTTGTGTACATGCACATATGTATATACACATATACGTTGTTTTTCATGTAACATGTATATACACATATACGTTGATTTTCATGTGACATGTATGTAAGTATCTGTATTATTTTTCATGTATCACGTATGTATCCGTACGCGTTTCGCGTATTACATATGTAAGTATATTCGTTTTCTTCGCGTGTAAATATATCTTGCGGTTAATCGAAAGAACTTCGTGTGTCGATTGATCTCGAAAAAATAATAAAACATGATGTACGAGTATCGGTTGTTATCGAATAATTCGATACATCTAGACGCATGCATGCATCAGTATGCTGTATATATGTACATATCCATACACAGATACATTCTCACATACAACATACGTATACGCATCGATGCGTATAGTTTATCCATTGTGTATCGTTTACATGTTAATGCGTACATATTTAATGTAACAGCTACCGAACAATCACGGATATGTACAATAGGGATATGCCCGATCGATACAAGGTATACGCTTCTTTCGTATCCGAACAACACATTTTATTTATTTTCTTTTTCGTATTCGATTAGATTGAAAGGAACTATCGAGTTCGATGATCTTCGTTTTGTTACTGATACGAGTCATTGTAGAGATTAGAGTAGTTCAAAATGGATGCCTTTTTTTAACTTTGTGCTCCTTTTTGGGTCTTGGAACAATAATTTCCAATATGTTATGTTGGAACAGTAATTTGGGATTTTGTGCACAATTTTTTGTTGATACTAAAATTTTCAAACGAAAGAGTATTGTTTTAGAATGTACAGGAAAAATAGTGGCATAACGATGTTCGTTTGATATTCGTTTAACTGAATTTATTGTATTTTTTTAACACTGTTGTATAACTGAGAGATTTAATAAACAATATCAAAGTGAATAAAAATGTACAATTTTCTTCATATAAAGATTCCATTATGAGTAAATCAATTTTCAAGTGCAACATCCAAATAAAAAATTAGTAATGAAAATTACAATGGATCTGACTTTCGCAGAAAATTTCGATACCTTGTAATTATATAAACAAAAATTTATATTTTTTGCTACTTCTTCATTAATTGCACGTTTCTTGTTAATTTTATGAACGATCCCTTTATTTATAATTTTTGATGGAATTAAATAAACAGTTCAGTAACGAGTTCTATGCTATGCATTTACTTCAGATTTTTTTAAGCATAAATATCGCGAAGTAACAAATAATCGTGAACTCGATCGAGTCCTTTCGAATCTGATCGAATATCGATATCGAGCTGCTCGATCTCGTTTCTCTTCGTCCCGCACAAATTCCTCCTTCAACCATAACACCTTTATCGACGAAAAGAAACTTAATACTGCATCGTTTGCGTTCAAATGGCCCTTCGGGGCTCGCTCGAAAATATGCTTAATGAGTATGGTCCCAAAAGTTTTTAAGAAGTAGTCCTTTCATTCTAGCGAAATACAACGTAGCTTTCGTCTTATAAATATCTTCAACAAATGTTCCGGAATCAGCCGTGTAGAAGGGATTTCCAAGCATCGACGTCGTTTACGATCGTTAAGCGAACGAACGTTCGATAAATCATCGATAATCGTGATCAGCGAAAAGTAGAAGAATGTTTTCCGCGTTCGAAAAATATATAATTCGCCATCGAATCGATCACGTATGTAGATCGATGCGTGTGCTCGAGTAAACGATTCCAATAATAATCCTTCCGTCATTCTAGCGACGCGAATGCTTTTGGAAAAATTTGTCAACAGACTGTTAATCCGTTGCAGCCTCGATTCGAGAATTATTGTTGTACATATATTCTGCATTTTCTCTACAATTCGAAAGACCTCTGTTATAGTCGATGATATTCTCGATGCGGGGGTTTTCGCACAAGACTCAAGGAGCATCGAAATTAACTATAACAATTAATTATCATTATTAGTAGCCCTTGTTTTCCTCGTATGTACATAACGTTCCGTGATACTGATCTACACTAATGTAAATACTGTTCTGGTATATAAATGCGATATCCTCGATACGTTTATTCATTCATTAAAAGTCTTAGTATTTCATCGAAATGACATTTTACTCTTAAATGTAACGTAAAATTCTGGTATGAAAGTTTATGCTGATGTTAAATTGACATATTTTTGGGTGTCATGCAGATACTTGTCGATACACGTTTATTTTGTATACGAATACTTATTAACGTGTTTGACGTACAAGTATTTATATGACACCCCTCGAATTTTTTCCTGTAGTTTCATTACGTATATTTGATACTATTTATACAAGTTCTATTCAAAATTTATGATCTCTTTTTATGACTTCTTTCGATGATTCTATGTTGGTTTTGTTTTACTTACTTTTGATAGCGACAGATTGTTGCAAGATAAAAATAAATATGCTTTGACATATCGATGAATTTTGGTGCTCGAATATGGGCGGAGCGTTAGGAAAATTATATTCATGCGTCACATAAAAATGTTTAATCGTTAAAATTGATTCGCTCTTTTTAAAACGCCAGATAGTTATAATTAGATGAAATAGAAGTATAATACATATTATAATATATAAATATAAAAAAACGTATTTAACACCACAAAAATGAAGTTTTATGAAGTATTATTTTGGTACGTGTCACTATTAATCCAGCCAGAGGTATTCAAAAGTTATTTAAAAGTTTGTTACGAATTTTTAAAAAATATATTATTTAGGTAATTTACGATCATACTTAACAATAACCTCACGATATTAAAATAAACCCTGTTATGAATAAGACTGATATTATCAAACGTTGTGGTATTATCAAAGCTATTATGGTATTGAGTATAATCGAGTATTTTTCAACAAATAACAAGAACATAATTCCTGTTAAAATGTTATTAACTCATCGTAATTAAGTCATTGTTTTTATATAAAATTGGGGAAGATACGTACTCGTGGTTGATTTGTTTTCAGTCACCAATTATTCATTTCAACTTTTGAGCATATCTTGTTTGTACCCACTTGGTCAACTTTATTTTTTTTCAGTTGAATTTGTTTACATTTTATACCATAACTTGCCCTAAGATATGTGAGTGTGAATTCGAATAAATAGGAAAAACGATGCCTAAGAAAGTGATATTCAAAAATATACTATGGAGTTCAATAACGTCACGAATTCGTTTTTACGGAATTTAAATCTTTTTGTAATTATTTGATTCAGAAACAAAACATTAGATAAATACGATGAACAAATTTCTGGTAAAAAATTCACAAATTTCTGGTATATTTGATTTAGATGAAGAACAAGAAGGTTATAGCGAGCTGCAAAAGTTTTTGTACCCTTTTACTTAATGTTTAGGATTATTTAAATATTCGCTTAAATTAAAGTCCTTGTTATGTTGGATTCTTTCCAATGAATTTTGTATCGACAAATGAATGATATACGGGTATCCGCTATTTGTTACTTCATAAATAACTTTAGTTAATGAATAAGAGGGTACAAATATTTGAACGACTCACTAAATGCACAGTGAAGAGCAAAGTACGATTTCCTAGAGAAAACGGCGATATAGTAGAGAAGATTTTTTTACGTATTCACTATAGACTAAGGATCGTAAATATTAATCCAGTAAATGATAAAAATTTTGCAGGTCCTACATTTTCAAATTTTTAGAAGCTGAAATTTTTTAATTTACAAATTACCAAATTTAGAAATTTAGTAACTTTCATATCGGAAAATTGGAGGTTTGTAAATTCCCAAGCTTGAAACTCTAAAAACTTCCAAATTTCTATATTTCTAATCTTCTACATTTCTGAATTACTATATTTTTAATTTCCTACGTTTCTAAGTTTCAACATTTCTACATTCCTACAACCTCAAATTTCTAAGTTTCTAAATTCTTGAACCACCAAATTCCTAAATTTCTGAATTCTCGAACTACCAAGTCCTTAAGTATATAAATTCTTCAACTTCTAAATTCCTAAATATGTAAATTCTGAAACTTCCGGATTACTAAATTTCCAGATTTCTAAATTGCCACGTTCCTAAATGTCCAAATTTCTAAATTTCTACATTCGTACATTCCTACATTCCTAACTTCATACATTCATACATTCCTACATTCCTATATTCTTGATTCCTAAATTCTCGAATATCTAAACTCTCAAATCTCCAAATTCCCAAATACTTAAATTATTATCGAAGTCCCAAATTTCCAGAGCCTCTATCGTTAAAATTTTGTTTTCAAATTCTTAAATTTCTAAATTTCTAAATCCCCAAATTTTTGAATTTAAAAATTAAACAATTTTCAAATTTTTTAATCCTTAAATTCTTAAATTCTTAAATACTTAAATTAACGAAGTTTCAATTCCTCAATTCTCCAAACTCAGCAGTTCCCAAACTCCCAAATCTCAACGTTCTCTAAATCCTAAAATTCCCAAACACCCAGATCCAAAAATTTCTAAATTCCCAAATGGCAATCCTCAAAAATGTCCAAACCCGATAATTTCTATCCCCGACAACCTGATAACTCAGAAACTCCAAAATCTTCAAATTCAGAAATGTATCGTTGCACATAAACATTCGCGATCCTTAGTTAAAAATTCCCCGAATTTTCCCCAGAGAAACCATACTCGCCGTTCAATGTACGAACCAGAAAGCGGAAGAAGGTCCGTCCAGACTGGAAAACGTATTCGGTAGATGGAAGACAAAGGTTTAACTTGTTCGTGACGTCGTTGACCTATGACAGATTTCGTATAATCTTTCTCGCTGTAATCATTCGTACCATTTGTACATAGAATTATGTCGTGAAAATTAGGCGAAAGGCTCCGATAAGAGAATCGAAACCGATTAAATACTGGTGCGCTGTCCTTCGAACGATCGGAACGTGTTTTAAAAAGCGAAGAAACGATCGACACTCCTTGGTCTCGTATTTATAATCTACAAGTATACTCGTTCAACAGTCCAAGGGATAAATTGGATAGAGACTGTAAAAGTAACATTGACCTACTATTTTTCTTCTCCTTTTTTTCCCCCTCCCCATTAGTATCAACAATATATAATAAATACGTATAGCAAGACTTCACGCGCGTTAAATATCTCTTTGTCTTGTCACGGAGAAAATCGGATCGTGTCATTGTTCTCGATATAACAACGGAGAAGACAATATGTACAAACATCGTCCGCGTTCCCGTAACAAACGAATAATAAATAAATCTCTGTATAGTATACAGTGGACTAGAATTCACGTTCAGCGAAATTTACACGGTAATTACGGAAATAGTGTTGTCTTTTTTTTTTCCTTTTCATTCCTATTAAAGATCCTCGGCAACAAGTAACAGACTAATCAACTTTAACCCCGTCTCCAGAACTTTGTCCTATAACGAATCTCGTTTAAAATACTGCTTCGATTATGGACGAGTTCGGCGTCAATTAATTTCGTGCTGCGCGTCACCGACGAGTTGGCCATCGGACGAAATACGGGTTTTTGGTATCTGCCAACATTCTAGACGCTTCGAGTATATCCTTAAGCGTTTTATCGATGATAGAGCTTGACTAGACGTGTTCACTTCGTTCCTCGACGAAATTTCTTCCTTTATGCTATTTCGTTCTGTGCGTGGGGAATTCATGATCGTAAACGATACTCGGGTTTTTAACGGGATGAATCGCGCTCGATTTGTGCATAAATCATTGATCGAACAAACGGAAACTGTTTGCACGCCACGAGATGGCCTCTAGGAGCTCGGAGAGAGTATATCTCTCGTTTTTTTCTCGATCGCAGTTTTTCTTTCGGTATTCTGATACTGCGAGTAGAGACTCTTCTTTCTTTTTCATCGGTAAATGGGTACAATGTTTCTTTCCCGTTTCATTTCGCGATCGCTACACTTTCTGCGAGGAGAAATCATGCAGTCTACCGTAAATAATAGTACCCGTTAAATGAAACGTCTGACATCGTGAGAGAATAAGACTGAAATAGATTCGGTGTTGACACGTTTCATAAGAGACCATTATTGTCATTGAACGAAGTCTTTCTTTAGATTCGATTAAAAATATGAAACGCATTTTCTAAGTTTGTTTCAAATTGAAGTTTTTGTTAAATAAATTATTACGGTGAATAGACCGCGGTATTTTAATGATATGAATGTTCTATGACT